>SJYF01000483.1:2928688-2949980 GCA_006410515.1 Procapra przewalskii | reverse complement strand
GGCTGATCTCCTTCAGAATGGACTGGTTGGATCTCCTTGCAGTCCAAGGGACTCTCAAGAGTCTTCTCCAACACCACAGTTCAAAAGCATCAATTCTTCGATACTGAGCCTTCTTCACAGTCCAACTCTCACATCCATACATGACCACAGGAATAAACCATAGCCTTGAAAAGACGAACATTAGTCGGCAAAGTAATGTCTCTGCTTTTTAGTATACTATCTAGGTTGGTCATAACTTTTCTTCCAAGGACTAAGCGTCTTTTAATTTCATGGCTTCAATCACCATCTGCAGTGATTTTGGAGTCCAAAAAAATAAAGTCTGACACTGTTTCCACTGTTTCTCCATCTATTGCCCATGAAGTGATGGGACTGGATGCCATGATCTTTGTTTTCTGAATGTTGAGCCTTAAGCCAACTTTTTCACTTTCCTCTTTCACTTTCATCAAGAGGCTCTTTAGTTCTTTTTCACTTTCTGCCATAAGGGTGGTATCATCTGCATATCTGAGGTTATTGATATTTCTCCCTGCAATCTTGATTCCAGCTTGTATTTCTTAGAGGCCCATCGTAATTAAGGATACTCTCTATGTTTATTTCAAAATAAAACAGATAAAGCCTGCTCCACAAATCTAAGATGTTAATATAATCACTTCATTTGAAGGTTATCCTCTTAACAGCCTGCACTATCACATGTCTTTTTAACAGAAAATTCCAGATGTCCATCTTGATCACATCACCCACATTTATGTAAGAACCCTGGTACTGACACAGTTCAAGCCATAAGGGGGCTGCCCATCCCCTCAGAGTCATAGGTTCCATTCCTGTACTGGCAACCACTTAGCACGCTCACTCTGAGGGACCATTATTAGGGTGAAGCCTCACTCAGAACCCAGGGTTTTGAGAGAAGACAACCCTGCTCCTTTATTATTAATTAATTAGATATTCTCTGCTCATGCTGTCCAACTGTGACAAGTGTTAGCATTAGATTTCTCAAGTCTTATACACAACCAGTTTCCCTGGTGCCAGCCAGCTCCTTGAATACTTAACCGAAACAAGTTAACTAACATAATAAACTTCCAAGCATTCCCTCCAGCAAGTCCTCATTGAGATTAAGTAGTTTTTCTTTGTAAACCTTAAAAATGAAAATGAACTAATTGTTCTCCCCTTTCCTTAGACAATGACATTATTTGTCTCTCCTACTGAGGTCACTCTTAGAGACACTGGGATTTTCCACGACCCCTCAAGTGATGTCAAGGTGCAAATGCCTAGATGAACAAAGGAAATAAAAGAAGAAGAGGGCTACTTTTAATGTCTATCTTTATTAGCATGCTGCTTTACTAAGCTAAGTCTCTCTTCCTCTCTCTCTCTCTCTCTCTCTCTCACTCTCTCTCTCTCACACACACACACAAACACACACACACACACACACACACATTTCCTGTCTACTGGTTCTTGACTAAAGCATCATCCATAATTCAGGGTTAGAACTTGAGGCTTTCTGTAAGCTCCTAACTTTCTAAGCTTCAGTTTCCCCATCTGTAAAATAAATTCTAATAATGCAGAACTTGTGTAATTTTTTGTAATAAACAAGTTAAATAATTCACATACAGCCTATAGGACAATGCTGAAACCTGAGTAAAACTAAATATCCATCATTTAGCCCTGTATTCTCCCTCTATTCCAGTTAAAATAGCTGTACCTTTGAGCAAGTATGGCGTTTTCATTTGAAGTTATCTTACATCGCATACCCTCACAGAAATTCTCTCCCCACTTGGTTGCACCTAACCCTCCCAAAGCCTAGTCATCATGCTTTTTTCTTCTGCAGACCTATTGATTGAAACAGCTCCCATTGCTTTTTTTTTTTTCCCAGCTTGCTCTTATACAAAATTAGTTTTTATTGGTTTCAGGTTGTGTTGTCATTGATGTTGACCCTTTGGGATATTTTCCATAGACAGTCATATCATCTGTGAACAAAGGCAGAGGACCAAGAGGTTGAAGAATAGAACCAGTGAGGTTTTCTAAGACTCAGAACTTTAGGCCATTTAGTACCATATCTGCGTCTCCTGTCTTCTCTTAGCCAAAACCAGACTAATGGTGAGGGAGAAACAAATCCCTGCTTTTATGGAAAGGGAGATAAAATCATAGCACAAAAGGGTTTGGGAGAGTAGGGGCACTGGCTGTGCTCCTCTTGGCAAATAATTGGCATCACTGAGGTTGTAAGTCTTGCTGTGCATGTCAGTCACTTCAGTCATGTCTGACTCTGTGAGGCAGTTGACTTAGCCCACCAGGCTCCTAAATCCATGGGATTTCCCAGGCAAAAATACTGTAGTGGGTTGCCATTTCCTCCTCCAAGGGATCTTCCTGACCCAGGGATCGAACCTGGATCTCCTGGATTGCAGGCAGGTTCTTTACTGTCTGCACCACCGGGGAAGCAAAGCCTTAGTTTTAGGACTTCTCGAGTAACTACAAGGTACTGCAATACTGGAGATTATTTTTAAAATAATGAAACAATCACCTGTTGATAAGACATATTTTTAACTTGTACAATTTGTTGTTGGTATATGTGTGCTCAGTAGCATTTGACTCTTTGTAACCCCATGAACCATAACCCACCAGTCTCCTCTTTCCATGGGATTTTCCAGGCAAGAATACTAGAGTGGGTTGCCTTTTACTCCCTCAGGGAATCTTCCTGACCCAGGAATCCAACCTACTTCTCCTGCATCTCCTGCATTGGAAGGCAGATTATTTACCACTGAGCTGCCTGGGAAGATGTTCTAACACAAATCAGAGGTGGCAATTGTATATGCTGGGCTTCCAGGTGGCTCAGTGGTAAAGAATCCATATGACAGTGCAGGAGATTCCGGATATGCAGGTCCAATCCCCCAGCTGGGAAGATCCCCTGGAGGAGGAAATGGCAGTCCGCTCCAGTATCCTTGCCTGAAGAATCCCGCAGACAGAGGAGCCTGGCAGGCTAAAGTCCATGAGATCACAGAGTTGGACACAGCTGAAGTGAGTGAGCATATTTGTATCTGAATCATTTATTTTTGTCTCACTTTGTTCCTATACTGGTAGGACCAATATTTCTTACTGGGCTTTTATTTTTGTAATCTGAATGTATTAAAATCATAAATGTAATTTTCCACTTAGACCTGTCATTATGGCTTTGGTTACTGCCTATTGCTCAGCAATTTTTTTTCTTATCAAAATTCTCCCTGGTTGATTTACTCCTTAATTTTTTTCCATTAAATGGTATAAATTTTAGGAGAGTACTTTTTCTTCTTACATTAGTTCAGAATCATAGATTCATGCATAGGCTCTTTGATATTCAAATGACCCTCACTGGTTTTGATATTTTAGAACTTCCATTTCAGAATCCATTATTTCCTGTCATTGAATTCTTCTGGTTTGTGTTATTTTCAGTAATTTTGTAAGTCATCCATTCTATTTTCAAAAATCACTTATCTGTAAATTTTTCTCATCACGAGGCTCATTTCGATTTTAGCTAAAGTTCGGTCAGAATATATCACACATAATGGTAGGTTTAAAATATATAATAGAGGTATTTGCATCTTATATATAACAGTTATACCAGGAATAAAGTAGAATCTTCTGCTTTCCTTTATTAGATAAAGTATGTTTTGATTTTAAAAATAAAAGGTTTGTATCTATTATGTCCTACAGCCAAATCATCCCATAGAAAACTTTGTAAGTTTTCCTACATTGCCTCAGCTCAAAATGTGTCCTTAAAGTCCTTTATGTCTCTTTCCCCAAACTGATTAATATTTGTGCATTACTGTTAAGAGAACTCCAGACTTCATCTGAGTTTTACCAGCTTCTGTCCCAAGATCCAATTGAGAATAAAACCTTGATCATTTCCTTAATTGTTAAACAGTTTATTTCTGACTTAATCCAACTTTGTCTGTTGCCCATGCCTTTTGACCTGGAAATGGAAATGGCAACCCACTCCAACACTCTTGCCTGGAAAATCCCATGGATATGGTAGCCTGGCAGGCTATCGTCCATGGGATCACAGAGTCAGACACGACTGAGTGACTTCACTTTCACTTTTCATGTATTTTGATGGGTGACAAGTTGGATGATGTGTCCATCCCTGAGGGAGACAGGTCCATTGCTGGATAGTGTCTCTCAGGGCACCTCCTTTTTCCATTTCTTCTTGCAAAAAGGATATCTTACTCACGTAACTCCATAGACACATTCCAGTCTGGTCCTGTTCACCCTCTGAGTTCAGAAAAGGAATCTAGAAAATATGCTTCCTGTTCTCCTGAAACTTTAACCAAACTTCAGAATTAAATTCAATTAAAGAATGTTGTAGCAAAGAGACCATAGTAATAAAAATATTACTTAAGGCCAAACTTCAGAATTAAATTGAATTAAAGAATGTTGTAGCAAAGAGACCATAGTAATAAAAATATTACTTAAGGTGGGGCTTTTCAAAGAAGAGTTCACAAGAAAGATAAGCTTGAACTAGGCTTTGAGGAAAATGTTGGATATATACTTTTGGAGAAGTAGGAGACAGGTGTTTAAATGTACAAAACAAGGATGAGTTATCTCCTCCACCAATCTTTGGTTGTCTGTGACTTGGAGTATGATATTTTACCAAAGTTCATATTCTTTTTCTCTAAAAGGAGCAGAGAAATCATCTTTTTCTCATGTTTTTTTATGAAGGAGAAATGGAAATACATGCAAAGAAATCAATAAGGATCATGTTCATGGTTTAGCTACCTTTAGCTATTATTATTAAGTATGCACATTATTGAGTATGCACATGAAAAATTAAGGTAATAGATGACCTAAAATTCCAGATTCAGAAGTTGTGACTTTATCTTCAAAGCCATTTAAAAATTCTGTTTCTTCCAGTATCATATTGTAAAGAGAATTATGTGTAAATCTTAGAAATCCCGTAGAAGTGTATGCTAAGTCACTTCAGTCGTGTCCGACTCTTTGCAACCCCATAGACGGCAGCCCACCAGGCTCCCCCGTCCCTGGGATTCTCCAGGCAAGAACACTGGAGTGGGTTGCCATTTCCTTCTCCAAGAAGTGTATAGGAAGTATAAATAAACTTTATAGACATGAAGACAAGAGAGAAAAGAGACGTCTGTGACAGAAAGCCATTGTAGAATTCTGGAAATGGAAGTAAGGGAGAATCATTAGAGACAAACCAAAAAAATGAGAAATGAAAGGTATTTAAGGAGAGCAGTGATATTTGATGGTTACAAGAGCTAATGGGAGTGGACCATAAGCACTTGAAGAGTGATGACTAAAAGATCTAGTTAAACTAGAGTACAAGAGAATGGACGATTCGATTTATCCATTTTGCAGAAGCTAGCAAAACTGGAAGAAGACATTAACATTTTAAGTTTACAGAAGCCAGGGCATTAACATTTATAAGACAAAAATCATGAGTCTCAAAGAAAGGAAAGGCATGTTAGAAAGCAAATAAGAAAAGAATACTCAGGAGAACATTTTAAAGAATTTTAACTGGCAAGGGTAATGGAGCATCCGAGAGAATGAGTTCAAGGGCCACTGGACGTGGCCATGAAGTCTGTTACTCGTAACATCCAATGGGATGTGTCTCTGTAGAGATGGAAGCAAAGTGAAGCAGCTGAAAGGGGGGCTGAAAACATATATTTATGTTTTTATAAATATAATCATACTGCTAAGTAATCTGGCTCCCCCCTACATAGTCACAGCATGCCTGCCCACCCCCCAATACACACACACACACACACACACACACACACACACACACACACACTTACTTCCTGTAAATTGTACAAAACCAGGAACTATGGTCTTCCCCTACTTTTAATATATTTTATATTTGTGTTAAGTGAGAGTTTATTATAATCAGGGATTCTTACTGATATCTATGACGTGGTACGACAATGGAATGGTATTATATGCTATTGTATATTGCATAGTATCTAAATGTTGTGCAAAAATTTATGTTTGAGTTATAGGAGAAGAAATTTGATGGAATCCACATAAAACAGGCAGCAGTAGCTAGTAGTTAGAAGACTTAATCATCAAATATCTAGGGGAATAAAACAAAGTTTCCACCCTGCACACGGCCTGGTTAACTGTGGCTATGTGAAATTACACAAATTCAGGCACACTAAATTAACTCAGGAACAAGACTGTGCTCTGAAATTACATTTTAACCCACTTATTTCTTAGAAGGATTTGCCCTGTACAATTTTTCCTGCCAATCATTTGCTATCGCGGGTAGAATTGCATTATTAGAACCACAAACTAGATTTAATTTAGGAAAGAAAGCATTTCAGCCAATGAAGAATATATCATTAAGAAATGTTACTTTCGTGTTCTGTGGGAGCCCCTATTTCTAGCACAAACAACAGTAACAAAGCACAGCCCAGATAAATTACTCAGGCGTCTGTGTTCTAGGCACACTCTCTACATCTCCCTACTGGAGTGAGTGCTCACTAGCTCAGTCCTGTCTGGCTCTTTGAAACCCCTCAGACTGTAGCCATCCAGGCTCCTCTGTCCATGGAATTTTACCAGCAAAAATACTGGAGTGGGTTGCCATTGCCTTCTCCAGGAGATATTCCTGATTCGGGGATCTAACTCACATCTCCTGTATTTTGAATAGATTCTTTTCCACCACTGAGTCACCAGGGGACACCTCCCCCCACCCCACCCCCAACTCCACCCTGCACTGGAATATTTCTGTGTAGTTACTTTTGTGAATATTTTGAACTCCTCTCAGGCACTAATTTGATCCTGTGGCATTTAGTATGACTTCATCAAAGAAGGCTACTTGTTTATCAATAGTTGCCAAAAGAAAGACTGAATGAATTTAATCATTACCAACTACACCTATTAAGCTAACATGATTTAAAGAGAAATTTCTAAAATCTTCAATAGTGCACATTAGTGCTGTTTTATAGGAGAGGAAAAAATTTTTTTTTCCTAGGCTATTGTCTGGGTCTCTATAATGAAAGAAAAGTTAACAAGAGAAAAGCATACACTTTTATTTAAGTTTACATGGTGTGAAAGTGAAAGTCGCATGTCATGTCTGACTCTTTGCAATCCCATGAACTATACAGTCCATGGAATTCTCCAGGACAGAATACTGGAGCCGGTAGCCTTTCTTTCCCTTCTCCAGGGGATCTTCTCAACCCAGGGAGTGAACACCAGATCTCCCACATTACACGTCGATTCTTTACCAGCTGAGCCACAAGGGAAGCCCAAGAATACTGAAGTGGTTAACCTATTCTTTCTCCCTTCCTTACCCAGGAATCAACCCAGGGTCTCCTGTATTGCAGGCAATTCTTTACCAGCTGAGCTACCAGGGAGGCCCTTACATGTCATGGGAGACTCATAAGGAAATGGAGACCCAACGAAGAGGGTGCACCTGAGCCTTTTTATCCTGGGTTTGATGAAGAGTAGAAAGTTAACAGGATAAGATCCAGGGGTCTAAGCCTTGTGCAGTGAATGGGGAAAGACTTAGCTAGTCCTGTTCAAGGGCACCTTTCATTTGACGGTTTTATGACCTGCTTCCAGGGGAAGGTTGGAAAGTCCTTCCAGAACCCACCATTTCTCAAATTCCTTTATCTTAAAATATGCAGTATCTCAAATATAGGGGTAGTGAGTCCTGATGGAACCCCATCACTTACCAGACCTCAAAACTATCTCTAAGAGTTTATCCAAAGTAATAGATATAGTGCAAAGGAGAAAAGTCCTTTTATTGAACAACTAGGTATCAGATATTTTGTAAACAGTAAATTCACTCTCTCAGCAATGTTTTAAAATGGATATTGTTTATCTAGATTTATAAATAAGAAAACAGGGGCTGAGGTGGGGTAAGAAGTTTTCTTTAAGATCCCAGATTGCATGCATGCTATGTCACTTCAGTATGGACTGTAGCCTGCCAGGCTCCTTTGTCCATGGAGTTTTCCAGAAAAGAATACTGGCGTGGGTTGTCATTTTCTTCTCCAGTGGATCTTCCTGATCCAGCTATCGAACCCTCATCTCTGTGTCTCCTGCATTAGCAGGCAGATTCTGTAACCACTGTGTCAGGTTTTATTTGGGGGGAAATGAGGACTATAGCTTGAAAAACTGCTCTGAAGAGACAGGGGTAAAAGGGTGGGGAGATCAGTATATACGTAGTTTTGGTTCTGGTGAATGGCAAGTACATGCAGTCAAGCACACATTTTTTGCAAGTTTCTGCTAGTGTCATGAAAATTACTGTTAATCACAGGAGCGGACACTACCAGAAAGGATGTTAGTGCTTTTCTAGATATGAGGAGAGGCAAGAGTTGGGCTCAGAAAATATGCTCCTGAAAATCTGAAGACCTGTTCTGCTAGATTTCCCCTGTGCACAGAGTGCCTCATTTCTTCTCTTCCCCTTGAGTTCATTTCAGGCCGTGTTAATCAGCAGCAGCAACACATGACTTATTCCTTTCAGTGATAGGCGGTAAGAGTCCATGTTCCCCATGGTATATGGCAAGTGCCAATTTGTAGTTGACATCTTTAATCCACTTTCATCTTAATTTTTGGATACTTGATATGTTGATTACAAACTCCCTCTAAAACTTTCAGGACTGCATTCTTGTCTCTTCCCCCAAGCCGGATGGGTACCCTGTCTCCTACCTCATGCTCCAGAGCCTATGGACATATTTGTACTTTATTCATTGAATTGTCAGCAGGGACTCTGCCTCAGCAGCACAGTAGCCAGCAAGACTGTGACTCTTGAAAGGCAGACACACCATATCTTAGTCAGTCACACATCTCTGGTGTCTGAAACGGTGCATTAGTTCAGTTCATTCACTCAGTCGTGTCCTACTCTTTGCATCCCCATGGACTGCAGCACTCCAGGCTCCACTGTCCACCAGCAACTCCCGGAGCTTGCCCAAATGTATGTGCACTGAGTTGGCGATACCATCCAAATATTTCGTCCTCAGTTGTCCCCTTCTCCTCCCGCCTTCAACCTTTCCTGGCATCAGGGTCTTTTCCAATGAGTCAGTTTTTCGCATCAGATGGCGTAAGTATTGGAGTTTCAGCTTCAGTCCTTCCAATGAATATTCAGGACTGATCTCCTTTAGGATGGACTGGTTTGATCTCCTTGTAGTCCAAAGGACTCTCAAGAGTCTTTTTCAGCACCAAATTCAAAAGCATCAGTTCTTCGGTGCTCAGTTTTCTTTTTGGTCCAACTCTCATATCCATACATGACCACTGGAAAAACCATAGCTTTGACTAGATGGACCTTTGTTGGCAAAGTAATGTCTCTGCTTTTTAATACGCTATCTGGGTTTGTCATAGTTCCTCTTCCAAGGAGCAAGTGTCTTTTAATATCATGGCTACAGTCAACATCTGCAGTGATTTTGGAGCCCAGGAAAAAAAAAAGTCTAGCTCAGCATCGGTACTCTGTGGAGATTTGAGAAAGACAAATAAACTGAAGGATCAATCAATTAATATGTTTGGCTTTGGGAAGTTCAGTTATTTTCACCCTAAACTGGCTCTTGCTCCCCTTCTAGTTTCTCTCTTACAGGCAATATATCCTCTCGTTTGGTCAGAGAGAATTGTTCTTTGTTTACTTGAAATGGATTTACAAAAATGCTAACATGTATTACTAATATATATTTACATATGTGAAGCACATCTGGGTTAATTTGTAAGGACATAGGCTAAACAGACTGCCTGGGTTCAAAGAGTAGCTCTACCAGGTGACTCAATTTGTGACCTTAGATTCCCTACTTTATGAAATCTGTTTTGTTGTTGTTTTATCTAAAACAATTGGAAAGGCTTTTTCACCATTTTGTTTACTTATGAATTCTAAGCACCTAGGATGAAATTGGGAATCAATGCATTGTTGTTGTTCAGTCGCTGAGTTGTGGACAGGTCTTTGCAATGCCATGGACTGCAGCATGCCAGGCCTCCCTGTCCTTCATTATCCCCCGGAGTTTGCCCAAGTTTATGTCCATTAGTGATGCTATCCAACCATCTCATTCTCTGCCACCCTCCTGTTTGCCTTCAATCTTTCATAGCATCAGGGTCTTTTCCAATGAGTTGGCTCTTCACATCAGGTGGCCAAAATATCAAAGCTTCAACATCAGTTTCAGCATCAGTTTTTCCAGTGAGTATTTGGGTTGATTTCTCTTAGGATTGACTGGTTAATTTTCCTTGCTGTCCAAAGAACTCTCAAGGGTCTTCTCCAGCATCACAATTCAAATGCATCAATTCTTTGGCTCAATGCATATGGTTGAATAAATGCATGCTTTATAATATCTACTTTTTTTGGTTACTGTAGGATTTCAATAGGCTGATATATATTAAGTGTTTCAAAAATGCTCACATAGTAAGAGCTTGCCATGGTTATTATGTAAGTGCAACACAAATACTAGTTACAATTTATTATGCCATTGGCTTTTTCAAAAGTTCTTATGTAAATGAGCCATAAATATGTCTATTGTTGGAGACAATATCCTAAATGCTTTTCATTGTTATGAATTCAGTGACATAAAAGTTTATTTTCATATCAATACATATGCTTCCTTTGATAAGTCAAGGGGAGTTGCATACCCTATACACTTTCTAGTTCTCTTGATCCATGATACTCAAAGTAAAATTTAATGCTTGAACTACTTCCTCATGCTATGTTGGTAAAAGTTTTCTATGCTAATTTGAATATTTTTTGGATAAAAATTCCAAATCTTCTATGCTTTGTAATATTTTCTATTCATATAGCATTGTGATACATAAAATTATCTAATGTATAATATTTTCAGGAAAGCATCTATTCGGAGAAGGCAATGGCAACCCATTCCTGTACTCTTGCCTGGAAAATCCCATGGATGGAGGAGCATTTATTAGGCCTACTAAATATTTTCTTGGGCTCCAAAATCACTGTAGATGGTGACTGCAGCCATGAAATTAGAAGACGCTTGCTCCTTGGAAAAAAGCTGTGACCAACCTAGACAGCATATTAAAAAGCAGAGACATTACCTTAATGACAAATGTCCGTCTAGACAAAGCTATAGTTTTTCCAGTAGTCGTGTATAGATGTGAGTGTTGGGCCATAAAGAAAGCTGAGCACCAAAGAATTGATGCTTTTCAACTGTAGTGTTAGAAAAGACTCTTGAGAGTCCCTTGGACTACAAGGAGATCAAACCAGTCCATCCTAAAGGAAATCAGTCCTGAATATTAATTGGAGGGACTGAAGCTGAAATTCCAGTACTTACACCACCTGATGCAAAGAACTGACTCATTGGAAAAGACCCTGACACTGGAAAAGTTTGAAGGTAGGAGGAGAAGCGAACAGCAGAGGATGAGATGGTTGGATGGCATCACCAACTTAATGAACATAAGTTTGAGCAAGCTCCAGGAGTTGCTAATGGACAGGGAAGCCTGATGTGCTGCAGTCCATGGGGTCACAAAGAGTCGGACATGACTGAGCAACTGAACTGGAACTAAATATAAAATGTATACTGTAACACAGTTTGTATATAATTCATCATATTATTATTTCCAGATAATTCACCAATTTAAGTGTAACTGTTAAACAATATCCATTAAGAAATGTATTAGGGAATGTAATACATTGGAATTTCTGCTATTGGATGTTTAGTTATTTGAGTATAACTATGCTTATGAATAGGAGAAGGCAATGGCACCCCACTCCAGTACTCTTGCCTGGCAAATCCCATGGATGGAGGAGCCTGGTAGGCTGCAATCCATTGGGTTGCTAGGAGTTGGACATGACTGAGTGACTTCGCTTTCACTTTTCACTTTCATGCATTGGAGAAGGAAATGGCAACCCACTCCAGTGTTCTTGCCTGATGAATCCCAGGGATGGGGGATCCTGGTGGGCTGTCGTCTCTGGGGTCACAGAGTCAGACACGACTGAAGTGACTTAGCAGCAGCAGCAGCATACTTATGAATATAGTTTTCTGTACATACAGATAACATATTTATTTTCTTAGTGTGATCTTTATAATTTTCAAATGTAATATTTTAAATCAAGTCAAGAAGTATTCAAATATAAAGAAACAAATGCATAATAATTGTTTTTCTTTTTAATATAGCTTAAGAATAGCTCAATATACAGTTGAAAATTTGAAATTTGCATATATAATTTAATAAAGAATAATAATACCAACACTCAGTAGAACATATTAGGTTTAATTAGAATAATTTATATTGGAAAGTTATAAATTAATCCTTGTTGTGTTGTTGTGTTAGTCGCTCAGTTGTGCCCGACTCTTTGCGACCCCATGGACTGCAATCCACCAGGTTCCTCTGTCCATGAGATTTTCCAGGCAAGGATACTGGAGTGGGTTGCCATTTCCTTCTCCAAAAATAATGCTTATATACTTTTAAAGTGTATGTATTTTCAAAGAAAGCAAACTTTGCATAAAAGATCAATGAAAATCTCTAATTAGTTTCATTCAAACATTATAAAATAATAACACATCCTCATTTTTATTTTTTCCTTTTGATTTTGGACAATTAATATGAAATGTTTTTAAATGGATTAATTAAATATTGTAAGGTTAATGGACAAGTTAAGTAGGTGAAATAATTTGAAGTTGTAACACTCATAACTAATTTGCCTTTAAATGGTAAATTAGTTTCTCAAAAAACCCTTCTAATGATCATAAAAGTTATATTAATTTAGGTATTTTGACTATTATGTCAACTTCCAGGATTATCTTATCTTCAGATATATTACATTCATCCTTTCTACCTGCCAGCCTGCCTACCTTCCATCCTCATTCCTTTCTTCTCTCTGTCATTCAGTCTTCCACCTTCCATTTTCTTTTTTTTCAGTCTCTTTTTCCATTATTCCTTCTTTCCTCTTTCACCTGAATTCCCAAACCAAGCAGTAACATTAATTTACATAAGTTTGTTGAATTTCTCATTTTAAATCTTTATTTTTGTTTATATTCCAAATTAATTCTAAACCATTTTAAAGAGATTTTTGCCTTGCAATACAAATTAATAATAAAAGTAATAAAAACATCTAAGAAACATGCTCCATTTTTTAGTTATAAAGGGTGATTATATCATGATACAGGCTTCCCTGATGGTTCAGATGGTAAATAATCCTCCAGCAATGCAAGAGACACAGTTTTGATCCCTGGGTGTAGAAGATCCCCTGGAAAAGGGAATGACAACTCACTCTAGTATACTTTTCTGGAGAACCCCATGGACAGAGGATCTTGGAGTGTTACAGTCCACAGGGTCGCAAAGAGTTGCACTCAACTGAGCTAGCAACACACATATAATGATACATTTAAAGTTTCGTTTTTAAAATACATCAGTTCAGTTCAGTTCAGTCACTCAGTCGTGTCCGACTCTTTATGACCCAATGGACTGCCGCATGTCCATCACCAACTCCTGGAGCTTGTTCAAACTCATGTCCATTGAGTTGGTGATGCCATTTAACCATCTCATCCTCTGTCATGCCCTTCTCCTCCCACATGCAATCTTTCCCAGCATCAGAGTCTTTTCCAATGAGTCAGTACTTCACATAAGGTGGCCAGTGAATTGGAGTTTCAGCTTCAGCATCAGTCCTTCCAATGAATATTCAAGACTGATTTCCTTTAGGAGTGATTGGTTGGATCTCCTTGCAGTCCAGGTGACTCTCAAGAGTCTTCTCTAATACCACAGTTCAAAAGAATCAATTCTTTGGTGCTCAGCTTTCTTTACGGTCCAACCCTCACATCCATACATGACTACTGGAAAAACTGTAGCTTTGGCTATATGGATCTTTGTCAGTAAAGTGATATCTCTGCTTTTAAATATGCTGTCCAGGGTTGTCATAGCTTTTCTTCCAAGGAGCCAGCGTCTTTTAATTTCATGGCTGCAGTCGCTATCTGCAGTGATTTTGGAGCTCAAGAAAAGCCATAGCTTCCATCTTTTCTCTCAAGAGTTCTTCACTGTTTCTGTTGAAAACACATATGTAGCACCTATTCTGTGTCAGAAATGATGATAAGAAGGACTTCCCAATACTAATAGGTTTAACTCTTGTAATTAAGTCATTAATATGCATATCTCATTCTTCTGAAGTAGGTATTGCTGTTATGACCATATTACAGCTAAGAAACTGAAGTACCAGGAGATCAAGTAATTTTTGTAGTCAGTTTGTGAGCCATAGAATTAAGATTCAAGCCTAGGCTGTTTGTAGTGTGTGTGTGTGTGTGTGTGTGTGTGTGTGTGTGTTAGTCACTCAGTTGTGTCTGACTCTTTGTGACCCCATGGACTCCTCTGTCCATAGCATTCTCAAGGCAAGAATACTGGAGTGTATTGCCATTTCCTTCTCCACTGGAATGTATAACCATATATTATGCATGCATAAAAAAATAAGGAGGAACAAATAAAAAACCCAAGTAACAAAAAGCAAACAGTAGCCCCAAACAAAAACTATATACTAAATCCCATTTTCTAGGCTATGTCAGTATGTCAGCTGTCAGAATCTATGCTTATTTTTTCTTAGCAGCTTTGTGGAGGGGGCTGTTGAAGAAAATGGAAAACCTTTGTAATATTGATCACAGCAACTGAAGAACTCTTGAGAGAAAAAATGGAAGCTATGGCTTTTCTTAATCTTTCTCTTATTCTGTGTTCTTAGAAGCCATTTCAGTCTAACACCTGCATTAGTCTTACTCCATTTTATGGGAAAATACAAAGCATTCAATCCCACTGTTACATCATATCATTAGCACAGTTTGACTTTATGGGGTACAGTTTTCTGTGTGTTCCTATGAGTCAGATTATAATTTATTGACACCATCTGTTTTCCCTTATGTCATACACAAATGGCAGAAATGGAAGATGCAGCAAAGCCACATCAACTGTGGTTGTATTGATCAAGACATGCTGTAAAGACAATGATCATGGGGCAAACAAAGGCATTTTTGTATGGATACTAATGTATGTATTTGGAGAAGGCAATGGCACCCCATTCTAGTACTCTTTCCTCGAAAATCCCATGGACAGTGGAGCCTGGAAGGCTGCAGTCCATGGGGTCACTGAGGGTCGGACACGACTTAGGGACTTCACTTTCACTTTCATGCATTGAAGAAGGAAATGGCAACCCACTCCAGTGTTCTTGCCTAGAGAATCCCAGGGACAGGGGAGCCTGGTGGGCTGCTCTCTCTGGGGTTGCACAGAGTTGGACATGACTGAAGTGACTTAGCAGCAGCAGCAGCAGCAGCAATGTATGTATTAGTTATTCTATAGAAATTGAATGAAGATGTTGTAAGATGGATGGTAGTGATATGAATTATTTGAGGACCTCATTGGATAGCTAGTGAGGTGAATATGAAAGACCCTTTATCAGAGTTTGACACTTGCCCCTTAAAAGGCTAAATCTACTAATTTCAAAATGCTAGAATCTTTGCATATCCTAAAATAATTCTAGTGGCACCT
Organism: Procapra przewalskii; assembly: GCA_006410515.1. NCBI lineage: Eukaryota > Metazoa > Chordata > Mammalia > Artiodactyla > Bovidae > Procapra > Procapra przewalskii. Next base: position 2,934,572 of record SJYF01000483.1, on the reverse strand, counting down.
GTTAGCACATGTTATGCTAAGGGATCAGAGAATGATACTAACTGTGACTTGAGGATCACAGAAATCTTTAAAGAGAAGGTGACTCAATATTGTGGAGAAGAGAGAAGTAAAAGAGGGTCTAGCATACATACAGTCATGGCATGCTTGGAAGACTTTGGAACGCTGTGTGCTTAAGGTATGTGCAGGGTGGGGGGAGTTAGGGAACCTGGGATGAGAGGAAAGAGAAGATATTCAATATAATAGTTAAGTTTATAAATTGCAGTGAATTTTTCCTGTTTAGAAATGCTGTTTCAGCCATTGAATTCATGTGTATAAATATACCATAACACACACACACACACACACACACACACACACACACGGATTCTTTTGTGGCTCAGCTGGTAAAGAATCCTCCTGTAATATAAGAGACCTGGGTTTGATCCCTGGGTTGGGAAGATCCCGGAGAAGGGAAAGGCTACCCACTCCAGTATTCTGGCATGGAGAATTCCATGGACACTATAGTCCTTGGGATTGTAAACAGGTGGACACAACTGAGTGACTTTCACTTTCATATATATATACACTTGTATATATAAATATACATGTATAAAGCATGAATATATAACATATATTTTCTGTGTGCGTGTATATAGAGTAAAAATTGACTGGTACAAAATTGTTAGTTTTGTTCTGAGGAACCCTGGAAAATACCATGATCTTCTATTAAGGCTTTTCTTCTGAAAATGTTGATTTGATCATGCTTTTTGAAACAATGTTCCCCTGCCCCCACCCTCAAGCCTCACTCTTCCCTTGTTTCTCATTTCCATTTTCCATAATCAGGATCATTAAAAATAGCATTATAGTTACTAACTCCATAGTTGATTCTATATATAGGGAGATAATGGCCCATTATGCCCTAGAAGCTATATTTTACTTGTGATTTTGCAGATAGTATGGTTTCATAGAATAGGAATGGGTGCAAGCTGTTTCTTTTTCATTCTCCCTACAATTCTTTCTGTAGATGTTGGAAATATCTCTTCAAGGACCTATCCTTCTTGATTTTCTCTACTGTGAGATTTCATACCAAAAGCCAACTATGTTCCAGAAAAATATTAGCACCTCTGTTCATGTCAGTTCCTCCCCTTCTTTCTGCTCCGTGTAGCGTTCTTTTCAAAGTAGAATAATGTTCAATGAAGAATTTTTTCCTTCCAGTCCCTTGCAAAATTATTTCTAAAAAGCCCTTTTTTCCTCTTTCTTGCTGCCTCCTCCATCTGTGTGTGTGTGTGTGTGTGTGTGTGTGTATGTGTGTGTGAGAGTGCGGGGTGTTAGTACTTTACAATCAAATAACTTGTTCCTAGAGATTGTTGTTGTTTAGTCACTAAGTCGTGTCCACCTCTTTTGCAACCCCATGGAATGTAGCCCACAAGGCCCCTCTGTTCATGGGATTTCTCAGGCAAGAATACTGGAATCGGCTGCCATATCCAACTCCAGGGGATCTGCCAGATTCTGGGATCAAACCTGCGTCTCCTGCCTTAGCAGGCAGGTTCTTTAGCATTGAGTGATGGGGAAGCCCATTTCTGAAGATACACAGTTAATATTTCCTTTATCTATGGCACATGTAAAGCAGGTTGTTGGTTGACTAGTCTTGATTGCACACTGTCAAGAATTTTGCCACAGGCTGGAAATGATCGATGCTTATTGTCTTTTCTCTCAACTGCACAATTTAGACTAACTCTTATAATTATTGGCTTTATCCCCCCTCCCAGTGCATAATCAAAAGAAAGACAGTGGTTAGAAGTAAATTGATCAGAGCTATAGGGAAACAGTGGGATCCATTATTTCAGTATGTGCCAATCAAATTTGAAGATGCTACACATTTGCTGTGTACCCAAATCTTATATAAATAAGTTTTGCCTGTAAATATAAAAAACTAATTGCTAACTTCACAATTTTATTGTTGACATATACTGTGTATCTAGAGTCTACCCTAAATCTTGATCTCTATAATCAAAAGTTATTTTAAATGTAATAATTTGCATATTCAGATTAGTGTACGTAGGTATGCCATTACTTGTCATCGGTCCTCNATCGGTCCTCATATGTAAAGTAATATTAGTTTAAGACCAAGAAAAATATTTTTCTGTATGTAGACAGTTTTCACTTTTCAGAAAGAACTTTAGTTTGTGAAGGTAATTTGAACTACTGCTGGGATTTCTTTTAAACCCAAGGAAAATTTTACTTCATTAATTTCTCAAAGTCGATGGTTGTAGTACTGATACTTGAAACAACATTTGTAAGAATGCATTAAATTAGATATCCAAGTAAAGTTTATGTTAAATGAACTTACAGAATGCTTCAGTGTCTGCTGAGGCAGAAAATTACATAAACTGGTAAAACATCATAATTTTCTCATCTGTTTTCTTATTCTCTACCTGTAGTATTTTAGTCTTTAAGCAAGTTAGGAACACACTTTTACCACAAGACTTTATCCTTTATGAATCTCCTTGCTTATTTTGGAAATACACATTCTGTTGGAGTAATAGAGCACATTAAAAAAAAATCTCTACTGGGAGGTTTCACATCGAGTTTGGCCCTTAGCTGAAGCGTTATAACCTCTGGGGATTGTCGAATTTCAGCATGTCAGAGTTTCTTTTTCAGTCTTTCTCTTTATCCCTGTTACGACATGTCCCTGCTTGTTCACGCTCTGCTGGGCTTGGCCATCTTTCTCAAGCAGCTCTGCTTTCTTCCGAAGGCTTCCTTTGCAGCCACCGTTGCCATAGCTTAGCTGAACATATGCTCATCCATCTGAGAACCTCTTGGGCCTTTTTCTAACTGCTTAAGACCTAGCACATATCTGAGACACATAAGTATTTCTTTGAGTATACTGAACTATCTTTCACATCTATTTATCCTCTGATCTTCAACTCAGCTTTTAGGTTGGAAGAAGATTGTTGTCATTCCTACTTTATATGTGAGAATATGGAGGCTTCAAAAGTGTAAATGCTTTGCTAAAACTTATATATATATATATATATATATGTGTGTGTGTGTGTGTGTGTGTGTGTGTGTGTGTGTGTGTTTCATTGCATCATATATACAAACCAGGGACTCTTAGGATTTTTTCTCCTTTCCTAATATAATATCTGGGTTTTTAATTCATGTTCTGTATCCAAATATTGGCCTTTCCTAGTGGTTCAGGGATAAAGAATCCATCCTCAATGCAGGAGACACAGGTTCAATCTCTGGGTGGGGAAGATGCCCTGGAGAAGGAAATGGCAACCTACTCCAGTACTTTTGCCTGGGAAATCCCATGGACAGAGGAGCTTGGCAGGCTGCAGTCCATGGGGTCACAAAAGAGTCAGACACAACTTAGTGATTAAACAACAACATTCCAATATTCCACATATTATCTGAGAATACTATTTTAATCCATCATGCTTGATATAAAACCACCCACAATTTCACAGTTTGAAAACACAGAAATACAGGTATAAGCTACATACTAATATATGGTCACTTTGATGTTTTCAGTCACAGAACCATGACTCAGATTAAGACAATAAAAATGATGACTTTTGAAATGAGAAAGTGAATTTCACATATTTCATATACATAAAATAATTTAATCTTATAAATTACCTGTATCAAATTGTAAATTAGAGTTTTGACCTAGTTCCCTCACTATGGAAAGTTATATATGCATATGTATGTGCGCATACACACACACACACACACACACACACACACACACACTTTAAAGGTAAGAGCACTCTTATTCAAATTCTTACAATAGAGTGATAAACCCAGGATAAGAACATGATAACTCTCAGCCAACAAAGGATATATCAGGCTGATCCTTGAACACTGCTCAATAAATAAGAGTTTGGGGAACAGTTATACTAAGAACCATGTTAACAGGTTTTATCTGCGCCTTATTATATAAGTGCCTGTGTTAGTCATTCAGTCATGTCTGACTCTTTGCAACCCCATGGACTATAGCCCTCCAGGATCCTCAGTCCATGGAATTCTCCAGGCATGAATACTGGAATGGGTAGCCATTCCCTTCTCCAGGGGATCATAACAAGCAATCATGATTGAAGTGCTGAGTATTAGTCTATAAGTCTAAAACCTAATATATGTTTTCTGGTTATTTGGCATGAGTTATCTTTATCCTTGGGTTGCAAGCATAATACTGTGAAAATCTACAAAACTGCATAGAGTATAGAAAATTTCTTTTATTCACGCAGCACAAACCACAGACAAATATTAAGCTACAAATCTAAGGATAATCCTCTTATGTAAAAGCCTGCAAAAGTTTTAGCAATAGCCAGAATATGCCCAGAAAAAGGGAGATTTTACTCAATAGACATTTTAGGACCAAGGTTTTTGCATTGCCAAGAAAACACACCATATAGCTATCATTAAATACATAACATTTTCTTTCTTAACTAATTTGGGAGATCCTTTTTCCTTAAAATGTCCTCAGAAAAACTATAAAACTATCAGATAACTTTGCTTTCCTCCATAAATATCTCCCTTTTTGTACTTATGGTGGTCATCACTGTACATGAGAGCTTCCCTCATGGCTCAGATGATAAAGAATCCACTTGCAATACAGGAGACCCAGGTTCAATCCCTGCGTCCAGAAGATTCCCTGGAGAAGGGAATAGCTACCCACTCCAGTATTCTTGCCTGGAGAATTCCATGGACAGAGGAGCCTGGTGGGCTGCAGTCCATGAGGTCTCAAAGGATCGGACACAACTGAGTGACTAATGCATTCACATTTTTCACTATACTTGAAGCTCTCGGAATCCATGGAAACTAGTGAAACTCAAAGTTCTATAAAGCTCACATCAGACTTATGCAGTGTGTCATAGTAGACAGGACATTAATTGGCTTCCAAATTATTTGAATTATTTTGTACAGACCACAAAACCAGAGAAGTATGCAAATAGTTTATTTCCCATTTACTCTGTACTAAACATTTTCATGTGTGTTAAAAGAACCATGATTTACCTATTGTACTGAAGAATTTAGATTTAAAAAATGCCTGAAGATCATGGGTGAAATGATTCTCCTATTGATGGGACATTGCAGTGTATCACATGTGGCATATGGTACAAGTTATGTAAGATACAGTTTCCTAAGACGCACACTCTACTTATGATGGATTTATGACCATTGTTATTTGCATTTGCAGGTTTGGTACTCTGCTTGACTTCATCTTTCCACCTGAGACTTCTGGCATCCTTTAGTCCTGACAGCCACCCTTTTCATATAACCCAGGGAATTTTTCCCAGCTCCTTCTCTCACCTTGCAATTCAACACTTCTTGCTCTTCTTTGGCAAACCTATCCCTTTTCTTTCTGCCCAGCCCTCCAGAGACAGCAAGTTGGCCAGTGCAATGCCTCTCTGAGCAACCCCCTTGAGCCACCGTTTGTGAGCTGACTCTAACTTCAGCGGTGCTATGCCTTTCACTAGACCTCTTGCCTCATCCTATGCTTCCCAGGCATGGGGGCACTGGATACTATACTGGATACTAAGTAGAAGGCCAGTGCACAGACCAGGTGAAGAATGCATGTGAGATAGTCTGAGGGCAAAGGGCAAGGTTCAGACTGCTGTTATCAATGAGCAAAATAAGAACAAAGTGGTACCAAAAATAGAATTTCATTAAACTATGACCCCTGTTTACTTAGCAAACGGTATGTAGTGAACACTTTTTGAAATGTTGTAAAAAGTATATATGTATTGTACAAAATGTATATATATACACGCATGCATATGTATATATGTGATATGTTATACATACATATGCATATGTATACATTTTATAACATGTATACTTTTTTACAAATACATATACATACATATATTTTTACTTGTATATGATATATACATATGCA
>SJYF01000483.1:2913621-2928654 GCA_006410515.1 Procapra przewalskii | reverse complement strand
TTGTAGATAAGCACAGTTTTATATATATATATATATATATATATATACACAAGTAAAATGGAGATCAAAGCCATTATCTGTTAAAAGTTCTCATCTTTCCATTTTAAAACTCATTTGACCAGATCCTTGTACTACTCAGTCGTGTGGCATATGACTTCTGTGACTTGTGAAAGGTAAGTTGTATGGTCAAACAAACGGAAAATGATAAGTTTAAGTGTTTATACAATGAGAAGGCTTCTAGCACAGAGTTCAATGGCCCCCAAACAGTTTTGAATAATAGATGTAGCAGAAAACAAAGGGCCATAAGATCCCCAACTCTGCAAGTTGTTGACTATGTGACCTTGTAAAAATTGTCTCACCTCTTTAATGTTTGCAGATCACATACCTTCAGTTCACAAAGAAGGATACCAATGGCTACACGGGGTTATTTTCGGGGAATCAGGCTACCCAGCTCCTGGAAGCACTGTTCATATTATAGTCTAGTGCATGCACCCCGTGGCATTGCTTAATGCATGACTCTAGAACTGTAGGCAGCAGATTGGAGTTTTTGAACAGTACAAGTGAAGGCATTATGTTAATGTGTTTTAAAATGTGGCATAAAGGCTGATGACACATTACCAAAAATAATGGTCCTCAAGGTAATACCAAGTAGTTGTTAATGCTGAACAGTTGAATACTCATGAAACAAAAATAAAGGTACCATATTTCTCAGCATTCTAAAGCTGAAGAAATTAAGGTATAAGGATCATCCAGCTAGACTGAGAAGAAGCATAGTCCTAAGTCTAATCAAGCTGATGTATGAGAATGGCTGTGTTCGTACCCACTAAGTTATCCCTATATTCTAGCATAGCTATTTGTAATAGCATGGTAACATGCCACTTGATTTCTTACAAAAAAGCCAAGGAGATATAAAACCTGCAACATACCTCTACAAAGATTGATTTTTGATTGTCAAGGCACTTGAGATGCCACAGTTAACAACATGAATCTCAGGTTACTGGATGAAACATAGTATTGTATGAACCTACATGAATATAATGTATCATCAGGAACATGGTTAATCTTTTAGGTCAACCTGGGACCAACTGGTTGATATGTTGTGATGAAGGATGAAGAACCTGAAAAATAGTGCCTTTCTCAGGAATAACTTGAGTTACTATCTCAAGGAAAGAATCCACACTGGATTTATCTCTGCATTTCTTGTGCATATAACTGTGTTTTGTATATAATAGGCACTAGATAAAGATCCTCTGAATGAAAAAAATCTTGGTGGAATAATAATGTGGAAAGGAGTAATTATTATGTCATAAAGTAAAATACACTATTTGAGAAAGACTTCTGGGTGTGTAATTAGAAAGAATGTTTTTGACTTTGAATAGATGTATATATCCATTTCACTTACTGGTATATTTCCCATTAAGCTTAGAAATAATTATCTGTCAAATAAAAGAATGGCTTGTAATGGAGATACCCGAAAATGAATTTAAAGTGGAAAACATTCAGTATAAATCTCATAAATTAGGTGCCTAGTAGTGGTAACTGGTACTAGAAAATGTTTGTTTCTTTTATTTGGTTTAACTAAAACTCAATATTTAATAACACTTAAAGGTAATATCAAGCTTAAACTTCTTGATGGCTCAGATGTTAAAGAATCTGCCTACAATGCAGGAAACCTGGGATACCCTGAAGAAGGGGATGGATACCCACTCCAGTATTTTCACCTGGAGAATCCCATGACCAGAGGAGCTTGGTGGGCTACAGTTCATGGGGTTGCAAAGAGTTGGACAGGACTGAGCCATTAAGCACACCTACGCTATTGACCATGCAATGTTAATAGACAAATAATCCAAAATGACCTTTGAAGCATAACAGTGTTGAGTAACAGTGTTGCTAGGCTGAGCTTGCTGCATTGCATACAGTGAGTGCATCATAATCCCAAAAGTACTTTTGAATTTCAGTAAGATTCTCCTGCACTCATTTCTCAAGTTATCAACACATATGTGCTAGGCATTGGGGTAAAATGTGGACTCATATCCTGCTCTCATTGGTCTTACATTCTGGTGGACAGCTCTATTTTCTACAAGAGAGAGGAATATGTAATCATCAAATCCAAGAGTTTGAATTGCAGCAATGCTACTCCTGCTTCACAGATGTATTGTTTTATGTCCAGATGCATTTTAATATTTCTTATCATTGGCTTATAAAGGATTCCCATTTTGAAAAGTGTTGATACCTAGCCTAATTAAATGAGTCAGTTGTTATGAAAATTTTATTTGAAAATAATCTCCTTATCTGTAGTGCCAGATCAATGCGCTATAATGTAAAAGAAAGTTGTTATACAGGAGAACAGTATTTATTAATTTTGTACAGGATAACAACTAGCTACAGATTTTTAAAAATAGTTTCAGTTATCTTTAATTAATTTGGATACATCTTTCCATTCAGGGGATTCCCTGAATAGCTCAGATGGTAAAGAGTCTGCCTGCAATGTGGGAGACCTGGGTTTGATCCCTGGATTGGGACGATTCCCCCAGAAAAGGAAATGGCAACCCACTCCAGTATTCTTGCCTAAAATCCAAGGCTGGAGGAGCCTGGCAGGCTCCGTGGGGTCACAAAGAGTCAGACTCGACTGAGCGACTTCACTTTCACTTCCTTTCTTTTCTTCCATTCATATAGCCAGACTGCCCTCTTTTCTAGTCCATTGACTTAGTAGAAAAGGAAGTTGAAATAGAAGTTTTAAGGTTCATATTTCTCCTCATCCTTGATGACTTTCTACAACATTGCTTCTCACATAGCATGTTAGAACAAAACGTGTGTGTGCATGATCAAGACGCTTCAGTCATGTCAGACTCTGCTGCCCTATGGACTGCAGCCTGCCAGGCTCCTCTGTTCATGGGATTCTCCAAGTGAGAATACTGGAGAGGGTTGCCGTGCTCTCTTCCAGGAGATCTTCCTGACCCAGGGACTGAACCCACATTTCTTATGTCTCCTGCCTTGGTAGGTGGGTTCTTTACCACCTAGCCACCAGGGAAGCCCCTAGCACAAAACACTGGCCTCTGTTTTGTTGATGTTACATTGCCAAGTCGTGTCCCATTCTTTGCCACCCCCTAGATTGCAACATGCTGGACTCCTCTGTCTTCCACTATCTCCTAGATTCTGTTCAAATTCATATCCATTGAGTTGGTGATACTATCTAATCATCTCATCCTCTGCCACTCCTTTTTCTTTTTGCCTTGATCTTTCTCAGCATCAGAATCTTTTCCAATGAGTCAGTTCTTCACATTAGGTGGTCAAAGTATTGGAGCTTCAGCTTCAACCAACAGTCCTTCCAGTGAATAATCAGGGCTGATTTTCTTAAGAATTGACTAGCTTGAACTCCTTGCAGTCCGAGGGACTGTCAAGAGTCTTCTCCAACACCACAGTTCAAAAGCATAATTCTTCAGCACTCAGTCTTCTTTATGGTCCAACTCTCACGCCCGTACATGACTACTGGAAAAACTATAGCTTTGACAATATCAACCTTTATTGGCAAATGATGTCTCTGCTTTTTAATACACTGTCTAGATTTGTCATTGATTTCCTTTCAAAAAGCAAGTGTCTTAATTTCATGGCTGCAGTCACTGTCCACAGTGATTTTGGAGCCCAAGAAATTAAAATCTGTCACCAATTCCACTTTTTTCCCGTCTATTTGTCATGAAGTGATGGGAGTAGAAATCCTGATCTTAGCCTTTTGAATGCTGACTTTAAGCCAGTTTTTTCACTCTCCTCTTTCACCCTCATAAAGAGGCTTTTTGGTTCTTCTTCACTTTCTACTGTTAGAATGGTATCATCTGCACATCTGAGGTTGTTGCTGTTTTTCCCAACAATCTTAATTCCAGCTTGTGATTCATCCAATCTGGCATTGAGTTACAAAAGCCCCTTCACCACAGAAAGCCTGTGACCCTTGATGTGGGGGCCTCTGTATAGGTGCTTAAAAATACTGTGTAGTAATAAGAAATATGACTTGACTCCTCTAATTCTTTAGAAGTTTCAGTAGAAAGAGGTGGCTGGACATCAATGTGCCTGCACGTGTGTGTGTCTTCACGTTTTCTTATGTTATACTTGGCTAAACACAGACTTTACCCATGACAATCAATTAAGGATTATATTTCATGGTGGACAGGGTGTAATGCAGAAATTTAATTTCTGTGCCTTAAAATGGCTGAGGGTGAAGAGTTCACCAGACAGACACAGTTGATTCCCTAACTATTATTGACCAAAAGTAGAGATGAAATTCCATGGTGTTAAAGAGACTGTCTTTGACACAGCTCTGCAATGAAGTGATTACTTTATAAGGGAGGCACCAATTTAAAGTACTACCCGAACCATTGTTAATTTCTGTGCTATTTACTTTAATGATATTAATCAGAGTGAACTTATTTAATGATACACCAATAATCATTAGAATTGTTCTACAAGTTCTACTGTGAATTCTGTAACAATTATTGTGTCATCTTGTTATCACAAACTCACTGGAAAATATTGCCATGAGATGACACAAAAATGAAGAAGGAAGAAACTATTAATGATTATCCTAATTATCCTAGGAAGGAAATCAAAACTCTTCATCAGTTAACTACCACTCTTATTAGCTGATTAGAGCACACATGTATAAAATTGGTAGGCTAATTACAATTTTCAAAACTAAAGATATGTAGCTATTAAAATTTTATCTTTTGTCTATAGCCTACAGGATGCTTCCAAAAATATCAAAATAATTGTAAATGTTGGCATTTAAAAAACATGTTCTCATGTTGGCATTTTCAAAACATTTTCTCTACCATTTTATATGAAAATCTTGTTATAGTTGGAAGGAAAGAGACACAGCAGTATATTAAAACCCACTTGTAGTCCAGAGTCAACTGTTTACTTTTTGACTTGGCTTGTGATGAGCAAGTGGACTTGAGAGAAATCATTTCATTTTGGAGATCCTTTGTTTCCCTGTTTATGAATGATCCTCCATATGCCCACCCTGTCTTCTGAAAGCCAAATGAGATAGATGAGTCATAAAGCAGAAAAATGCCATGAAATTCTTTGTGTGTTAATTATCACTTTTATACTATATTTTAAGAATGTGATTACATGTACGTCTCACTCATTGATCATGAGATCATCAAGGCAGGAACCTTATGCAAATTGAAAAATAGAAATAAAAAAGAAAAAGATGGATGAGTGGATTTTCTTATAATAAAAGGGACTTTTCTTGGGGGTATTTGTTCCTTAAGATCTAAAGAGTAGGCCACCAACATCCTTCAGAATCTTTCATTTATCTCTCACTGCTTTACAATTATACCTGCCACTCTCTTTTTATTATCAGACGATTTGAACACTTCATTTTAAAGTCTAACTTTTCCCTTTGACTGCCATGCATGTCTGATGAAATATAACAAATTGAACAGTGGTGCCATTATTCATACAATCTGATAAAAAGCTGCACTTGTGAGGTACATGGAAGAATGTATTTGGTCTTTGAGGAATCAAAAGCGTTCCACAATTTGAATTATTTTCTGGAGTCTTTTATGTGAATATGCAACATTTTATCATGCAGAAATATGGTGTATCTTTTTTTCCTCTCTCTTGTAAAAGAGAGTGAGCAAGATATCTAAATAAATTGTTATTAAAACATCTAGTTTTCCCATATAACAGGATCCCTATAGGATGAGGAACTGCGTTTTAATAGAAACTTAATTCGCTGATAGAAATATATTTTTAAAATTTCTTAATCTCTAGGGAGATATTTTTTGCAAATAATCTCACACAAGAGCTTAAATATAGTACGATTCACATAGTTACAGGGAGTCTTCTTTTTATAAGATTCTTGTCTGAGCGATTTCATTTACCATCGTCTCTTTAAACACCAGTGTCCCAACAACTGGGTTTGCATTTTGGAAGAGGGCATTTGAAGTGTGACTGCATCAAGTATAAAGGTCGCTGCCAGCGCTTTAGTCCCTAGATACAGAAGGAACAGATGCTTATAGTGATAAGTAACCAGTAACGTCACTTCTTTCAGAGTCAGGCGGTGATTGGTCACAGAGTATCTGTTACTCAGTTCACACAGGGACAAGATCTCAGGAGGCTGTTCTGGCCAGTCGGAGAGCTCAGAATACCTGTGGCTAAGTCCACTTTGTTTACAACATTTAGAAGTCTTTTGTTTGTTTATTGAGCTGTTTTAACTATTGCTTTTTTTTTTACCGTCTTATATTTTTTGATTGAAATATAGTTGATGTACAGTATTATATGGTACAGATGTATAATACAGTGATTCATAATTATTAAAGGTGATATTTCATTTATAGTTATTATAAAATATTGGCTATATTCCCCATGTTGTATAATATATCACTATAGCTTACCTTTTACCTAATGAAGTGAAAGTTGCTTAGGCGTGTTGAACTCTTTGCGACCCTGTGGACTGCAGCCCACCAGGCTCCTCTGTCCATGGGGATTCACCAGGCAAGAATACTGGAATGGGTTGCCATTTCCTTCTCCAGGGAATCGTCCCAACCCGGGGATTGAACCCAGGTCTCCCGCATTGTGGGCAGATTCTTTACCATGTAAAGAATGCCACCAGGGAAGCCCTTTACCTAATGGCTTTCTACCTTTTAATCCTCTCCCCTGTATTAGCTCTCCTTTCTTCCCTCTGCCACTGGTAACCACTGGTTTGTTCCCTTCTCCTCCTGCCTTCAGTCTTTCCCAGCATCACTGGGTTTTTCCCAACTCATTGGGTTTTTCCCAATGAGTTGGCTCTATCCATGAGTTTGCTCCTTTTTTGTTATATTCATTAGTTAGTTGCATTTTTAAGATTACACATATAAGTGATATCATACAGTATAGGGCTTTTTAGCACATGGTTATTCATAGGTTTTGGTTGCCCTAGAGTCTGGAAACTAAAGTTAGCAGAGATAGAAATAAATATTTTATACCACTGAAAAGTTTCTGGGCCTTTTAATGTTCTCACTTGCAACTTTCTTGATGCTTATTGAAGCAAGAATCTGTACTTAACCAGGAGAAAGTGATTGTCGCATTTGCCAAAAATTGTGTAATTGTGTAACAAGTAGTTTTATATTTTCTTATGCTCCTATGCATTATCAAGAAAAAGAAACTATATCAAGACAGATGATTTTTTTAAACACCTTCTTCTTTCTTTTTCTAATCTCTGAGCCAGTTTCTTTGGGGTCTAAAAGAGAAAATGAAAATCAGTTTGTGAAGCAAAGAGTACATGACATTTGTCTTCTTGTAAAAAACCTGTAGAATAATTTTTTAAGGAATCTTGAAAATGGTCCCTGGAAACAGTTTCCAAATGAATGCTTAATCACGAATTTCCAATCTTCTGATTATGTTATGATTTGGGAAAATGGGTTCATTCCTAATTTTAGTTTATCTTGGAACTTAGCTCCAAATTAGTAACTATATGACATGTGATGCGTCTCCATATGTGCGCATTGTTCAGTCACCCCCTGTGTCCAGCTCTTTGTGACTGCATGAACCAAAACACTTCAGGCTTCTCTGTCCTCACCATTTTCCTGAGTTTTCTCAAACTCATGTCCACTGAGTTTGAGATGCCATTGAACTATCTCATCCTCAGTCATCCCCTTCTCCTGCCTTCACTCTTTCCCAGCATCAGGGTTTTTTACCAGTGAGTTGGCTCTTTGCATCAGGCAGCCAAACTATTGGAGCTTCAGCTTCAGCATCAGTCCTTCCAATGAATATTCAGGACTAATTTCCTTTAGGATTGACTGGTTTGATCTCCTTGAGAGTCCAAAGGACTCTCAAGAGTCTTCTCCAGCACAGAGTTTGAAAGCATCGATTCTTCAGTGCTCAGCCTTCTTTTATGATCCAACTCCCACATCTGTACATGATTACTAGCAAAAATTACATGCAAATAATAACCACTTTAACAAAGCAAATTTTTCAACTTTCTTACTATTTCCATTTGGTATTCAGCAGCATCTTAAGAAAATAATGAGAAATCACGATGAAGATGGAAGTACTAATTTGGGTTTGTTTCTTTTCTCCAAGTAAATTTTTCACTGAGGAAAACATGTATTTTTTTTTTCTTTCAACCAGAATGTAGGAGAGGATGTCCTATCTGTACCCAATACTTTTCCTGAATGTGAGAATGCTAGAGCGAGTTCAGTGAATTCTACTCTTACCATCTTACTCCCTCAAATTACCCTTTCCACATTGTTCACTCAGTCTTATCTCCAATCTGTGCATCATGCAGTGGTCAAGTTGGCAGGAAGACAAGAATTTAATGTGTAGATTTAACAGTATGAAGAGATGTATGAAATAGGCAAATTCGTTTTCAGTGGCTACTTTCACAATGGATAGCCTTTAATGGTAATGACTTGGGTTAGATTCAATCCAGTGACCTAGAAGTTTCAGGTCCTGAAGCCCATGACTAATCTGCTGAGACATCTCCCAATGCACAGGGACACTTGTAAAATCGCTGACTTTAAAATTCCTTAAACTAGTCAGAAATGACATCGTAACCAGAAAATAACGAATGTGTTTTTCAGGTTCCTGGAGATAACGGGCACATTTATGGTTTTCATCTCTAGTTACTGTCATCTCAGCAGTCTTATCTAGTCTCCTACACTCCCTGTTGTCTTGTAGAAAGACTTTTCTGTCACAGTTTATGCTTTCATATGATAAACATTTACAAGAAGACCTGTCACAGTTGCAAGCATTTAAAATGCATTTAGAAAATGCAACTTTGTGTTATATTTGAATTGACATTTTCCCTACATAAAAACCTTGAAAATGTAAACCAATAAAGGCCAGCCTGTTAAGACCTGACCTCCTTTTATGCTTGCTAAAAGTTATCCTTTAGGAAATCTATCCTTAGATTGCCTAAGCTTCTAATCAGCACTGGCTAATTGTAGGTGCTTTCAGCTGGAGCATGCAATGAGGCAGACGATCAGCAAACTGAAGAAATATTTAATTGCACTTGCAATTTTAACCTATTGTCAAACCGCGAAAATAGAAAGGATGAAAATGACCATTTTAACTGCAGTTAAGAAATAATTAAAACATTAATATATCAGGAAGAGTGTGGACCCACAAAGAACAGACCTCCATTCAGACATTGAGCTGTCTGACCTTGGACAAGTCACCTAGTTACTCAAAGCATCAGTTGGTTTGTAAATTGAAGATCATCGTGCTTTTATGTTAAAGTGTGGTGGGGAAATGAGATGAGTCTGTGCAACATACGTGCCTCCTCAGTTGTGTCCAACTCTCTGTGACCCCATAGTCTGTAGCCAACTAGACTCCTCTGTCCATGGGATTCTCCAGGCAGGAATACTGGAGTAAGTTGCCATGTCCTACTCCAGGGGATCTTCTCGACCCCAGGGTTGAAGGAGAAATGAGACAGAAGCTCTCAATGACCTAATGCAGTGTAAGTCATATGACAGCTACTCAAGAAGTGATGGGTATTATGACTATTAAATTGAATATTAATCACTTTGATGCTCATCCTAGCATAATACCAATCAAAATGTAACCCTTTGTTTACCCTACAATTAACCAATCAGTGTGGTGTAAAACTGCTATGAAACATACCATCCATCATATTCACCAAGGTTCCTTCCATTGAGCTGTAATATACAATAAAAGAACTCTGGATTTGAAATCAGGAAAGTGAGTTTTGATTCTGGTCTTGCGTGATCTTAAGCAAATTATTTAACACCTCTGAACCTTAGACTTTTTAGCTATAAAATAGAGACCTACTTTATGAGATCATTGGGAGAGTTACATAATATCAAAGAAGGTTGCATTTTGCTAATAGTTCAGGCATTTAATAGTGTTTAATTAATGGTAATAACTTCCAAAGGTAGTAAATGCCTTCAGAAATTTATACTTGGAATTAGGTCTGTTTCCTTTTACAAATTGATATATTTTTATATCAAATATTCTATGCCAGTGCTTTGAGTTAGTTGTCTGCTTTGGACACTGTTTGCCAAAATAATAATAATAATAATAATACATATATATATATATATGCAAAAATTAATTTATTCAGTCAGATTTATGTAATCTATTAGAATTATTTCCTCATATTCTCTAATGCATTTTTGAGTTTTTCCTCTTTCATTTTTTTCATTTCCTTTGAGTTCTTTTTACTGGAAACAGTTAAGGTATACATTATTACTATGCTAGCCTAGGCTCCAATGCCCTTAGAAGAGGGAAAGATGCTGGAAATCATTGATGTAGTTCCTAATTCTATCAGTATGGCAGCCTCTTTCAAAGGACCTACTCCAAGACTGTTCTGTTCAGTGCTCCTGACCCTTCAGGAGGCCACTGTCGACCCACCCCTCTGCTGGAGACGCCTGGACACACGCAAGTCTGGCTCAGTGCCTTTTGCATACACTACTCCTTTCTCATGAGTCCTGGTGTGCACAAGGCTTTGTTTGTGCCCTCCAAGAGTCTGTTTCCCCAGTCCTATGAAAGCTCTGTAGCCATATCCTACTGGCCTTCAAAGTCAAATTCCCTGGGATTTCTCAGTCCCTTTATCAGATCCTCAGGTTGGAAAATCGGTTGTGGATCCTAGAACTTGTGTGACAGTGTGAGCGCCTCTTTGGTATACTTGTTCTCCAGTTTGTGGGTGGTCTGCTGGTGGCTCTGTGGTGGGGCTCATGTGCTGTGCCTCCCAGGCCTGCTGCTGCCAGAGCCCCTGTCCCCATGGCAGGCCACTGCTGATCTGTGCCTCCTCAGGAGACACTCACACACTCAAAGGCAGCTGGGACTCAGTCTCTTGTGGGGTCCTTGGGTCCTGGTGAGCACAAGATTTTGTTTGAGCCTTCCCATCATCTCTGGCAGGTATGGTGTTTGATTCTAAACAAAATTTTGCCCCTCATACTGTCTTGGGGCTTCTTCTTTGCCCTTGGATGGGGATATCTTTTTTGGTGGGATTAAACATTCTCTGGTTGATGGTTGTTCAGCAGTTAGTTGCAATTTTGGAGTTCTCACAGAATGACAGAACATGCAGGGAGAGAACACATCCCCACCCATCAACAGAAAATTGGATTGAAGATTTACTGAGCATGGCCCCGCCCATCAGAGCAAGACCCAGATTCCCCCACAACCAGTCCCTGCCATCATGAAGCCTCCACAGTCCTCTCATCCTTATCCATCAGAGGGCAGACAGAATGGAAACCACAGCTACAGAAAACTAGCCAAACTGATCACTTGGATCACAGCCTGGTTTAACTCAATAAAACTTTGAGACAAGCTGTGTAGGGCCACCCAAGACAGATGGGTCATGGTGGAAAGTTATGACAAAATGTGGTCCACTGGAGAAGGGAATGGCAAACCATTTCAGTATTCTTGCCTTGAGAACCCCATGAACAGTATGAAAAGGGGAAAACATAGGACACTGAAAGATGAACTCCCCAGGTCAATAGGTGCTCAATATGCTACTGGAGAAGACTGGAGAAATAGCTCCAGAAAGAATGTAGAGGCTGAGCAAAAGTGAAAACAACACCCTGTTGTGGATGTGATTGGTGATGGACGTAAAGTCTGATGCTGTAAAGAACAATATTGCATAGGAACCTGAAATGTTAGGTTTATGAGTCAAGGCAAATTGGATGTGGTCAAACAGGAAATGGCAAGAGTGAACATTGACATTTTAGGAATCAGTGAAATAAAATGTACCTGAAAGGGCGAGTTTAATTCAGATGACTATAATATCTACTAAGAAAGGCAAGAATCCCTTAGAAGAAATGGAGTAGCCCTTATAGTCAATAAAAGAGTCTGAAATAGAGTACTTGGGTACAATCTCAAAACGACAGAATTATCTCTGTTCCTTTCCAAGGCAAACCGTTCAGTATCATAGTAATCCAAGTCTATGTCCCAACCACTAATGCTGAAGAAGCTGAAGTTGAAAGGTTCTATGAAGACCTACAAGACCTTCTAGAACTAACACCAAAAATAGATGTGCTTTTCATCATTGGGGACTTGAAAGCAAAAGTAGGAAGACAAGAGATATCTGGAGTAACAGGCGAATTTGGTCTTGGAGTACAAAATGAAGCAGGGCAAAAAATAACAGAGTTTTGCCAAGAGAATGCACTGGTCATAGCAAACACCCTCTTCCAACAATGCAAGAGATGACTCTACACTTGTACATCACCAGATAGTCAACACTGAAATCAGATTGATTATATTCTTGGCAGCCAAAGATGGAGAAGCTCTATACAGTCAGCAAAAACAAGACCAGGAGCTGGGTGTGGCTCAGATAATGAACTCCTTATTGCCAAATTCAGATTTAAATTGAAGAAAGTAGGGAAAACCACTAGACCATTTTGGTAGGACCTAAATTAAACCCCTTATGATCATACAGTGGAAGTGACAAATAGATTAAAGGGATTAGATGTGATAAAGTGCCTGAAGAACTGTGGACCAGAGGTTCATAACATTGTTCATGAGGCGGTGATAAAAACCATTCCCCAAGAAGAAGAAATGCAAGAAGGCAAAATGGTTGTCTAAGAAGGACTTACAAATAACTGAGAAAAGAAGAGAAGCAAAAGGCAGGCAAAGGAGGAATGGAAAGATCTATCCATCTGAATGCAGAGTTGCAAAGAACAACAAGGAGACACTTTAAGAAAGCCTTCCTAAGTGATCAATGCAAAGAGATTGTATAAAACAGTGGAATGGGAAAGACTAGAGATAACTCTGAGAAAATCAGAGATACCAAATGAATATTTCAGGCAAAGATGGGCAAAAAAAGAACAGAAACAGTATGGACTTAACGGAAGCAGAAGATACTAAGAAGAGGTGGCAAGAATACACAAAAGAACTATACAAAAAAGATCTTCATGACCCAGATAACCACGATGGTGTAATTACTCACCTAGAGACAGCATCCTGTAATGTGAAGTCAAGGGGGCTTTAGGAAGCATCAATACAAAGCTAGTGGAGGTGATGGAATTCCAGTTGAGCTATTTCAAATCCTAAAAGTTGATGCTGTAAAAAGGCTGCACTCAATATACCAGCAAATTTGGAAAACTCAGCAGTGGCTTCAGGACTGGAAAAGATCAATTTTCATTCCAATTTCAAAGAAAGTCAATGCCAAAGAATGTTAAAGCTACCACACAATTGAACTCATCTCACACACTAGCAAAGTAATGCTCAAAATTATGCAAGCTAGGCTTCAACAGTATGTGAACTGAGAACTTCTATATGTTCAAGCTGGATTTAGAAAAGGCAGAGGAACCAGAACTCAAATTGCCAACATCATTGGATCATAGAAAAAGCAAGATAATTCCAGAAAAACATCTACTTCTGCTTTATTGACTATGTCAAAACCATTCACCGTGTGGATCACAACAAACTATGGAAAATTCTGAAAGAGATGGGAATACCAGACCACCTGACCTACCTCCTGAGAAATCTGTATGCCGGTCAAGAAGCAACATTTAGAACTGGACATGGAACAATGGATTGGTTCCAAATCGGGAAAGGGTTACATCAAGGCTATGTATATATCACCTTGCTTATTTAAGTTACATGCAGAGTACATAATGTGAAATCCGGGGCTGAATTAAGCATAAACTGGAAACAAAATTGCCAGGGCAAATGTATCAATGACAGATATACAGATGACACCACCCTTATGGCAGAAAGCAAAGAGGAACTAAAGAACCTCTTGATGAAATTGGAAGAGGAGAGTGAAAAAGTTGGCTTAAAACTCAACATTCAGAAAACTAAGATCATGGCATCTGGCCCCATCACTTCATGGCCAGTAGATGGGGAAATAATGGAAACAGTGACAGACTTGATTTTCTTGGGCTCCAAAATCACTGCAGATGGTGATTGCAGCCATGATATTGAAAGATGCTTACTCCTTGAAAGACAAAGTGTTAGACAGCTGATTAAAAAGCAGAGATATTACTTTGCCAACCAAGGTCCATCTATCGTAGTTATGGTTTTTCCGGTAGTCGTGTATCGGTGTGAGAGTTGGACCATAAAGAAAGCTGAGTGCTGAAGAACTGATGCTTTTGAACTGTGGTGTTGGAGAAGACTCTTGAGAGTACCTTGGACAGCAAGGAGATTAAAGCAGTCCATCCTAAAGGAAATCAGTCCTGAATATTCATTGGAAGGACTGAAGCTGAAGCTCCAGTACTTTGGCAATCTGATACGAAGAACTGATTCATTGGAAAAGACCCTGATGTTGGGATAGTTTGAAAGCTGGAGGAGAAGGGGACAACAGAGGATGAGATGGTTGGATGGCATCACTGACCCAGTGGACATGAGTCTGAGAAAACTCTGGGGGTTGGTGATGGACAGAGAAGCCTTGTGTGCTGCAGTCCATGGGATCACAAAGAATTGGACAGGACTCAGCAACTAAAATGAACTGAGCTATCATTATGACTTTTGACTAATCACCTCTGCTTTTTGACCTGTTGTTTTCTGATCCATTAAATGATGTTACTAATGTTGCTATTATTATCAATGGCAAATGAAATCTTGAGCAATTAAGTGTATTTCAAATTAGAAAGTAGTGTTACTAAGGAATACCAGAATAAAGGCATTAGTATACATGAAGTTTGAATATTTGCCCCCTCATTTTGTGAAGCTGAAGTTAATATTTTGATTTTAAGGGACAATGAAATACTTTTAAGAAAATACTCAGAAAATTTGAAAGGTGAATGTTGATACAGAAAAAGCAAGTGATGAAATTAAAGCACAGACCCTCCAGAGAGCTGAAGAGGAGAGTTACTGTTTATAAGGAATAAAGAAGAGTTTTTTTCTGTGAAAGTAGTGGGGTAATGTATGAACAGTAATTTAATTTTGTGAAATATATTGTTTTCAGTATCTAGATTTTTTTTGACAGGGGGGCATGGATCTTCACTTATTCCAGCACCATTTCTTGAAAAATCTATCATTTTTTTTTAAGTTCCATGTGTCTTTACTCTTTTACCAAAGAACATTTGACTGTGTTTGTGAGTCTTCAGTTTCACTGGTCTATTCTATTCTTCTGTCTGTTCACCAGCACTA
>SJYF01000483.1:2876372-2913614 GCA_006410515.1 Procapra przewalskii | reverse complement strand
CACCAGCACTATACTGTTTTGTTCACTTTAACTTTATAATGTCCTGAAATCAAATACTATGAGTCCTGTAACTTTTCTGGAAATACTGTGTTGACCATTCTAGATCTTTCCATATAAGCTTTAGAATCAACTTATTAATATCCACACAATAAATTACTGGAATTTTGGTTAGGATTATATTTAATTTGTAGATCAAATTGGGAAGAAAGAAGATCCTAACGAGACTGAGTCTTCCTACCCATGAGAATGGATTATTTCTAGTTCATTTTTTATTTATTTCATCAACATCTTGTAATTTTTCTCATATAAATCTTAAGCATATCTTGCTAGGCTTCTATCTAGGTATCTTATTTTTCATATGCCAGTGTAAATTGTTTTGTGTTTTTAATTTCAAATTCTAATTATTCACTGCTGGTATATAGGGAAGCAAATGACTGTCATATATTAACCTTGAATTCTGCAAACTCCTGTAATCATTTATTCCAGGAGTTTGTTGTTGGTGATTCTTTGGAATTTTCTACATGAATAGTTAGGTGATCTACCTACAAAGACAGTTTCCATTTTTCTTTCCCAATGTGTATAACTTTAATTTGCTTATCTTATTGCATTAGATTTTTTCCATTCAGTTTACAATGTTGAATAGGTGTGGAGATAGTCAACATCCTTGTCTTGCTATCTACCTTAAGAAGAAACCATTTTTACCATTTAATATGCTATTAGCTGTAGGCATTCTTTATCAAGTTGAGGAAGGTCACCTCTATGCCATGTTTGCTAAGAATTTTTATCATAAAAGGGCTAACTTTTCAGTCTTCGTTATCTGTTGATGTGATTGCATGGTTTTTTTTTTTAGTAGCTGACTGATTTGATAGATTACATGAATTGAATTTTGAGTATTGACTTAAACTTGCATACCTGGAATAAAGTCCTTTTAGCTGTGGTTTAGAGTTCTTTGCATACATTGATGGTTTATATTTGCTAATATTTTGTTGAGGATATTTGCATTTATATTAATGAGAGGTTTTGGTCGGTCATTTTAATTTTTTGTAATATTTTGCTCTAGTTTTGGTATGAGGTTTATACTGGTCTCATAAAAGGAGTCTGAAATATTCCCTTTTCTTCAGTTTCAGGGAAGTTTTAAGGATTGTTTTTCTTTTTTAAATGTTTGGTAGAATCCATATGGCCCTAGACTTTGTTGGGAGATTTTAAATTAACAATTAGGTCTCCTTATTAGTAATTAGTTGCTTAGATTTTCGTTTTCTTCATGATTCAGTCATGACAGGTTGTATGCGTCTAGAGATTTCCCCATTTCTTCTAGATTGTACAGGTTGTTGTTGGACGATTGTTCATACCAGTATCTTACGTTCCATGGCATTTGTATGATATCAGTTGTAATGTCCCCTCTTTCGTTCATAGTTTTATTAGTCCTTGCTGTTTTTTGGTAAGCGCAGCTACAGTTTTCTCTATGTTGTTTGTCTTTTCAAATAACCACCTCTCAATTTCACTGATCTTTTCTAGTGTCTTCTTATGCTTTCCATCATTTATTTCTCTCCAGGCTTTGTTTTTCCCTGCTTCCTCCTGCTATTGTGGGAACAGATTGCTTTTCTTTTCTGAGTTCCCTGAAATGTAAAGCTATGATGTTTAGTTCATTTCTTTCTTTTTACTTAATGTAATCACTTACTGCCAGGAATTTCCTTCTTTGAACTGTGTTTTCTGTTTCCCGTAAGCTTTGGTATTTTCATTTGTCTCAAGATTAATTGGTCTTTTGACTTTTGGTTTGATCTACTGGTTATTTAGTAGCATATTGTTTAATCTGAGATGTACATATATTTTAGGTGTATTCTCGTGATTATAGAGGAGTACTTTCGATGTGTGATTTGGTCTTGGGGAGGGCAAGCATTCCCTCCCCCATGTAGTCCCCAGTAGTTTTATGATTAGGTCTCAGTCTTATAGTGAATATGGGCTCCTGGTCTGTGCCCTTCGCAAGTACTTTTCTCTCCTCTGTGTGATACAGGAAGATTGTAGGTGGTTGAAAATGGTAATTTCTCTTCCACCATAGGGAAGATTACAGGAGGCTGCACTTGGGCATTTCTCTTCCCCAAGACTGGTTCAGTTCAGTTTAGTTTCTCAGTCATGTCTGACTCTTTGCGACCCCATGAATCACAGCACACCAGGCCTCCCTGTCCATCACCAACTCCCGGAGTTCACTCAGACTCATGTCCATCGAGTCAGTGATGCCATCCAGCCATCTCATCCTCGGTCGTCCCCTTCTCCTCCTGCCTCCAATCCCGCTCAGCATCAGAGTCTTTTCCAATGAGTCAACTCTTCTCATGAGGTGGCCAAAGTACTAGAGTTTCAGCTTTAGCATCATTCCCTCCAAAGAAATCCCAGAGCTGATCTCCTTTAGAATGGACTGGTTGGATCTCCTTGCAGTCCAAGGGACTCTCAAGAGTCTTTTCCAACACCACAGTTCAAAAGCATCAATTCTTCAGCGCTCAGCCTTCTTCACAGCCCAACTCTCACATCCATAGATGACCACAGGAAAAACCATAGCCTTGACTAGACGGACCTTCGTTGGCAAAGTAATGTCTCTGCTTTTGAATATGCTATCTAGGTTGGTCATAACTTTTCTTCCAAGGAGTAAGCGTCTTTTAATTTCATGGCTGCAGTCACCGTGTGCAGTGATTTTGGAGCCCAAAAAATAAAGTCTGACACTGTTTCCACTGTTTCCTCATCTATTTCCCATGAAGTGATGGGACTGGATGCCATGATCTTCGTTTTCTGAATGGTGAGTTTTAAGCCAAATTTTTCACTCTCCACTTTCACTTTCATCAAGAGGCTTTTTAGTTCCTCTTCACTGTCTGCCATATGACTGGCTGGGCTCTAGGAAAACCCCAGAGTGTAGATCCAAGTGAGTCTAGGATGGGCCTTTTCTAAAGGAGCACATGATGTTCCAGTTGCTTTTCAGGTTTACTTTTCCTTTCCCTGGGTGGAAACACAGGATTTTCATCCTGTCTTTATTCTAACAACCTGGTGGTCCTCCCTGGGGTCAATCTCATGAAAGTGTGAATTCCTCCTCCCAAAGCTGAGCCCCCAAGGGTTTTTATCTCTCAAGCTAGTCCAGTCACGGTCTCTAGTAACTAGTCAATTACTCTTTAGGTTTTCCCACCGGCTGGCTCTAATAGTCATTTCTACGCCTTGTGTGTTATGATTCCATGCATTACCTGTCTCTTCGGTTTGCCTGGTGACATCAACTCTCTGATTAAGCTAAGCGTAATTACTGGTTTTTTGTTTGTTCAATTTTTTTCTTATGAGGACTAGATTAATGATTCTCAAGCCCTTTACACGTGTGACCAAACTAATTTCCTTTTTTTAAAAATAAAAAGAAAAGTAAATTGGCAACAACTAGATGGCACTTCAGTTTTCTGAGAGGCTGACTTTTAGGAAGCCCAATGATACATAAAGGCACAGTACATATAGGTTTATTAAAATTACATCTGATCGTGAAAACTTCTTTTCTTGGCACTGAAAATTGTGCAGGGCATTCAATGGAAGGTTTTAAAGAATAAGAAATCAGAGATGTATTTACATCTTTGCATCTTTGTAATGCATCTTTGATTGCAATAGCTATGTGTTCCTATAGAAAAGAAACAATAACATATCAATCTTTATCTCAAGTCTCTTTAGTCACCTCTGCATGCAGGTAGACCACCATAAATGCACACCAAATGCACAGCAAAGTCTGCAGTCCAGGGTTGGTATTCCTATAGCACAATTCAGAGCTGAGGCACAATCCATCAAACACTGCAAACCGAACGTATGCTTGCAAGCCAACCAGTGATAAGGATCCCAACATCCTTTAAGGAAAAGTGAGAAGCATCCCTAAAATTATTCTGGCCTTATCAAAGAAATACGAGGGCAGTGAAAAATCTGAAAAGAATGTGCACAAAATATTGCTTAGGTTCAACTTAGTATCATTTACCTGAATAATATGGAGTCAAGGCTCTGGGGGCAAAAAGTAGATTAAACAAGGACTTTTTTTTCTTTTCTTTTCTAAGTGATTTTATCACCATTTTGTTCTTTAGGGGGAAAAATAAATAAGACCTGAGGCTTATCTGATGGCAGCAAAGTTATTCTTTAGCTGGCTGGTTGAGCAGGGCTGATAGTCAGCTAGTATTCTTTAGGAAATATCTAGCGTTACTAAAATATTTTTCTCAATGTTTAGTTAAGCCAGTAACCTCCATCCTCAAGATGCTCCTTGGTGTTTAACCATTTCTGGAAGTCTCTTCAGATTACCTGGACTTTAAACAATATATTTATTTATTTATTTGGCTAAACTGGGTTTTAGTTGAGGGACATGGGATCCTTCAGCTGCAGGATGTGAACTCTTAGTTGTGGCATACGGGATCTAGTTCCCTGACCAGGGATCGAACCCAGACCCCCAGAACTGGGAGTGCAGAGTCTTATATACTGGACCACCAGGGAATTCCCTCAGCCTTGTCTTTTTGAACTGAAGGTGGCACTCGCTGCCCCCACACCACCTCTACCCTACTCGTCATGCTGGGCCAGCGTCCATGCTATGTGCTCTGCTAAGGCACTTCAGCCACGTCCAGCTCTTTGCGATCCTATGGACTGTGACCCTATGGGATCAGGCTCCTCTCTCCATGTTATTTTCCAGGCAAGAATACTGGAGTGTGTTGCCATGCCCTCCTCCAAGCGATCTTCCCAACTCAGGAATCAAACCTGCATCATTAAAAAAATATATATTTATTTTAATTGGAAGCTAATTATTTACAATATTGTGGTGGTTTTTGCTATAAACTGACGTGAATGAGTTATGGGTATACATGTGTCCCACCTCCCTGCCCATCCCATCCCTCAGGGTTGTCCCAGTAAACTGGCTTTGAGTGCCCTGTTTCATACTTGGAACTTGGACTGGTCATCTGTTTCACATATGGTAATATACATGTTTCAGTGCTATTCTCTCAAATCATCCCACCCTCTCCTTCTCCCACAGAGTCCAAAAGTCTGCTCTTTATATCTGTGTCTCTTTTGCTGTCTTGTATATAGGGTCATTGTTACCATCTTTCTAATTTCCATATATATATGCGTTAATATACTATATTAGTGTTTTTCTTTCTGACTTCACTCTGTATAATAGGTTCCAGTTTCATCCACCTCATTAGAACTGACTCATCAAATGTGTCCTTTTTAATACGCTGAAAAATATACAAGCAGCTCATACAGCTCCATACCAGAAAAATAAACAACACAATCAAAAAATGGGCCAAAGAATTAAACAGACATTTTTCCAAAGAAAAGATACAGATGACTAACAGACAATTGGAAAGATGTTCAACATCACTCATTATCAGAGAAATGCAAATCAAAACCACAGTGAGGTACCATTTCACGCCAGTCAGAATGGCTGCCATCAAAAAGTCTACAAACAGTAAATGCTGGAGAGGGTATGGATGCTGGAGAGGGTGTGGAGAAAAGGGAACCCTCTTACACTGTTGGTGGGAATGCAAACTAGTACAGCCACTATGGAGAACAGTGTGGAGATTCCTTAAAAAACTGTTAATAGAACTGCCTTATGACCCAGCAATCCCACTGCTGGGCATACACACTGAGGAAACCAGAATTAAAAGACACACGTGTACCCCAATGTTCATCACAGCACTGTTTACAATAGCCAGGACATGGAAGTGACCTAGATGTCCATCAGCAAACGAATGGATAAGAAAGCTGTGGTACATATAAACAATGGAGTGTTACTCAGTTATTAAAAAGAACGCATTTGAATCAATTCTAATGAGGTGGATTAAACTGGAGCCTATTATACAAAGTGAAGTAAGTCAGAAAGAAAAACACCAATACAGTATACTAATGCATATATATGGAATTTAGAAAGATGGTAATAATGACTCTATATGCGAGACAGCAAAAGAGACACAGATGTAAAGAACAGACTTTTGGACTCTCTGGGAGACGGCGAGAGTGGGATGATTTGAGAGAATAGCATTGAAACATGTATATTATCATATGTGAAACAGATCGCCAGTCCAGGTTCAATACATGAGACAGGGTGCTCAGGGCTGGTGCACTGGGATGACCCTGAGGGATGGTATGAGGAGGGAGGTGGGAAGGGGTCCAGGATGGGGAACACATGTACACCCATGGCTTATTGATGTCAATGTATGGCAAAAACCACTACAATATTGTAAAGAAATTAGCCTCCAATTCAAAAGAAAGAATTAGTATAAATTTTAAAAAAAGATAAGTGTCCTGCATTAACAAGCAGGTTCTTTACCACTAGCATCACCTGGGAAGTCCTACTGGTGGAAAAATATTTGGAATATCATCCTTTAAATTGTAGAAGAAGCAAAATATATTGTCTGGATATGATTTCAAGAAATTTCCTCCCCATCTTTAAAAATTATTTTAGTGATTTAACCTTAGACAAGAGTGCCATTTAGAGTTTAATACCTTTAATTTTAGTCCTTCAGTAATTTGGATACAACTGATATCATTAAATATGATTTTAAAATATTGTATATGTTATTCAATATATTGTATTGAAGAATACAATATATGTATTCAATATTATTATTATTGAATAATATATATATAATATTCAATATATTATTCAATATTGTATATAATATTTCCAAAGCAGAACTGATAGAATGATATATACTCTGGTATCATATCGACAGATTTATTTTCAAGTTGATAAATGCATAGATTTTAAAGTAAACCATCCCCAAAATATTCTTTCTGCCAAGTCTTGCAAGCATGAAGGAGATGTCTTCCAATATCGAAGTAACAAGCAGCTTAATGATCTTGAGTGGAAAAATATACAAAATATATATGTGATCCACCTGGAAAGTGGTGAAAAAAACACAATATTTGAGTTGAAGTTCTTGTCAAAACAAAGTTATAACAAGAGTCAGGGAGAAGGATGAGCTTTGTTGAAGAGTGCATTAATCATTTTGAAGAAGATTTGCCTTTGATTACATGTTTAATTTTGAAAACGAGTAGCTATGTTTTACTTTCTTTGAAAGCATGTAAAGGCAAATCTTTTTCTTTGTGAAAAAAACAGCACAAAGTCTAATTGACATTAAATAATTTTTTTTGAAGGCAAGTTCTAGAGAAACCATTCCAGTTGATATCCATTTATTCCTACATCTGTGGATTTCACTACTGCTGAAGCATTGTATCAAAATAAATGAACAGAAATCAGGAAGTATGTATTCATTTTATCCTATTAAAAGGGCAGAACATTGCAAAATTATTTAGAAAGAGTTCTTTTGAGAAAGATTTTCCATACTCTAACTCAGCTGTCCAATAGAATCTCTACAGTTATGGAAACATGCTACATCTACTTTATCCCATACACTTGCCAGTAGCCACAAACCCTAGAGATGACAAGTGTGACAAGGGTCTGGTTTTTAAATTTCATTTCATTTTTGATTATCTTAAATTTACATTAAACCATTCATGTGCCTAAGGCATTTCCTTGGACAACGGCTCAGTTCAGTCACTCAGTTGTGTCCAGCTCTTTGAGACCCCATGGACTCCAGCACGCCAGGCCTCCTTGTCCATCGCCAACTCCCAGTGCTTGCTCAAACTCATGTCCATCGAGTCAGTGATGCCATCTCATCCTCTGTTGTCCCCTTCTCCCACCTTCAATCATTCCTAGCATCAGGGTCCTTTCCAGTGAGTCGACTCTTCGCATCAGGTGGCCAAAGTATTGGATCTTCAGCTTCACCATCAGTCCTTCCAATGAACATTCAGGACTGATTTCTGTTAGGATGGACTGGTTGGATGTGCTTGCAATCCAAGGGACTCTCAAGAGTCTTCTAGGTTGGACTATGTTGCCGTGTATTTCTGAATTTTAGTTATCTGGTAACCCATTAGCCAGAGTCTCCCATTTCTGAATGATTATTAATAGTGTCAGAATTTGCATTTTAATAATTTTGCATGTCTTCCATTTTAATTTTCAGATACTTGTTTTTAAGAACCTTGAACATACCAAACATATTAGAAAGATAGTAATGATGACCCTGTATGTGAGACAACAAAAGAGACACAGAGGTATAGAACAGACTTTTGGCCTCTAAGGGAGAGGGAGAGAGTGGGATGATTTGGGAGAATGGCATTGAAACATGTATACCATCATGTAAGAAACGAAGTGCCAGTCTATGTTTGATACAGGATACAGAATGCTTGGGATTGGAGCACACGGATGATCCAGGGAGATGATATGGGGTGGGAGGTGGGAGGGGGTTTCAGGACTGGGAGCTCGAGTACACCTGTGGCTGATTCATGTCAATGTATGGCAAAACCAATACAGTATTGTAATGTAGAATAAAGTAAAAATAAAATTAAATAAATAAAATAAAAGGTTTACTCTTTAAAAAATTAAAACAAATTTATATCCATCCAAATAATATACACATTGCGGCTTTCCTGGTGGTCCAGTGACTAAGACTCTGTGCTCCCAGTTCAGAGGGTCGAGTTTGACCCCTGTTCAGGGATCTCAATCCCATATGCTGCAACTAGGACCCAGCACAGCCAAATAAATATTTTGAAAACACACACTCAAATAATACAAGCATTGACCACACAGCTAACATACACCAGGCAAACTTTGCTGTTGGTCATCCATGCATACTGATAGTGTCTGTTTTTTGTTCTTGTTGTTTTGTGAAACAAATCCTCAAGGGAATCTTTAAACATAAAGATTTTTTTTTCCCTCACAAAACAGGTTATCCTTCCAATGAATTCTGAGCTCCCTGTTGGTATAGGGGAGGAAGCAGAGTCAGCAGATGTAAGATATGTTCTCTGCTTGTAAGCTCTCCTGGACCTTTGTACACTAACATTTAGTCAATTAATAGGAACTTCAATAACACTATTATTTCCAGTTCTACTGACAAATTGATATCCTAAACTTATTTTAATAAGCCACATGGCCTCAACAAAGTGAAATAGAATGGCCATTATCTCTGGAAGAATTCCAGGAGAGCTGGTCAAGCGTAATAGCCTCATGGCATAACTGCAGAAATCAAACCAAGTAGACGATATTTAGAGTAAATCTATCATCTAATAAAATAAATATCTGTGGCCTCACATGGGCTGCAAGCTCATGTGTATTAGTGAGGTGTACATTATTAGGTGTACATTGTCTTGCATATACATTATTTCTGTTCGTGTTCCTTTTATCTTTCAATGTCTCTCTCCCTTCTTTCCTCCAAGTCTCTCATTTTTATTTTCTTCTGTGATAAAGTTGTTCCATCGATGCCTTTTCTCCTTTCATCTTCCAGTACTTTTAAGTGAGGCACTTGTATAGGTCATATATACATCCATTCTGATTGTTAGGTTAATCATATTTCAAAATTGCCTTTGAATAAATTGATAACAAAAAGTTAGCCCTCTAAAAGGAAGGAAACAATGTCAAATAGTAAATACATTTTATACCCTGTAGCATTTAGACAGAATATTTTTGCATTGACACACATGGTCAATTTTAAAGTATGTCATTTCCACTCACTGTAAAAATTGCTTAATTATGCCAACAGTCTCCAGGGTGCCACATGCATTGTAAGCCTAGCTTCACTGCCCTGTCCCAGAAATTATATTCTAGGAGTGATATACAGGGGGAGGGGAATAAAAAATGTTTTAAATAACATGATTTGGGATGGAAATTTGATAAATACAGATACAATTTTATTGTATAGAATGGTGAATTTAGAGGGAATCTTAGAAATTATTTGACAGACTAATAAGCTGATGTAAAGATAGAACAAGTGAGTTGTTCAAGGTCAAAATATAATTAATAGAAAGATCCTAAGTTCATATTATCAGACTCTTACAAATATTAAATACTTAAATATAAACTAGATCTTATATTTGCCAAATAAGCTAGAGAACATGAAACTAATGTACAGTTGTGTGTGTGTGTGTGTGCACGCACGCGTGCGCACGCATGCGCGCACTCCTGCTCGTGTGCGTACTCCGTCATATCTGCCTCTGTGAGACCCCATGGACTGTAGCCCGCCAGGTTCCTCTGTCCATGGAATTCTCCAGGCAGGAATACTGGAGTGGATTGCCCTTCCCTTATCCAGGGGATGTTCCCGAACTGGGGACTCAACCTGCATCTCTTATATCTCCTGCATTCCCAGGAGGGTTCTCTACCACCAGCACCACCTGGGAAGCCAATGTGTGGTTGCTTGATGTCAAATATTTCTGGAATCCTACATAGGACAGGTGAACTTGAAAACAAGCAGGGACAGTCAAGGAGCTTTGAGTAACTGACAAGGTAGAAATTCAGTCAGGTTTTTCATTAGGATATTAGGATAGAAACATCCTTGAAATCTATCTAGATACCATCTGTTGACTCTATAAAGTGAGCCAAAACCCAAGCATAGTTATAGCTCAAAGACTGGGGCAGAAATATCACCAAAAGCTTCTTTGCTGGCAACTTTTCTTTGAAAGGGCATTTCCTTCTACATAGGTGCTCAGATCCCTAAAACTTCTGAGACATGAGATGCCACTAGATGATTTCTTGTAGGAAAATCAATTTGGGGAGGAAGGAAGGCTGAGGGAAAGAGTTTGGTGCATTAGAGGGCTCATAAAAATTCAAATGGCTGAATCAGAATAAGTAAGGGAAACAATGGTACGAATTGAGGTTGAAAGGAGAATCAGGGCCATAATCTTACAGGTTCAAGCATGTCATGCTAATAAATCAAGAGTTTAAATAAATTGAGAGGCCACTGAATGCACAAATTTGGGATGCTTGAGATTAAAATGCATTAAATTTTATTGCCTTGAGGTACAAACTGCAAAGTTCAATGATGGAGCTTTGGGCCGGCCTAGCAAAATACATCCTTGCAATGAAAGTCTCCCTTGCAAAAGCTAGCAATCCTGACTCTACATGAATTTAGAAATTTCAGGGATTATTCTGATAATCTATTTGGGTAGTGGTGACATATTAGAGGGCATTTCCAGAAGCCAGGATCAAGACCTAGTGTGTGTACCTGGATTCTTTAGAAGGCTTATAAGTTAACAGGATATAAGTACAAACTTCCGCTTCTATTCTTGGCCACGTCATATGCCCACTCATCCCCTCTTGACTCCTAATGTTCCGGGTGTGGGGCCGGCTGTTCTGAACTGTGACAGCCTGGTTAACCGTTGTGACTCCCAGAGATCATCTCCATGTGTCAGCAGGGCCCCTGCTTCTTGAATTTTTAGCTCAAAATAATCTTTGACATGCTCAGGTTTCACTTTATCTGGTTCCTCTTCCTTCTTTTTAGGTCTCTTGTTCAATTCTCTGTTCAGATGATGGAAAATCCTATGTAAAAGAAAATTTTATGTGCCATACATTTGTTTGATAACCAAAATAAGAATGTTCACTCATTCTTTCAAGGGTTAATTCTGCAGGCCCAGCCATAAAGTCCCACTTGCTCTTGATAATTGATAGAGAAGTCTGAAGGGTAGGCACAGTGCTTTTCTTGCCATTTCACACAGGGAGCGGGTAACACAAAGCGACATTTTTGATTATGTATGCATCAGCAGCCATGATTTATGGCACCTGTTTGTATCTGTTACATGAATGATGGGCATATAAGCCAAAAATAAAGCTACTGTATTCACACCTGAGGCCTGAGAAGTGACAGTTTGGTAAAAGAACTAGGGAAAACAAAATTCTATAAAAATGCCAAAGAGATAAACATGAAACAAGAAACAGCCTGTGTCTTTACCTAAGAGTGTATTACTTTCTACCTAATATTATATAACTTAAGACACCTCTATTTCCCCACTGAGCTATGAAGAACTCAGGTACTTGCTGCTACAGCCTCCTTCATTTCAGTGCTCAGCACCTCACCTGGAATGAGTCTTCAGTAATTACATGTTGAACAAATTGTTTAGCATATATACATGTCAACAGAAAATAAGGTGCCACTTGACACTTTTTTAGTATCATTTTTGTTCCGTTTTGATAAACTCTTTTGCTGAAGGTTAAATACTTTAAAATAATTTTGAAATAATTGCATTAATTAGTATATATAAATGAGCTTTTTAGCTTGAAACATTAGCATGCTATTTCTAGAAATTATGTTGAAAGTGAAAGTGTTAAGAAATTAAATTACTGTACCTTAAAATGGCAGTATTTTGCTCTCATCTTTGTTTAAGAAAAGAAAAAGAAAAGGTTGATTCTTAAATTCAGATACCTTGATTGATTTATGAATGAAAGATAAATTAAATTTCAGAAGTATAAAGGTTCCAAGTCACTATGTGAATTAAGTATGATCTTTTAAGAGATTTGCAGGGGATTATTTTCTATGTATGAGCAGATAAAGTAAATCACAGCCATAAATAGCATCTATCTGGGTAACAAAATTGTGACTTCATCTGTGAAGACAAAGAGAAGGCTATGTTATGTGGATCAAATACTTCTTTTTTTGTATTATGGAATTAAAACGTTCTAGAGGAAGCCAAGTTTATTTTAATTCCCTTTTTGTTGAGAAACAAGGAAACTATGGACTTGTCATAGGATTTGCCCCAAATCCTTAACTAGCAGGCAGCAGAATCAGAGCCTGTGTGCCTTCTCATTTCATCATCCTCACCACCGTGGGTCCTAATCATGAAAACCAATGCAGACCTACCACTCCATGCCAACCTCTGATGTTAGTAAGTCAGAAACCTAAAAGAGAGGGAGATCAATCACAGTAGCGGTTGACGTTTGTGTCTGGATTTAGAAGTCCAGGCCAGAAGGCTTGGAAGACCCTGTCATGAAAATGGGCCAGTTCAGGCTCTGAGTTATGCCAGGGCATAACTATTCTGTCACTGAGTGGAAAACACAATTATGGGTGGAAAGGTCCAGAGAATCACTTAGCTAAATAGCACAGAGGCATAAGCAGAAAGGATAATGAGAAGCACTGCACAAATCTAAGTCTGATTCCTGCAAATACTCTGGTCTCCACTCGTGGTTTCAGCTTCTGGTGATTCAGTAGGTAAGTTAGATGATGGTAGAGTTCAGCAAGCTGTAGAAAGCCAGATTCGGAGAACTAAGAACTCTGGATGTGCTGGGTAACCTGAGAAGAGGATACCCTCCTCTCAGGGCAGGAAGGGAGTCAGGTGGAAAGCAGATTTTTGCTGCCCAAGCTCTGTTCAGGGTCCAGGAACTGACATCTGGTCCAGGAACTGACATCTGCTCTGCACTCAAGAGGTTTAGAGCAGTCCAAAGGTCAGTGTTTTAGAGCTGAAGCTCCTGTTTGCACAACCCATTGAGAGATTAGAGGATTTAGCCTGACAAGATCAGGATCCCTACACAAGGATCTAAAAGAGCCAGTGTGAACAAGGGCTATTGCAAAGGCAGGAAGGAATTGGCCAGAGACCAAGGCAGGAAGGCTGGTTCACACTGGAATGTGGCTTTGGAGGAGTGAGAGGTGCATAAGAGGGCTTCTTGGGTTGATCACAAGAATCTACTTGCCAATGCTGGAGTAGCTGGATATGTGAGTTCAATCCCTGGGTCAGGAAAATCCCCAGAGGAGACAATGTCAACCCACTCCAGTATTCTTGCCTAGAGAATCCCGTGGACAGAGGAGCCTAGTGGGCTACAGTCTAAAGGGTCACAAAAAGTTGGACATGACTGAGCGTGCGTGCACACACACACCAGAGGTGCATGGAAACAAGGGAGAGGGGGAGAACTATGGATTTGGATCAAGTCTGGGGCACAAATACAGAAGCTGACAACAGCCAGTCAGCTCTGGGAGACAGAAAGGAATGCGGTGGTGGGATCTTCAGAACTGAGTCTCAAAGGAACAACAGCTGCTGTTTGGAAGTTGCTGCATTGATCCCACAAGTGGGACAAGTGTACATGTGGGAAAGTATAGAACGAGGTACCTGTTTGTCTCAATATCTCCCGCCTACTGATGTGCATTTTAGGTACGGTTTGAAATTAGCCATCAGAACCGTATCTTCCCTGCATACACAGTGACCTTAGTAAGTAAGTAAAATCAACAGCTGTCAGCTGTTTACAGTTTTGTTGTTTTCATTGTTTCGTTTTCTGATACAGCAGAGGAAGGGTGGACAGTGTATGGAAAGTCTATGGCAAAGATTTTAGGAGCATCTGAAGCGTTGTCTGGTGACCTCCCTTCCTCCCACCTTCACTGTTGCTGTTCAGTCACTAAGTTGTGTCCAAGTCTTTGCAATCCCATGGACTGCAGCACACCAGGCTTCCCTGTCCTTCACCATCTCCCAGAGTTTGCTCAAATTCATGTCCATCAAGTCAGTGATGCCATCGAACCATCTCATCCTCTCTCTTCCCCTGCTCCTCCTGCCCTCAATCTTTCACAGCATCAGGGTTTTCCCAATGAGTTGGCTCTTTGCATCAGGTGGCCAACATATTGGAGCTTCAGCTTCAGCATCAGTGCTTCCAATGAACATTCAGGACTGATTTCCTTTAGGATTGACTGCTTTGATCTCCTTGCAGTTGAGTGAAAGTGAAAGTCGCTTAGTCATGTCCAACTCTGTGCGACCCCATGGACTGTGAGGACCCCATGGACTGCAACCCCATGAATTCTCCAGGCCAGAATAGTGGAGTGGGTAGCCATTCCCTTCTCCATCTTGCAGTCTAAGGGCCTCTCAAAAGAGTCTTCTCCAACACCACAGTTAGAAGACATCAATTCTTTGGCTCTCAGCTGAATTATTGTCCAGCTCTCACATCCAGATATGACTACTGGAAAAACCATAGCTTTGACTAGATATACCCTGGTCAGCAATGTTTCTGCTTTTTAATATGCTCTACAGGTTTGTCATTGTTTTTCTTCCAAGCATCAAGCATCTTCTAATTTCATGGCTGCAGTCACCATTCACAGGGATTTTGGAGCCCAAGAAAATAAAGTCTCTCACTGTTTCCGTTGTTTCCCCATCAATTTGCCATGAAGTGATGAGACCAGATGCCATGTCTTAGTTTTCTGAATGTTGAGTTTTAAGCCAGCTTTTTCACTCTCCTCTTTTACCTTCATCAAGAGGCTCTTTAATTCCTCTTTACTTTCTGCCATAAGAGTGGTGTCATCTGCATATCTAAGATTATTGATATTTCTCCTGGCAAAACTTCACTAAGGTGGGTTTATTTCTGTTTGCTACTTTCCTATCTTATCTGGTCTTTTACATGTAATTCACTCTTTAAATATTTTGTGTCTGTATATAAACAGTGGTCCTTGCAGATGCTACTTGACTTCATCCAGGTGGTCACTAACTTGGAATCAGTGACCATTGGAAACCTCTCAAAACTATGTCACAAGATGATATGATAGTTCAGGATAAAGGGTTAGGACTCCTTTCTTCAGGTAGATCAATACATCTAGTGGCATTGGGAATCATTAGTCAAGGGAAAAGCCCTCCCATTGGCCAATTAGGAAGCACTGCAGACAGCATGAAGGTTGAGGTGTGCGCCTGGTTCCCTGGGTCTGATTGCTCACCAATCCCTCACTTAGCCTGGGGACCTTCTCCTCTCTCATATCACATCTCAGGTCTAGGAAGGATACAGAGTTGGGCAAGGTATAGTCACTGGTCCTCTTTCGAGGATGTTACATCTATTTGGCCTACAGGTAATATACACATAATTATTATATATGAATAATATATGTATATATGTAAAAGTATCTATTATCTATCCAGATTGAAAAGGCTCTATGTATATTTTTGCAAATCTATATATATGCAGAAATTGAAAAGCATATAAAAATGCATGTTACCATAGTACTGAAGAGAAAGATGAAAGAGAATCATTTGGAGTATTTGAATTGAGTATCAGATTAAGATCCCTCCACCATACCTGTGAAAATAGTTGGAGAAAAAGGATAATTTTTATAAAAGTATTACCTTTAAAAGAGTATTAATACTTGATTTTTGTGTTAGGCACTCAGTTGTGTCTGACTCTTTGTGACCCCATGTACTGTAGCTCGCCAGGCTCCTCTGTCCATAGAATTCTCCAGACAAGAATACTAGAATGGGGCCATTCCCTTCTCCAGGAGACCTGCCCAGTTGAATTCTGGTCTCCTACATTGCAGGCAGATTCTTTACCATCTGAGCCACCAGGGAAGCCTAAGACTCTGATCCTGGAAAGTATTGAAGGCAGGAGGAGAAAGAGGTGATAGAGGATGAGATGGTTGAATGGCATCACAGACTCAGTGGCCATGCATTTGAATAAACTCTGGGAGACAGTGAAGGACAGGGAAGCCTGGCATATTGCAGCCCTTCGGGTCACAAAGAGACAGACACAACTTACCGACTGAACAATGACAAATACTTGGTTATTCTGCCCTCTTGTGTGCCAATTTATTTTCTTTTTTTTAGAAAAAAAAAATTCTACCATTAGAATTCTGATCATCTTTTTCAGTTTAAAATAAAATAGGTGGCCTAACATCCACAACACATCTTGGTCAAAATTGATTATAAACAATATTTTTTCCCCTCAAATTACACCTTATGTGATTTTTGCAATGTACCTTTCACGTTTTACCCCTTTCTGTCACTGGATTCGAAAGTCTCCACTCTGACTTCATAATAATGTGTTTTAGATAATCTTCTTGGGGTGTTTGTATCACCTTTATTTTTTCTATCAGTTCACTATTTCCGTTGAATATATACATATCCCCTTGATGTTGATTGCTTCATGTTGACCTGTGTTCCACCCTTCAAAGTTATTGCCAGAGATGAAATACCCTTCCTAACCTTCACCTTGAAGTTCACTTGCCTCTCTGAAGTACTTCATTTGGTTTTCAAAACTAAAACTTGTAAGAAATCTCAGACTTTCTAGACCCTAACTACAATATCAGGGAAGCAAGAGGAAAAAGAAAAAAAAAAAAATATATATATATATATATAGACAGACATTTACAAAAGGGTATGGTATAAAATACTCTAAGAATTAACAGGATGAGAAAAGGAAGCATTAAATTCACATCAAACAAAGCTTTGAACATTAAAGCAAATGAAAGTGAGGGGAAGAAATCTATAAGGAAAGCAAACAATCTCTGCTTCCTGACAGCTTCAGTTATTAATTAGTGTTCCATCATTTGCACTAAATGCTCGATCGATACTTTTGCCTCTCTGACAGGCCATTGGCTTTGTAGCTTGCTTCTTAATGGGAAATGATTCAGCTTGTCCTCGTGTTCGTCATTCCACACGTCATGATCAGCCTGACAGTGTCCATAAGCTGTGCTGGCTCTAGGGAAAGTTGAGAATTTTGTTCCCAAATCCCAGTTCTTACCTCAGCACCTCCCTTGCCACCCCCTGTTCCCAGTGTGGTCACTTACTTGAATTCTTCCTGCTGAAATTGCTGGCATAGCCAATTTTATGCTGTCTTTGAATTATAACAAATTCTTTTCCAGTGTGACTCCAGCCAGGATTTCCTGGCCATTGTTTGTGTCCATTACAGCATAGAGTGCGGGAGGCCTCAGATAGAACTAAGGTTCTAAACACAGTAGGTTTGAGCTGAGTCCTGGCTCTGTTGGCCACTCGCTGTGTGACGCTGGACAGATAACTTCTTCTCTCAAGACTCTGCCTACTGGACTTCCTTGGTGGTAACAGAAAAACAAAGGCATGCTAAAACAAACGCCTGATGCCACATTACTGAATTTCCTCACTATTCCTTCACGGAGGGAAGCACTGTGGTAGAGAGATGGTCTGGACAAGCTTGAGGTTCTGGACTCTAGGTTTTGGCCCTATTAAATGTACCATCAGAAGCCAGTCACTTAATCTCTTTGCTTGCCAATTTTTTCATCTGTAAATAGGAAGTAATGATGCTCTCCTACCTATGAAAATGGTACCTGTGAGAAGAAAATGGGATAAAGCAAGTACAAGTTTTTTAATGCTCTGAAACTCCGCAAAGTTCCAGATACTGTGAAATAGAGCAAGTCCCTGGGGCTTTGATGTATATGTACAGCAAGAAGGGCCTGTCACTCAAGACCTCATCTATTATCCAGGATTATTTGTCTGCCACCTCTCTCATCTTTTCAGGGGCTAATGTCGCTGGACCTCTCACATTGCAGTGGCTCTAGTTTTGATTCATGTACAGTTGAAGCAGCAAACAACTCTCCATAGACCTTATTTTGAAGTCATTTTCATTTACCACTGGGAGAAAAAAGAATATCACCCTGCTCAGATTGACAGGCAGAAGCATGTTGCTTTGGATGAATCACTAATGCAGGGTTCTCTAGGATCATAGCAATTATTATGTAGGAAAAGACTATTCGTAGAAGCCAAGATATAGAGCCTTTTGTATTTCCATAGTTTAGCCTAAAGAATATTCATTGCCTATCTAAAGGACTTGGGTCTTCCCCAGTGGCTCAGCAGTAAAGAATCTGCCTGCAGCGCAGAAGATGCAAGTTCTATCCCTGGGTCAGGAAGATCTCCTGCAGTAGGAATGGCAACCCACTCCAGTATTCCTGCCTGGAAAATCCCAGAGACAGAGGAGCCTGGCGGGCTATAGCCTATGGGGTCACAAAGTCGCATGCAGCTGAGTGACTCATCACAGAGCACATCTAAAGGGCTTGTAGAAAACACAGGAGCCCCTGCTTTTGCAGCCCTGTGAGCTCTTGGTTTGTGGAGGTCTATGTCCCTCTCTCTGTCCCCAGAGTTGGCTCCAAGGTTTGACCCAAGGATTCAGAAAATGCTCAGCTGCTCCTAACGGCATCTTCATGGCCGAGTTGGGTCTCTGGGAGTGATGACTTACTGACCGCAGCAGGAGAGAGGCGGAGCAGTAGCAGTAGGTCATTAACATGCTCTCTGTTATTCACCTACTTACAACACTGAGGTTGAACCAAGTGGAAAGAACACAGGCTTTTGGCACAAGGGACAAAAAACCTCAATGGTGGTACTTACAGCTAAACTGTGGCCTGAGACTGCCAAGATCACAGCTTTGAGCTGTGTGGCCCACTGACAAAAAGGCTAAGTCTGCAGAGAAAAGGGTAGTTTGGGCTGACTGGGCTGCCAGAAGGCCCAAACTCAGCCTAGCCTTGGGGTATCCAATGTTGGTGAGATGTACTTGGAACTACTATTTCCCTTCTTGAACTGAAAAGACAGTGCTAAGGTTCAGGAAATCAGGGATAAAACCTCTAAACCCTCCAATATTTAGCCCTGAGAGGTTTTTGTTTGGTCAACACTTCTAAATTACCCCCAGTGTGTTTCTAAAAAGGTAATGCTGCGAGACAGTTGTGCTTTGTTACAATACAACCAGCTTCTCTTCTGAG
This sequence comes from Procapra przewalskii, assembly GCA_006410515.1. Lineage (NCBI taxonomy): Eukaryota > Metazoa > Chordata > Mammalia > Artiodactyla > Bovidae > Procapra > Procapra przewalskii. The sequence goes on along the minus strand of SJYF01000483.1, from coordinate 2,894,352 downwards.
ACCTCAACGGGGCTTGATAAATGCCTTTCTGTTGTGTTTGGCCCTTGCATGCATTTGTCTGACACACCTTGGCCAGATAATCAGGTGAACATTTTAGGAGTCTATCATTCTATGGGCTCCCTGGGTGATTTTGGACAAGTCACTTAATGTAGCCGGGTCCCAGTCTACCCGTCTCTCCTGTGGAGACGGTAATTATAGTACCTGTCTGCCTATATCAATGGTTATTAGGATCAAAGGCGATCAATGCGTGAGCATGCTTTGCAGTCTTTACGCAGGAAGAAGTGTTCATTAGCGAGGAACGATGCAGCCTACACTAGGTAACTGCCAGATAAGGTCACACCTCTATTATGCAGCTATAGTATTGTGTAATACAATGCCTTCAGTAATCAGGAAAATTAAAATAAACGAGGCCCCCAGTTACATCCAGAAAGACATCCAGGAAGACAGACTTTCATTACAGGACAAGTCTGTGGCAAGATGCAAAACAAGTCCGGTAGGTTTTATTGATTGGCTGTGAAATGCTTTTGTTGATTGTGTTAGTAGACGTGCACTTGGGTGGATTTTCTTGGGTGCAGCCACAGAGGGGAAGATTCTTCTGTCTGGTTCACATGTTATTTTGAAATAGTCGACTTTCAATTGCCAACGAGAATGACATCAGAATATTCAGAGGGATGTGAATTGGCTTGTGTCACAAAATGTTTAGACTTAAACCTCCTTTTAAATCAGACACACTTTCCTTTAGGGCACCTTGATTGTATTCGTGTAGTAATAATGACAATGACAAGGACAGAAAATAGCCATTTTTTGGTGTGCCAGACATGCTTTACAGCTCCTTAGTATTTCCTATAGTACCCCACTGATCCTGGCGATTTGGTAACATTTAATCCACATTGTCCAGGTGCTGAAACAAAGGCTTAGTGATGTTAGTTGCCTGTTCAAAGTCATACAAATGACCAAAGGCCTTGTCAAAATAGGAATGAAATGACTTCAGATCATTAAGCAACCTTATTTGAAATTGATTTCTGATGCTTATTCAGCATGTTTAACGAATAAATGATACTAAATAGAAAACACATTTTAGGCAGCAACCCAAGAGCCAAATATTAACATGCACAGTCTTCATTTGCTGTGGGCGCTTCCAACATCAGGTGTTCTTTTAATATTCCATATGTTTGTACATTTTGTTTACCATCTGCATAGCTGTAAACAGTCGGTGTCCATGTTATTGAGTGGACTAAATATTTACACTGTCACATGATAAAAATGCCAGTTGTTTTCCTACAGTTGCACAAGTTGTCGACTCACCAATGAAATACACTGGATTTCCTCTTTGCTCTCAGCAACTTTAGGCTACTGCCCCCCTGCCCCTCCGCCCGCCCCACCAAAGAATATGTTCTTAAAAGTGAGGACTGAAATAAAAGATTCCATGGCTGTTAGTCAGTAGTCAGTAGCCTAATTCACTGGAAGAATTGTGTCTCTTGGGGGGTAGCTGTGCCTGTGAGTGCCAGGATAAGTAAGGAAAAATGGCATTTAGCCACCTAAAACAGTATTTATTCCTTAAACAATTTTCCATGTAATTAAAATGAAGGATGCTGGATTTTATGCTCACCTAAAGAGCAATGAAATGATTGAAAACAGCAAGTTTTACTTTTACAACTTAGGAGCAATAAATAATTCTGAGTCCAGCTGATACTATCTGTTATTCAACTAAATAATCATTGCAGTTTGGCTGAGAACATACCTGGCTCTGTTTTCTTTTTCTTGATTTTCATTTTATTTTTTTGAGAGTTAATTACTTGCTAACAGGAGCTTCCCCTCTCTCCCAACAAGAAATCATAAATACAGAGAAAATAATAGCCTCTTCTCCCAGAACGCTCACATCTGTCTCATTATTTGGCTTCTTTGACCATTAATTGTTTGAGAAGGCTTCTCTCCATGTTCCAAATCTGCCCAAAATTAAACTTGTGACTTCTGTCTTCACATTCATTACTTGAATGGGGTCTGTTTTTATTTAATAGTGATATCCCATTCATTCATTGAAAGTGGCATCTGCTTTTCTTCTAGAATTTTCATAGTCATAAGATGATTCACATGATTAGCAAAGGAAAATGTCTGTCACAAAACTATTTGTTGTTATTCAGTCCCTAACTTGTGTTCAACTCTTTGCCGCTCTCTGGACTGTAGCCTGCCAGGCTCCTCTGTCCTCCACTATCTCCCTGAGTTTATGCAAAACTATATCCCTCCATTTTTCATTAAATCTTGTGTCTCCCCTATACATGCTAAAGCATAAATAGTATTATTTTTCCTACTACTCCCTAATGCCAAAGGTCTGCCTCTTGGCAGTCTTCATAAGAAGTGAAGCTTGCCTGCATAGAATGTGGACAGTCATGTCATTTCTTTAGCCCTTTCAGTTCTGTTCCATTCTAGGCTTCAGCATCTTTTTTTTTTTTTAATTCTTTAGTACAATAGTCACATTTGCTGAGACTGTGAATATGTCCAGTACCACCATTAGTTTTCAACATAAAAGAGAAAAGCTAAGCTGGACGTGTCACAAACAACACTACGGCTGCTGATCTGAGAAAATGCAGTTTGAGCAAGTTCTGATCTGTCTGCCCTGAAACAACTCTAAATGGATAAACTGAGAGAAATAGAAAAGAGTTGAAGATAAATGTGGCATCCAGTGTGATAGAATTCTTCTTTTTATTGCCTGTTGTTTTTTTTTCCAGACTTCAACAAGAATGAGTTGGAATTTTGTTAGAAATCCACATTTCGGTTCCCAGGCAGATTTCCAGATTTTGAAACAGAGCAAAACAAGGCCACTTTAGCAGTCGCCTCTGTCTCTGAGAACACCTGAGACTTTATTCATATTTTCCATTATCTCTGGACAGCATGGTTCATATTTTTGCTATCTTTACATATTACATGTTTCTAATTGAAAAGGCACAGCTTGTTTGTCCTTGAATTCAATTCTCAAAGACATCTGAAATCTCTCTCTGTTTACTCTTCTAATATTTTGTGTCTAAAGGAGGTAACTTTTTGGTTTTGTTATTCTCCAAAAAGAAACTATTGTTGAAAAAAAACAAAAAACAAGAACCGAAAAATATCGATAATAAACTGGTAGGTGTCCCAAAGCAATTTTTGTAGCATAAACCTCAGGGAGCAGCTGCCAGCACCTCTGGCTTCCATTACGTAAAGATGCATGGTGATCCAAACGTTGACATATGGCAAGAAACATCTATCGAACTGAATCTATTGAGTTCATTCCTTAAAAAAAAAAAAAAGAGGTGTTTTTCTGGTTTCACAGTTGTTTATAAAGGAAAGTGCTTCTGCAGTCTCTTGCTTTATTATCCTTCTATAAAACTTTTTTTCCAGTTATTTTAGCAAGAGAGAACCAAGCCTCTGGTTTGGTGTACATTTCTGACATCTGTGATTCTTATCCGCATTGTCTACTCCAAGTGCCATCAGCACAGTTTTTCCAACCCCATTTATCATCCTGTAGAGGAGCACCTCTCTCCTCGCTCACTTTAGAATACCTGAGCTTGCTAATGTTGTGACTTTCCATAATACAAAAGAGCCTGGTAGCCTCCCTAGAGAAGGCAATTATCTATTATGCTTCAGGGATGCAAAAAAACAGCTCATGCAGGAAAGTGCCTACAAACTCTGTTCATGCTGGGGCTGACCCGAATCAATTTTAGATGCCGACAAATACAAATTGAGTTCTGGATAGAAGGTTAAAAACACAACATCTTTTTTTTTTGCTAAAGAATCATTCTTCTAGGGGAACTGCAAATATTGAATCATCTTCATGGTGATTACTAATGTTCAAAGGAACTCAAAAATAAAAGAGACACCTATTTTGGAGTATCTCACTTCCCTTCCCACGCAGCATGTGTTATGCATTCATGCTTTTTTAGTAGGTTGTATTCCTTTCTTTGGTTTAGTTCTGTAAGTTTGCTGTTTATGGTGTATGTTAATAGTGTATTACTGAATCTGTAAAAGGTGTAAGGCATTAAATACAGAAAGTAAACAAAACAGTATTACTAAGGTATTATTGGGTTGGCCAACATTATTACTAAGGTACTACTGGGATGGCCAAAAAGTTTATTTGGACTTTCCATGAGATGCTATGAAAAAACCCAAGCAAACCTTTTGGCCAACCCTGTATGTACAAAGAGAGAGATGATCGGCTTAAACATGTCAACCTGTGGGGTATGCACTATTTTGTAAGGTATACAACATGAACAGTGGCTGAGAGAGGGACATCTGGACCCTGCCTTAGATGAACCCTGGCCCATTTGCACCGCCTAATGCTTAACCATGATCTCTACCTCCCAAGCGTTGTATACGCACACTAAGTCGCTTTAGTCATGTTCAACTTTTTGTGACCCCATAGACTGTAGCCTGCCAGGCTCCTCCACCCATGGGATTCTCCAGGAAAGAATACTGGAGTGGATTGCCATGCCCTCCTCCAGGGGATCTTCCTGGCCCATGGGGGTAGAGGAGAGCTTAGTACTGAGTTGTACTGAAGTGTCCTCAGTACTCTAGTAGCGATGATCATTGTTCTGTTTCATTAGAGGGATAATCTAGAGATAAATGCAAAGATGTAGAACCAGCAACAATAATTTTTCTTATCTGTAATGCATGAATGGTCTAAGGAATTTTAATCTAGTTCTAGCTGGTGAGATACATTGATATGGATAGGACTCCTTGGTCCAAGGGACTGGTTATTTAGAAAATTCACTGGGTAAATTGCCATTATTAGAAGACAGTGAGCATTATACCAAAACTGTATTATGGGTTGATGTTATCAGTGGCATTGTGTTTCAGAGAAAGGGGAAGACCTGAACCTTGATACCTGTGAACATGACCCCGTTTGGAGATAAGATGTTTACAGATGTCATCCAGTTAAAGTGAGGTCATTTGGGTGGGTATTAATTCAGCTTGACTGGTATCCTAATGAAAGAGGGAATGCCATGGCAACCGAGGTATAGGGGGAGTAAGTGATGTGACTGTGAAGGCAGAAGCTGAAGTGGCATTGCCACAAGTCAGAAAACACCGAAAGCCCCCAGAAACTGGAAGAGGTGCGGAAGGACCAGAGTGAGAGCATGGTCCTACCCACACGTGAATTTAGTAGGTTTCACACTTTTGTTTTCAGAACAGCAAGACACTATATTTCTGTTGCTTTCAGTCATCCAGTTTGTGGTACCTTAATATAGTAGCTGTGAGAAACTAATGTCCTTAGTAACCTTTTCCTTAACATTTAGAAGTATACCAGTTTTAAAATGTTCACAAATTGGATCAAAGAAGTTGAGCAGAATTATGGCATTTCAAGGTGCAATTAGATTCAATTAATATACTACAAATGAGTAGCTTTGTCACTACGGACTGACCTGGGGAGGACTGTTAAGATTATTTCATGAGTATATTTTGTATTTAGAGAAATTAGTTAAAATGATCAAGTCAATTTGTTCGATAGCATTTAGTGAATTTATTCTATCCCCGTTCCTTCCAGGAAAATAAGGATGCAAAGATAAATAAGACGTGCGGTTAAAAATAAGGTTCTGTGTGTAACAAAGAGCAGATATTTCCTTTTGGGACTCTTTAGTGAAATTTCAGAATTCTATGCAGGCTAGTAATACATTATTTTTCCAAAGCTCAGGTGTTACAGGAGTAGAATTGCCAGGTAAGATAAAGAAGACTTAGTTAAATTTTGAATTTCAGGTAAACAACACACTACGCACATTTTTTTTAAATAAATGTGCATTATGCAGCATTTCTGTATACTTATACTAAAATAAATATTCACTATCTGAAACTCAAATATTACTAACTGAGCTGTATCTTCATTTGCTAGATGTGGCAATCTAAGTAGGGTAAAAGTCATAATCAGGAGACCCAAGAGGAGAAAGCAAAGAATCGTCACCAGAAAGTGTCTACATTAACTTAAATCCTGCTACTTACTGTCTACTTTCTATCTCAATGGGTCTGTCATGATTTTTGGAGCCGTTTGTATTTACTAAAGCCTTAGGGAGATTTTAGTAATTAAATGAGGTAGCCCATTGTGTGTGTTGAAATGGTTCCTGTTTAATAGTCAGGGCCCTGAAAATGTTGTGTAAGATTTTTTTTTTCATCATCAGTATAATGCTTAGTAGAGAACTATCTTGTGTTCCAAGTCAGGATACAAGAGACGGCTGCGTGCCTGAATTTAATAATTATCCTCTCTAATCCATTTGTGAATGCTAAATGTCAGCTCTATGAAAAAACGATGGGTTTTGTTGTGTTTGTTTTGTTCCCTTTTGTTTAATCACTCTGTAAGCTCTTGATTTAGTGCCTGGTGAGGCATCTGACATTAGAAGCATCCGAAAGTCCTCCTGTTGAATCTGGATGTTGACATCACCAGTGTGTTCTTTCCCCAGGGCTACTGTATCAAAGTACCACATACTGGGTGGCTTAAAACAGGAAATGTATTCCCTTACCATTCTGGAGGCTGTGAGTCTGAAATGCAGGGATTTATAGGGTTGGTTTCTTCCAGAGGTTTTGATGGTGAATCTGATACATGCCTCTCCTGGGTTCTGGTGATAGGAATCTCTGGTCCACCTCTGGCATGCCTTAGGGATCTCTGAATGATCTCTGATGCTCCTTAGGGATATCCGGCTGGTACCTTTTACCTTGTGTCAGAGCCACACCAATCTCTGCCTCCATCTTTCCATGGCTTTCTCTTTGGTGTGTGTCTGTGCCTCTTCTTGAGGGCTCCATGGTGGCTCAGATGGTAAAGAACTTGCTTGCCAATGCAGGAGATATGGATGAAATCCCTGGATTGGGAAGATACCTTGCAGAAGGAAATGGCAACCCACTCCAGGATTCTAGCCAGGAGAATTCCCTAGGCAGAGGGGCCTAGGGCTCTGTCTCTTCTTAAAAGAACATCCATCATGCTGGATCAGGCCCACCCTAATCCAGTATGACCTCATTTCCACTTGATTGATGTCAAGACTATATTTCCAAATAAGATCATCACAGTACTGAAGGGTAGGACTCTGACATATGTTTGGGGGAAGCACCTAATTCAGCCCACAACTATCTGAGAACCTCAAAGTTGTTTTATATAACAAGAAATATGCAGATTATTGTAACTTTTGAGATGTGTTATGCAGTTCAAAGGACAGGAATGGTATGAACCTAACAGAAGCGGAAGATATTAAGCAGGGGTGGCAACAATATACAGAAGAACTATGCAAAAAAGATCTTCATGACCCAGATAATCACAATGGTGTAATCACTCAACTAAAGCCAGACATCCTGGAATGTGAAGTCAAGTGGGCCTTAGGAAGCATTACCACGAACAAAGCTAGTAGAGGTGATGGAATTACAGTTGACCTATTTTAAATCCTAAAAGCTGATGCTCTGAAAGTGCTGCACTCAATATGCCAGCAAATTTGGAAAACTCAGCAGTGGCCACAGGACCGGAAAAGGTCAGTTTTCATTCCAATTTCAAAGGAAGGCAATGCCAAAGAATGTTCCAACTACTGAACAATTGTACTCATCTCACATGCTACCAAAGTAATGTTCAACATTCTCCAAGCCAGGCTTCAACAGTATGTGAACCATGAACTTTCTGATGTTCAAGCTGGATTTAGAAAAGGCAGAGGAACCAGAGATCAAATTACCAACATCTGCTGGATCATTAAAAAAAAGAGAGTTCCAGAAAAATATCTACTTCTGCTTCATTGAATATGCCAAAGCCTAGGACTGTCTGGATCACCACAAACTGGAAAATTTTTAAAGAGATGAGAATACCAGAGCACCTGACCTGCCTCCTGAGAAATCTGTATGCAGGTCAAGAAGAAACAGTTAGAAGTACACATGGAACAACAGACTGGCTCCAAATCGGAAAAAGAGTACATCAGACTGTATATTGTCATCCTGCTTATTTAACTTATATGCAGAGTAAATCATGTGAAATGCCAGGCTGGATGAAACACAAGCTGGAATCAAGATTGCTGGGAGAAATATCAATAGCCTCAGATATGCAGATGGCACCACCCTTATGGCAGAAAGAAAAGAAGAACTAAAGAGCCTCTTGATGAAAGTGAAAGAGAAGAGTGAAAACTCAACATTCAGAAAACTAAGATCATGGTATCTGGTCCCATCACTTTATGGCAAATCAATGGGGAAACAATGGAAACAGTGAGAGACTTTATTTTGGGGGGCTCCAAAATCACTGCAGATGGTTACTGCAGCCATGAAATCAAAAGGTGCTTGCTCCTTGGAAGAAGAACTATGACAAACCTATTCAGCATATTAAAACCTAGAGACATTACTTTGCCAACAAAGGTCCATCTAGTCAAAGCCGTGGTTTTTCCAGTAGTCATGTATGGATTTGAGAATTGGACTATAAAGAAAGCTGAGCATTGACGAATTGACCCTTATGAACTGTGGTGTTGGAGAAGACTCTTGAGATTCCCTTGGACTGCAGGGAGATTAAAACAGTCCATCCTAAAGGAAATCAGTCCTGAATATTAATTGGAAGGACTGATGTTGAAGCTGAAACTCTAATACTTTGGCCACCTGATATGAAGAACTGACTCATTGTTGAAGACCCTGATGCTGGAAAAGACTGAAGGTGGGAGGAGAAGGGAATGACAGAGGATGAGATGGTTGGATGGCATCACTGGCTTGATGGACTTGAGTTTGAGTAAGGTCCTGAAGTTGGTGATGGACAGCGAAGCCTGGCGTGCTGCAGTCCATGGGGTCACAAAAAGTTGAACATGACTGAGTGACTGAACTGAACTAACACAGTTCAACATTGGTGTACAGAAATGAAAATATGCTCTTTAAAAATATAGCCTTTTCCTCAATGTTTCTAGTGCAAATATTTTAGAAACTATATAGGGAATCAATACCTAGGTGGCAATATATTAATGCTATATTTAAACATTTTATAATTATAAGATAAACTTCACAGATTAAAATTTTCAATTTTAAGGAAGAAATCTGAGAAAAAAGTAAAATTCATAATAGAAACATTTTTTTTCTACTCTTCATTATTTGGGGGCCTTCGTCTCTATTTTGGGTTTCCCTGGTGGCTCAGAGGTCAAGAATCTGCCTGCAATGCTGGAGACTCCAGTTTGATCCTTGGATCTGGAAGATCCCCAGGAGAAGGAAATGCCAACTCACTCCAGTGATTCTTGCTGTGAAAATCCCATGGATGGAGGAGCCTGGCAGGCTACAGTGTATAGGGTTGCAAAGAATCAGGCACGACTGAGCAACTAAACACATATGTCTATATTTTGATCTGTTCAATATTTTTAAAGTATCATTCAGTTTTCAACCAGTATATGTAATCAGTTATTTAAATTGCTATTTTAGGTGAGAGATTAGATGAACTGAATGCTAAGATATTTTAAACTCTAAATATTTTTGCATGGAAATCTGTTTTCCTCACTTTCCAGAGAAGTGTCTATAAATTTGCTAAATGAAACAAATGCTAACAGATAGAATATAGCTATTCTTAAAAATTAGAACTTTCATAAATACTTCCAAAATCGTTATAGTAAAATAATAAGAAAAGTCCTGGGTTGTAAATGACCTTAAATGTGTTTACTCATTTATAAATGAAGATTAAATATCAATATATGGTCATCATACCATTGCCCAGTTAAGATATTTCACATTGCTAAAGTGCCTATAACAGAGATTTTTACATAATAGGGTTTCAAAATATGGATATTTATTATGTAAAGCAAATATTCTTTTGCCTTCTCCATTTTTTTAATAAACCACTCCGACATGCTGATTAAATAAATAGGTATATACTACTGTTTGTGTTTTGCTTTGTGTGTAGGGGGAGGAGATCACAGGACCTTGAGTGCTTTGAGCATTTTTTTTTTTGGTATTGAAATTATAAATGCTTGAATTTGGAGTAACTGTAGTTCTAGTTGCTATATGAAGGAGGATCTATTTAGAAAGCATTTGGCCCTATAAAGCGCCATCAGCAGTTTTCAGGTGATTAACAGAATAAATGTGAGAAGTGCCGCCTATGATACTGTTCTTGTCCAGTAACTACTGCTTGCTGTACAGTGTCCTTTGCATGGTGAAGGATAACAAAACAGGTTATGCACACCTGTTTTGCGAATTTCCGGGTAATAACTGACTCACTGAAGCCTAGGAGGTGCATTTGGAATCTAAATGCACATACTAATGGAGCTGATGTGATCGTCCTTAAAGATAATCAAAGTCCATAATTTACTACCCCTGCAGAGGATGCTGCTTTAGATCCAGGCCGTAAGAAAGACGCAGGGACGAGGCAGTTCGTAAACCATGTCTATCGATTAACAGATGGTGAGACAGTTTCTGTGTTCCTTGCAGAAGAAACGTTCAATGCACATGTGTCTTACAACACCAGAATCACATGATTTGGATAGCTCGCTTATAGTTTATGAGGATATTCACAAGCACCTGCTGTCTTCACTGGCATGTTAGAGCCAATACAAATCTCGCACAGGTAGTGTCAACTTGTCTGGGACAGTTTGGCATGAGGTAAGTACACCTTCAGATTTGTAATGGTAGGATCTAGCCAGTAAGTATTTATGTAATATGTCTATCATTGATAGTAAGAGAGATATACGAAGACGATTGTATTAGCTCTGCTGGTCTACATCTTTAAAATACAGGCCATTTTTTTTTAAAGTGCTCTTTGGAGAAGACTCTTGAGAGTCCCTTGGACTGCAAGGAGATCCAACCAGTCCATCCTAAAGGAGATCAGTCCTGAATATTCATTGGAAGGACTGATGCTGAAGCTGAAACTCTAATACTTTGGCCACCTGATGCAAAGAACTGACTCATTGGGAAAAGCCCTGATGCTTGGAAGGATTGAGGGTGGGAGGAGAATGGGAAGACAGAGGATGAGATGGTTGGATGGCATCACCGACTCAATGGACATGAGTTTGAGCAGACTCTGGGAGTTGGTGATGAACAGGGAGGCCTAGTGCACTGCAGTTCGTGGGGTCGGAAAGAGTTGGACATGACTGAGAGACTGAACTGAACTGAACTTGTAAACAGTATTTGGTGCTCACTTCGACAGCATGTATAAGAAACTATATTTTTTCTGGACAAGGGAGGCAGTGATTTTCTTCTCTAAATGTTCATTGAAGTACTTACAGGGGATTGTGTCCGGATCAATGAGCGTTTTACTGAGTATTATGAATGTTGGAAAAAGCCAAGGCACTGGCTTTCATGACACTCATGAAGTAGAGAGATGGGATTCATTGGCTAAACAGACAGTTTTAACACATTGTGACTCATGGTTATCAGAAGGGTACTCTGCAAAACAGTTGGGGGAGGTGGTCAACCCAGCTTTCAAAGCCTGGGATGCGTTGTGGGGGAGACAATATCTAAATTGAGTTATCCAGATGATTCAGATCAGTACAGAGTGTAGTGTTCCACTTAAGGGAACATCCTGGCAAATTGCATGAACCAAGATATGCTGGTTCGTGGGGTGGGTTTGAGGGGTGTGAAGTGAAACAGTACCGGATGCCCATTATGCTATTAAGATTCTTAAGAGTGAGGTAATGGACAGGTCTTGGAAAGCCTGTAGGACTGGAAAGCAAGTTTCACCTTTTTCACATGCCCAGTGGTGTATTGTAAACGACGTAAGCCAGTTTAGCCATTCACATTTTTTAGGTTTGTTCATTTGTTTTTTGGATATCCATAACTTCCGATAGTTAGAGGCAGGTGATGGCTACCGTTAGTTTGTTAACAAGAAAACAAGCCCCGGTCCTAACTCTGCTATAGACTGAAACTTTTATTAAGCGGTGGTAACAAGAAGCAGTCACACTGTTCTGTGCATGAAATGAAAGCCTCCGCTTTCTGGCCTTCTAGACACTCTAACAAGATTTTCAGTTCCAGGCTCATGTTCAGGTGTGACAGTATTCAAGCAGCAGTACTTGGCTACACTGAGTCAGAATCAAGCAGCATAATCCTCTGTCAGCAGCTTAGGGAGAGAATGAGAGGGGCGTTTAGGCTGGATCATGGTTCTCAATGGAAAGATTATATATGGTGTAGACTACTGGCTTTGCTTAAACCCTGTTCAGAAAAAAAGAGAGATGCTCACACAGTATCACCAGTCGCCACTTTATCTTGAATGCCTCTCATTTCACCAGTGAAAAATCATTTCCATATATTCAGTATCCCAGTAAGTTCTTCAGGGCTGACCACGTCATGGCGGTGAACGTCTGTTTAGTCTTTCCATTGGTGGTGAACTGTCTAGCATAGCAACCACGTTCTCCACTTGAGTTCTTACGGTAACTCACCATCTCTACTGATGTTCTGTCATGAAATCATGACCGACGCTGCGACCCCATGGGCTGCCGCATGCAGGATCCTCTGTCTTCCACTGTCTCCCAGAGTTTGCTCAAATTCATGTCCGTTGCTTCGGTGATGCTAGCTAACCATCCCCTTCTCTGCTGCCCCCTTCTCCTTTTGCCTTCAGTCTTTCCCAGCATCAGGATTACCTGCTCTAGGGCACAGATCGAAACACCACATACACGTGTATCACGTTGTTGAGGCAAATGTATTTTTAAAATAAAATGTAGACATTGCAACAGTAAGTTTTAAGCATGGGATTGATATTAGGAAATGCCAGTTTTTGAAAACTGAAGGCAATGGGGAAGGAGCAATTTGAGAAGGACCAGCAGATTACAGAGGCCAGCCAGAAGATTATTCCGACAGTGAGTACTAAGCCAATTCTGCCAAAGAAGAAAAAGAGGAAATGAGAGAAAGGCATGTTTATACTGTGTATGACTCAAAAAATACAAGGAAATTGTGTTAAATACTAGCATAGATATGTAGATGAAACATATATGCATTGACATACATATTTGTGATCCTATATACCTTTCTACTGGGTTTTTCTGGTGACTCAGTGGTAAAAGAATCTGCCTGCAATGCAGAAGTTGTGGGTTCGATCCCTGGGTGGGGAAGATCTCCTGGAGAAGGAAGTAGCAACCCACTCCAGTATCCTGGCTTAGAGAATCCTATGAATAGAGAAGCCTGGTGGGCCACAGTCTATGGGGTCAAAAGGGTTGGAAATGACAGCAAGTAAACCACCATGAGCATACCTTTCACCTGTGTTTATGCTGTATGTTAGGGAAGTAGTTACATGTGAATATACAAAGATATATATGTAATGCATCTTTCTACCTAATAGAAAACAGGTTAGGAGTTTATTAAATTAGTAACTCATCTAATGAGCTTAGTTTAAAGGCTCATTGTGCCTTTAAATCAGATTGTTCTCATTTGTTTATTGTTTGCATTCATTTCTGTGCAAAATGTGGGAGAAATTACCAGTCTAAAAACCCTGTGAAGGACTCTTCACCTCAGAAATAACATAAGACGGACAGCTTGTTGTTTGTTTAATCAAAATTCTAATATATTTTGAAAAGTTACGTAGCAATGAAAGGTGAGGGGCGGTAAAGCTAATTTAAAATGCTAGCAAGTTTGCAGCTAATCAGTTTAACCATCAGATGACTAATAGGTAGGTAATCATCACCAGTCAGGAAAGACTGCTTCTTAGTACACTATTAACTGTAAGTCAGCAACATCTTGCCATTATCTGTTACGTCCAAACAGCTATTAAGTTTATATTTCTTTACCAACTGATGATATAATTTGATCATTTCCCTTACAACACTTTCCTAACCAAAAATCAGAAGCAACATTCTGTAAATATAATGATGAAAATAATGTTTTAGCACATAAAACTGTTTTCCCCCTGGCTGCTTGGGATTGATTGGCAACAGAGATTTATTGTTTTCCCCTTCTCCAGGCTTCAGTAAAGACGATTGTCTCTGTGACTAGTTTTGTCTTTTGAAAGTGAAAGTGAAAGTGAAGTCGCTCAGTCATTTCTGACTCTTTGCGACCCCATGGACTGTAGCCCACCAGGCTTCTCCGTCCATGGGATTCCCCAGGCAAGAATTCTGGAGTGGGTTACCATTTCCTTCTCCAGGGCATCTTCCCGACCCAGGGATCGAACCTGGTCTCCTGCATTGGAGGCAGACGCTTTAACCTCTGAGCCACCAGGGAAGCTTTTGTCTTTTAATATCACATTAATTTTCCTTGTCATTTAATTGTTCCATATGTGCCTTGTTTTCCCCAATGGATTTTAAGCCCCTGTGTCTTGAACATCTATTACAATCCCTTGTCCCATTCCCCCATTAGATATATTAAATAAATATCTACAGTTAAGCTGAAAAGAACTGAGCTGGTGACATTTTCTCAGTGACTTGGTAGCTTCACTGTCTTCAAATGTACCCGACAGTACCTGACTGCAGTGTGGGTTTCTGAATGAATGAGTGATAGAATCAAATAAGGAATAAAATGGATCACTTCTCATTTACTCACTTAATTAGCTTTTATTGATGTATCGTTGATTTACCACGTTGTGTTACTTTCTGCTGTGTAGCAAAGCGGTTCGTTATATATATATTGCTTGCTTTTTTCACGTTCTCTTCCCTTTAGGTTTATTATAGGATAATGAATGCAGTTCCCTGTGCTACTCAGTAGGACCTTATTGTTGATCTATTCTATACATAATGGTTTGCAACCTCTAATTCCTATCCCCCTACACCCTCCCCCCTTGGCAACTCCCCTTGGCAACTACAAGTCTGCTTTCTGCATCTTTTGAGTCTGAATCTGTTTCCTAGGTAGGCTCATTTGTGACATATTTTAGATTCCATATGTAGGTGATGTTGTATGGTATCTGCCTTTCTCTGTCTGGCTTTCTTCACTTGGTATGATCATCTCTAAGTCCATCCATGTTGCTGCAAATGGCATAATTTTGTTCTTTCTAATAGCTGCATAGTATTCCGTTGTATATATTTACTGATCTTCTTTAGCCATTCATCTGTCAATAGACTTTTTAGGTTGTTTTCATGTTCAGCCGTTATGAACAGTGCTGACATAAATACAGGGGTGCATGTATCTTTTTGAATCCCAGTTTTGTCTGGATATAAAAAACCTTGTTTTCAGGTTTTTAAGGAATTTCCATGCTGCTCCCCATAGTGGCTGCACCAACCTGCATTCCCACCAACAGTGTAAAAAAGTGTCCTTTGCTCTACTTTCTCAGTGGCATTTGTTACTTGTAGACTTTTTAAATAATGGACATTCTGATGCTGGGAGGGATTGAGGGCAGGAGGAGAAGGGGACGACCGAGGATGAGATGGCTGGATGGCATCACGGACTCGATGGATGTGAGTCTGAGTGTACTCCGGGAGATGGTGATGGACAGGGAGGCTGGGGTCGCAAAGAGTTGGACACAACTGAGCGACTGAACTGAACTGAACTGAACTGACCAGGGTGAAGGGATACCTCAGAGTTTTCATTTCATTTCTCTAATAATTAGCTATATGGAGCATCTTTTCACGTGCGTATTGGTCATCTGTACATCTTCTTTGGAGAAATGGGGTAACTTCTCTTTTAGAAGAATAATGGACAGACTAGACAATTACACCGTTATCAGATTGTGTTTGCTTAAACATCAGGACAAGGGGTATTACAGATCTTGATACCGTCTCTTTTTCCAACTTAAGCTCAGCCAAGCAGGCCATGGGAATAGTTTTTGATTCCTTAAGTACCCTCACTAGTACTGTCTACCTTGGGGTAAAATCAAGGCAAACATGGATTCATGGATTTTCAGTAAATTGGTACTGTTCCTCCAAATGACTCCACTTGGAAACTTGGCATCTCTGCCACCTTCACTGAAGCCACTGTTAACTTAGACTGTTAGGTTTTTAACTGTTAGAAAATGTTGTTGCTTGTTGTTTTAGTTGCTAAGTCGTGTTTGATTCTTTATGACCCTAGGGACTGTAGGGGTCCTCTGTCCCATACAGGCTCCCAGGTTCCTCTGTCCATGTGATTTCCCAGGCAAGAATTCTGGAGTAGGTTGCCATTCCCTTTTCCAGGAGATCTTTCCAACCCAGGGACCAAACCTGTGTCTCCCGCATTACAGACAGATTCTTTACTACTGAAGGATAAAGAAGGAAGCCCCCATGTTAGAAAGGGAAGTAGGTTAAAATCTGGGTCACCGTGACTCCGAATAAAAGCCTAAGGCACTGCTCACAATGCAATGATGCAATAGTTCCTCCATTTGCAAACAAATAAATATGACTAAATGTGGACTCTTCTAGGTCTTGCATTCTTCTGTTGAACATTTCCTATTTCACTTAACCTTAAGACTTTTCATTATAATTATGAATTGCTTGAAAGTAAAGTGAAAGTGAAAGGTGCTCGGTCATGTCAGACTCTTTGCAATCCCATGGACTGTACAGCCCGTGGAATTCTCCAGGCAAGAATCCTGCAGTGGGTTGCCATTTCCTTCTCCAGGGGAGCTTCCTGACCCAGGGATGGAATCTGCATCTCCTGTATTACAGGCGGATTTTTTACCATCTGAGCCACCAGGGAAGCCCACTGTAGATATGCAAGGACTGGCACCTTACGTGCATTGCTAACAGCTGTGTCCTCAGGGCCAAGAATCATACTTAGCACAAAGATGCTCAATAAAAATTTCCCAGTGAGTAACTGATGGTTTGGTGAACAGAATTCCCACCCTCGGTTTCACTGGCTTAGTGACTTTCAAAACGTTTTACTTAGCTTATTTCTCCTTACGATTTCTTGTTATTCTCTCCCTCCTGTTTTGACATTTTAATTTTATTTACTTTTTTATCTGTGTCTCTCCTGGCTCTTGGACACCCTGTGGGCTTTGCTCTAGTTTCAGCGTGCAGAGGCTGCTCTCTAGGTGTGGTTTGCGGGCTCCTCATTGCGGTGGCCTTTCTTGTTGCTGACCACGGGTTCTAGAGTGCTTGGGCTTCAGCTGTTGCGGCCTGTTGCTCAGTAGGCCTGGTTCCAGGATTCTAGATCACAGGCTCAGTAGTTACGGCACAGGTGCTAAGTTGTTCCACAGTATGTGGGAGCTTTCCAGATCAGAGACCTGCTTTGGCCAGCGAATTCTTCACCACTGAGCCACCGAAGAAGCCCCTCTCCCCACTTAATGATTGTCTTTATACCTTTGCTTTAAACAGTTATCACATTGACAAATGATATTTATTTTTAATCAAATGCAATTTAAATTCCTTTTTTGTTTGGTGAGCCTCAGAACATGTAGGATCTTAGTTCCCCAACCAGGGACTGAACTCGCATCCCCTGAATTAGAAGCATGGAGTCTTAAGCACTGGACTGCCAGGGGAATCCCAATATTAGCTTATTTTTAAAGGCATTTTCCAGCCACAAAAACCGAACATGGACAGTGCTAGACTGGCAGGAGCCCTGTGGTTATTGTGTTCATAAACTCATGACATTTTCCAGCTCAAAGTGACTTTGGAGAGCATCTCGGACAAACTTTTATTTTGCTCAGGAGAAAACTGAACGCCAGACGGGTTAAATGATTTGTCAAAGGTCAGACCACTCGTGAGTGGCAAGTGAGGCTGAAACCAAAGTCCGTCAGGCCTTGCCATGTCCAGAGTTTACACAAGTCCTCACAATTTCTAAGCTACTCATGTCTCAGGCTGCGACTGAATGACAGCTTAGGATAAGAAGGCCAAAGGCGCCAGAGTTGTCAAACTGGGGAATGGGGAAATGTGGAATTACATGAATATTTGCCCGCTGTTTTTTATTTCCATCAGGCTTTTAATTCTGTGTTTGAGGAACATTTAGTAAGCAGAGCCCTAGAGACTTGGCTTCAAAGACCTAAGCAATGCAGGAGAGTGAATCAAGAAATCTTGCCTAAATTTAGAGCATGATCTGAAGCCCTTTGATATAACTCACCATAGCAAATTGGCAGCCTGGAAATTTGTTATCTTCTTTTTTTTTTTTTTTTACTCATTATTTAGAGAATACTTTATTAGTTTCTGTAATCAAACCCATGTAGATAAGACCTTACATATTTAATACAGTATGTTACCCCTGTACAAATGGAAAAAATTATGTTTAA
>SJYF01000483.1:2838574-2865273 GCA_006410515.1 Procapra przewalskii | reverse complement strand
TCAATAATATAATCTATTATTCAGCTCATTCTTTCATATCATAGTTATCTCTACAATAAAAAACCATTTAAAATATACAAATATATAATAAAAATATAATAAAAATCATTATAAGTATAGTAATCCATCATAAAATTGCAAAATAGAGAAATGAGGCCCCTATTGAAATTTCACACATAATCTTGCCAACCAAAGTTAGTAATAACTATTTCTTCTTTTCATTATTTTTCCCCATGACATATTCATTTTATAAAATTTTACCTACCAGTAATTATAGTTAACACAACTTCTATCCTGTTTATTTCTACTAACCATGAGATCAAAGTACTTTCCAATCATATTCTTAATGATTATAATTTTAATGACTCTACTATTTTATTAAGAAAATGAAATTATATAATTTAGCTATATGCATGCAGTTGATGATTGTACCATTTCAAATATTTTTGCTATTATAAATAACCAACCAATAAGTTATAACCACCCTAGACAGCATATTAAAAAGCAGAGACATTACTTAGTCAACAAAGGTCTGTCTAGTCAAGGAGATCCAGCAGGCCATCCTAAAGGAAATCAGTCCTGGGTGTTCATTGGAAGGACTGATGTTGAAGCTGAAATTCCAATATTTTGGCCACCTGATGTGAAGAACTGACTCATTTGAAAAGACCCTGATGTTGGGGAAGATTGAAGGCAGGAGGAAAAGGAGACGACAGAGGGTGAGATGGTAGGATTGCATCACCTGACTCAATGGACATGAGTCTGGGTAAAGTACAGGAGTTGGTGATGGACAGGGAGGCCTGGAGTGTTGTGGTTCATGGGATAGCAAAGAGTTGGACATGACTGAGCGACTGAACTGACTGACTGACTGGTAAATAACCATGCAACAACAGCCTTTTGATAGGATATTTTCGCCATATTTAGGATTATTTCTGTTGAAAATAATCCCGAGAAATGGATTTACTGAATCAAAGAATATGAATATGTCTGAAGCTCCTGACATGGAGTATCTGAATGCTTAGGGAACACATTTTATCCATCTCTGTAGCCTTGACACCTGGCATAGTACCTAATGTCCTCATTACTCACATTGTAAAGGTATTAAAATGTTTGAAATAGAATATATATGTGGCTGTTTTACGTGCATGGCTATCTAATAATAATCCATTGTGCTTGAATAGTTTTTAGTGAACTTTCACACATATGATCTGATCTGAAACAAAGAAACACAAGGTAGATAGTTTGATCATCCCTTTACAGAGGAAAAAAGTGAGCCTCAGAAGGCGTTGTAGTTTCATTATACTCTGTCTCTACGTGTATTTAGCCTTCTGAGAAAGTATTTGAAACAAGTTTTCTTTTTCTTTTCAGTGAATCTTTGTTTTTATTTTTTGGGGAAAACAATCTATACTTACTGGTAGTATTTTTCTTCTCTTTTTTAATAATCTGGAGTACATGCCACTCATTATACCATAAAAGGTTTACCCGTGTAAAGCAAGAATAATATTAACATTTTTAAAGACTCAATTTATATGTTAAAATAGAAATGAAACAAAGATCAAAATAACACATTCAAATTTGTGTTTATATAATTTGAGGCATTTTTTTCTTTCTTTTTTTTATGAGTTATATGAGACTAGTACTACATGCTGATTCTTCTGAATGTAGATTCTGAGAAATTTATCCTGGAAAGTTCTAACATAATGATTTAAGATAAAACCGCAAATGGTGTTCTAACTTTATAAGTGTAGGGAAATTAATGTAAATTTGACAGAACTTTTTTTCAACTTTATATATTTGATAATATCTGGCGGTACTAGTAGTAAAGAACCCTCCTTCCAATGACGGAGACATGAGAGACGTGGGTTTGATCCCTGGGTCGGGAAGATCCCCTGGAGGAGGGCATGGCAACCCACTCCAGTATTCTTGCCTGGAGAATCCCATGGACAGAGGAGCCTGGCAGGCTATATTTCATAGGGTCTCAAAGAATTGGACACCACTGAAATGCCTCAGCATACACACAGAGAACGTATTAATTTCATTTCTTCCCTTCTATTTTTTTTCTTTTTCCTTTCTTTCTTAACCCTAGAAATCGTCATTCTGAAATCAGAAGTGAGATTATTGAAATCTGGAGAGTAAATAAAGTAGTTTGTTCAAGTTTATACAGCTTTTAGGTATAATTGCTGGAATTTCAGACCCAGTTTTGTTCCCCTCAAATGTGAATTCTTCTCACTAAACAAAAAGGCAATTAGAAAGGTGATGATGGCACAAATTTTAAGGCCACTGATTATAGTTAAAGTATGAGTTTTTGCATATCCTGAGTCACCTGTCACCAGTTTGAACTACAAAATTTGCTGAAGATTTAACTCAATATAATGACAACATTTAGGATGTAATGAAACATTTTTAATGGAACTGTTCAGCAATGACTCATTTTTTAAAAAGTAAAATTTTTGAAAACAATGGAGATTAAATGGCCTTCCATCAAGAAGGCCGGAGAATTTCTATTCAAAATGAGAGGGGGACTGACTGATTTCTAAGATATAAAACAGTTCGTGACTTTGTTGTTCTTAAATAGATAGGCCTCTGGCTTGTGGTCTTTGCACTGTATGTTCAGCAAGCCTATAATTCAGCCATTTAACTATAAATCACCTGTAGTTTGTTTCAAAGCTGTTGAACCTCCTTTAAATTTTAAGATATTCTCTGGCTAAATATATTATGTAGTGAGGGCATACAATATATCAAGTATTATGAGGGGTGTCTATTCCTCTCTTCTTAATACCCATCTATATAAAATATATACACTTACATATACATGCTATTTATGGACTCATGTATACATACATGTATTCTTTATATGTGTATATATATCTACCAATACATACACAAATGTGTATGCTTATTTGTATCTTTATTAAGCCTAAAAACAACTGTCTCTTGTATGAAAGTGAAAGTTGCTCAGTCATGTCCTACTCTTTGTGACACCATGGAATTCTCCAGGCTAGATTACAGGCCAATTATACTGTCTCTTGTATAATTGATACGAAGGGCTTTACTCTTAACAATTTGATTATATTACAGTTAGTTAAACTAGTGTTAGGTTTTACTTTTTTGTCAACAGCTTCATTGATATTCAACATCTTCTATGATATAAACAAAACAAAGTCCGGTCATAACAGAAAGCAAAAAGTGGCCGTCTATGAAACTTAGTCATTAGAGCATCTTTTGTTTCTCCCATGAGAGAGCTAAAATACTCCCCGAAAAGCTATGATAGAGGCCTGAATAAAAAAGCTATGGAGAAAGGCCTGACTAAAGGATGAACTGTGCTGTTAGTCACTCAGTCATGTCTGACTCTGTGGGACCCCATTGACTGTAGCCCACCAGGCCCCTCTGTCCATGGGGATTCTCTAGGCAAGAGTACTGGGGTGGGTTGCCATGCCCTCTTCCAGGGGATCTTCCCAACCCAGGGATTGAACCCAGGTCTCCCAAATTGCAGGTGCATTCTTTACCATCTGAGCCACCAGGGCAGCCCAAAGGATTAAGAAGATTTGCTAAATTAGAAAAAAATAATAATTGAATTTCATAAATATTTATATGTAGAATATGGATTTCAAACAAGTGTTATAGTGTGGACCCCTCAGTATCCGAAGGATCAGTTTTCATGCCATTTTCCATCATGACAGAAAGACCTTGGAGTTACAATTATTTCTGTAGTTTCTACTTTACCCTGTATTTCACCTGACTGATTCCATGGCTTGTTCTCAAAATCAGACAATAATCTGGTTGGTGGGTAGAGTAATGAAAGGTATAGTTTCATGGTGTTTGAAAATGACCCACAAGTTACCTTTTTGTTTTCCCAGATACGCTCCCATGTCTATGAGGTCCTGGAACTTGTAAATGGTCCTCCTCACCTGTTAATAGCAAGAGGTATCTCGTAGTATAAGGCAAAGGATCGCCATGCCACAATTGAATGATCAAATCTTGGCCCAAGAAATCTAAATTCTATGGTCTTTGTGCAGATTCCATTTTATTCTCATATTTGAAATTTCAAGCATCTGCTTTCCCACTGGTTCCAGCCCCACCTGACTTTCCTCCCTTATTATTAGAGACTGAATCTTTTGAACTGTGCCCATATTCTCTCCTCTCTGGCCTTACCTCCTCAGTGCTCATTATACAATTATTGATTTTAATTTTGACTCTATGATTGCTTCAGTGAAAAGAGACAACCTTGACTCATTGGATTGGTCCTATGCTTGGACTCTTAGTCCTTGCTTTTAGTCAGTGCCTTTCTAAAGGTTACGATGGCCCTGGTGAACAGGTTGCAACTGCCAATCTAACTTTTGGTCAAGGTTTTCTCTTTTCTCTCCAAATATAAAATGCCACAATATTTAAATTACACTCAGTAACATCTCACTGAAATTAATATTTAACTCATTTTTTCCTACTGACTACAGGGAGGTGGCACAGGCAGAAATTTATACAGTTCTTATATCGTTTCTGTTATTGCTTTACATGACTCACTTAAGCATATAGCTTAGTAAGTATATTGCTTGAGAAATTAAGAAACAGGAATCTGTCATTTTTTTTCCATGAAAATTTAAGTATTTATATAGAGGTTAATTGCATATTATAGTTTCCTGAACTATGAGAACAGTGCTGATAGAAATAAACAGGAAAATTATAAAGTGCTGTTACTCATTCTTTCCTTTTTATTTTCAAAAGAATGTGTTTTCTAATAACATAGGACAGTGAAATTTTATCTATGTTTTCTTGGAGGTAAATCCAACAATATTTTATAATAATAAAATGGTGCTTGGATGATTATGTGGTACTATCTTAAAGAATGTTAATAGTGTAGAAAAAATAATTTTATTGCCCAGACATATAATAAATTTGACAAGTAACCTGAAGAATGTTTTAACATTAATATATGCTAATTAATAAAAATAGCCTTACCTTGGCTCAGAGGTTAAAGTGTTTGCCTGCAAAGTGGGAGACCTGGGTTCGATCCCTGGGTCAGGAAGATCCCCTAGAGGAGGAAGTGGCAACCCACTCCAGTATTTTTGCCTGGAGAATCTCATGGACGGAGGAGCCTGGTGAGCTACAGTCCACGGGATTGTAAAGAGTCGGACACGACTGAGCAATTTAGCTTACCTTTATTTTAGCCTAATATTATCCTTATGTGAGAACAGCATATAATTACAGATTACTTACTATAGAGTACTTTGTAAGTTATCTACATAACTTGAAATTTGGAATGTTACATGGAAATTACATACATATACATGCACACACTTTAATGGTCTCCAAATCAGGTAACTTTCTGGGTTTCTGTTAGTAAGTACATGTTTTAGACTAAATGATTCCTAAGTTTTTCCCAGGTATAGCGTGGATATAAATGTGTCTCTAGTTTTTTACTTTAATTATTGCAGTGAGATGGGGCTACTCCCCAGTGGTGCTGCAAGGGTTTCTCATTGTGGTGACTTCTCTTGTTGCTGAGCACAGACTCTGGAGCACATGGGCTTCAGTACTTGCAGCTCCTGGGCTCAGAGCACAGGCTCAGCACTCAGGGCACACAGGCTTAGTCGCTCCACAGCTAGTGGAACCTTCCCGGATCAGGGGTCTGCCTTGGTAGGCTGATTCCTTATCACTGAGCCACCAGGGAAGCCCTAGGTTTCTAGTTTTAAATAAACTGCTGAGTCCTCAATTTGACCACATTCTCTGATTCCCCCCCCCCATACACACACAATTGGTATTTCCAGTTATCCATGAACTCATCTACAATTCTTGATTAAATATAGATGTTAAAGGTTGAACCTAGATGAAAATTGCAGAGTGAATGGAAAGTCAGTGAGTCTCAATGGACTGGTCTCTTTACAACCAGAGGTCATTGTGGGGTCCACAGAGTTGCTTTGCATGTTGCAAGTTGTATACAAATTATCTGACCAAAGTTTATCCTGCTTGATCAAGTAGATCTATATAAATTCTACTGTCATTGACACGAAAGATTGGGGGCATTGTTAGGTAATACAATTTTTTTTTATTTTTCAATAAAGATGTTTTTATTTGTATAACTGTATGCTAATTTTTAAAGAAAGGAATCATTTTACTAGAGAAAATAAAAGTTATGCGAGAAAGGAAAAGTTGTCATAGCGTGACTATTTAACTCAGCTGTGAATAGTATTCACACAGTGATGTAAATACTGTATGCTGATGTCATGGCAAGTGTGATTAGCAAGATGTGGGGTAATAGACAAAAAGGATATTTATGTGTGGTGGGGCGAAGGAATGAGGGAGAACCAAACCTCCATCTTTCATAGTGGGGAGTCCATCGATATTTAAGGTAGAAAAGTGTGTAACAATCTGTGTGTGTCTTGGTCTCTCAGTCCTCGCTGACTCGCGATCCCATGGACTCTACCCCCAGGCTGCTCTGTCCATGGTGTTTTCCAAGCAAGAATACTGGTGTGGGTTGCTGTTCCCTTCTCCAGGGGATCTTCCCGACCCAGGGATCTAACCTGAATCTCTTACGTCTCCTGAATTGGCAGGCAGATTCTTTACCGCTATCACTACCTGGGAAGCCCATAACAATCTAAGCATGTTATTTAATTAAGGAAATAGAGGAAAATTCCAAAAGAGGCCTATAAAAGAGATGAAAACAACTGTTCTTTTTAAGGTAGGATCCCTGAAGGTCTTTAAGCTATATGTAAACGTGCGATTAGAATAAGATATATTTTTAAAACACATTATGAAAGTCTCTGTTTATATCTTATTTTCTAAAATTTTCCAGTGCACCTATTGGCACATACTTCTTTAAGTCAGATCAGATTTCAGGAATAAAATAAACAATAGATCAGAGGAAGTCTCCTTATATTTCACTGTGGTACCTTTCATTTTAAAAGCATATTATCACTCTTTTTTGTTATTGTATATTTGTTTAATTCCATGAAATTTAAAATGCTATAGGAATGACTTTTAACACTCTAGACCCAATTGTGTAAAATTTAGATTTTAAAAAATCAAAGCATATAGAAATCATGTTGAACTTCATCTCTTATACATTACTAGAACAACATTGATTCCTTAGAGAATATACAAGTAAAAATTGATTTCTTTAAAAATAATCTTCTCAAATATTGTCTTGATCCTCAAACCAGTTTCAACCTAGTTTATCACTGAAAGTTTCCATCTTAACAATAGTTACCAGCTCTCCTGAATTTTTCTCAGCCATCATTTTACCATCTGGTGCTACTTTTAATTTAATCCATAACACTGAAAGTTGTGTTTAGGATGGGTATGATATAGGATGGAATTCAATGGAGGTCTTGGAATCTTTATAAAAATTCAGTCTACAAAATATTTTTGAAATGCATAAGCTTAATAATTTATTTTTAGGTTATTATGTGAGAAAAATCAGCTGTGTCTACGTTAATTCCTGATTTTTCTGTGACCATAAAGATACAATAGATACCTGGATACCAGAGCTTCCCTGGTAGCTCAGCTGGTAAAGAATCTGCCTGCAATGCAGGTAACATGGGTTTGATCCCTGCTGTTGGGAAGATCCCCTGGAGAAGGGAACAGCTCCCCACTCCAGTATTCTGGCCTGGAGAATTCCAAGGACTGTATGGTCCATGGGGTAGCAAAGAGTCTGACAGGACTGAGCCAACTTCCACTTTCATTTTCATAGATACATTATGTACAAGCAGATCTAGTGGGAGATAAACTGGTGGTATAGTAATAGGCTCCCCTGCTTCCAGCCAATACCTAATTTTATTCTTCTTGAAGTTTAATATCTCATATTTTCATGTTTCTTTGGTCTTTTTCATCCCAGTCACCCATGAAAGCTTACATTCGAAGCCTACTTTCTCAGGAGCTAATAATACCTCCCAATGATATTTGTCCCAGAAACATTTTAATTTTAGTAGGAATCAAATTCTGAAGGAAAATAGATAAAACCCAAAGACACACAGATGTGTTAATATGTAGAATTAAGCCTCCAATAAACAATTTAAGGAGCAAAGTAAGGTTAAAACATTTTTCCCCTCCAAGAAGAAAAGTGAAAGTCGCTTAGTCCTGTCCAACTCCTTGTGACCCCATGGACTCTACAGTCCATGGAATTCTCCAGGCCAGAATGCTGGAGTGGGTAGCCATTCCCTTCTCCAGGGGATCTTCTGAACTCAGGGACTGAACTCAGGTCTCCTGCATCGCAGGCGGATTCTTTATCAGCTGAGCCACAAGGAAAGCCAAAGAAGAAAACAGGATGTCAGCTAAATACGTTTTGATTTATCCTTTATTGCAGTGTTTGCTGTCCTTGGAAAGAGGGATAAAAATGCACATCAACTGAGTGCAGTTTGTCATACACACAAACAATCATAGCTTTTATCCAATGAGAAAGAAAATTAAATAATGCATGCTGCATCTACCTGACCATGATAGTTATACCGACCTTGACAGAGTTATCTCCATGTGCTAATTCTATTGCTGTGCCATTGAGCCAAGCAATGTCTCTGCAGGTCTTTTCAGAATTCTTGGACCAAAAGTGTAGCAGATATAGGCAGGGGTTAGGAAAGAGATGCTATTTATTCTGCCCTTATAGTTTTGGATGGAAAAATACTTTTTAGGTGATCTGTTTCTAAGAAGTGCAATTTTCAGGAAACCACACACTGTATTCTCAAAATTATTTTCCATTCTCTCCCTCGAAACTTACTCTAATCATCTCAAAGTAAAGGATTATTCTCAATAGTAACAACAAAAAATGCTGCTGCTCACATTAAATTTGCTTTTAGTCCAAGAGAAAACTACTTCAAATTTCACAAAGATAGTCTTTTCTCCATTATATCTGGATTATGTACCCAAGTTATAGATGGAGTAGACCCTAGAATACACTCTTCTGGAGGATTTTGGGCTGGCATTCTCCTGCAGGAGGATTGAGCCTAGCATATCTAGGGTTTGGGCTAGTTGGAGATGTAATTGGAAACCCCACAATCTCCCATCCTAAGAGACAGGAATTAACAGATATATGTTTGATCATCCAGCAAACATATATCTAGCATTGGTGTTATGAGAGGTGCGAAAACTGAGATCAATCAGACACAGTGGAGAGTATCTGCAATCTACCTGAAATTATACCTTGCATGAGGACAGGCTGTAAGCATATGTGTAAATGTATGTGCTCTTTTAAATCCAGAAAAAATATTTTCCACATGACCAATGGTGGCACTGAAAACTAAATAGTTATCGGAGTACAGTGGCATTTACAGATATCAGAAAACTTAAATCAAAAGGGGAACATTGCTCTGCCCTGAATATAGGATGTTCATACTTTGTAAATTGCTGTGTCACCTCTGGGGTAACCTGTCAAGTGCATTTTCATATTATGTTTCAAATAACACTCACCAATAACTGGAACTTAGAAAAATGTATAAATGTGCACATTCTTTTTCTGAACAATAAGAAATACGGAATGTCGAGTAAAGACCTAACAACAAACACAGAATTCCAATCTTTTCAGGTTAGCTTGTGACATCAAGTCAGAAAATGTATCAAGGCAGTATAACTGTGCAGAGCGCATCTGTAAACTGATTTACTGAAGCATTCAGTAATACGCTGCTATTTATGGGAGACTCAGCTGTAGATGGAGCTTCCCTGGTGGCTCAGAGGTTAAAGCGCCTGCCTACAATGCAGGAGACCAGGGTTCAACCCCTGGGTTGGGAAGATTCCTCTGAAGGAAATGGCAACCCACTCCAGTATTCTTGCCTGGAGAATCCCATGGACGGAGGAGCCTGGTGGGCTACAGTCCACAGGGTCGCAAAGAGTCGGACAAGACTGAGCAACTTCACTTTCACTTTCAGCTATAGATATTCCTGCAGTTATTATAGAAAAGACTGCTGTCTTGTGGAGTCTCCAGTGCAGATGGGTAGCTGTGGTTCCATAATACAGGTTTATTTGCCTTGAGATGGTGCATTTCTCAAAAGAGAATTTGCTTAGTAAAGATTTAGAAATAATTATGAACATGAATGAGGCTTCCCAGGTGGTGCTAGTGGTAAAGAACCCTCTGCCAATGCGGAAGACGCAGGTTCAATCCCTGGGTCAGGAAGATATCCAGGAGGAGGGCGTGGCCATCCACTCCAGTATTCTTGCCTGGAGAAGCCCATGGACAGAGGAGACTGGCAAGCTACAGTCCATAGGGTCACAGAGTCAGACACAGCTGAAGTAACTTAGCATGCATGCACACACGAATATGAATAGTAAGTGGGCAGCTAGCTGAAGAAATTCTCAGAAGACAGTGGTTGACATGCATTTTCTTCCAAATTAACCATCAATTTGCAAGTCTAGAGTCTAAGGTCTCAGTGGATTTTCTATTTTTAAAAAATAAGTGAAAAGAATACTGTGATCTACTTCAATGTTTACACAATGGAGGGCAAGCAACAATTAAATATTTTCAACTACCTGCAAAAACTAACTGTATATCTTTATTTTCCTAACTGTACTCTCATATTTTAAGATGAATTGGTCATAGGAAATCTGAAGACTATCAAATAGTCAACTCTAGTTTTGTTTACTCTATTAGAAACTAGTATTTGTATGTGACTTTAAAGTTTAAAAATCATCTTCTTGTATATTTCCTAGAACTCTCCACTAAGCTACTGATATGCTTGTGCTGAGTTAGAGACTCAGTCATGTCTGATTCTTTGTGACTCCATGCGCTGTAGCCTGCCAGGTTCCTCTGTCCATTGACTTCTCCAGGCAAGAATCCTGGAGTGGATTGCCATTCCCTTTTCCAGGGGATCTTCCCAACCCAGGGATTGAATCCGGTCTCCTTCATTGCAGACAGATTCTATACTGTCTGAGCCACCATGACTCATAGTGATATGCTTGGGTGATATTATCTTCTAGGTAAAATTAGTTGTTCTACACCTACGCCCCCACATTTATATCTCTATACCAGGGCTTCCCTGGTAGCTCAGATGGTAGAGAATCCACGTACAATGCAGGAGACCTTGGTTTGATCTCTGCGGTTGGGAAGATCCCCTGGAGAAGGGCATGGCTCTCCACTCCAGTACTCTTTGCTGGAGAGTTTCACGGACATAGGCGTCTGGCGGGCTACAGTCCATGGGGTTGGTTGCAAAGAGTCAGACACGACTGAGTGACTCATCACCGGCACTAGTGCTTTATGACATTAGAGAATCCAGGAATGTCAGCCATGAAAGGGGCCCTGAGGATTCTATGTCCAATACTTCCTGTTTCGCAGATGGAGAAATTGAGATTCAACGTGGATATGTGGCTTGCTCAAGACAGTTGGAGACTGAATAGCAATTAGAACTTGGGTTTTCTATATTCAGGTTTGGAGGCCAGCTTTTGGAAAAATGTAGGTGTGTTGGGAAAACAATATGATTGTTTGCTTGAGATTGAGGCCATCTCTCCATCATGATGGTCATGAATATATTTTATTTATTGTTGCTATGGTTCTGTGTCATTTCAGTGTGTAAAACCAACACCTTTCCCCACATCTCTATAGCTGCATGAACTTCAGCAGCGCAGAATTCTGTGAATCGGGTTGTCTCCATTTCCTATTTATTTCTGATCACATTGTTTTCTCAAGATGCATTTTCTTTTTCCATCTGGAATTCATACTTTGGGAACCTCCTCTCTGAAGATGCTTAAAAACCAAACAGTGTTTCTTTTTTGGTAACTTTCCCTGTACTTTACTCTGCAATTTCTCTGTTTAAAAACCTTTAATTGTGCCCTGTTCCCTTCTGCAGAAGACTGAATATTAGCTGCTTAGTTTTCAAGGCGCAACATACTATTTACTTTCAATTCCTCTTCCTTACCATTTTCCCAAACACATTTAGCATAGTAATCAAACTTACTTTTTGTAACCTCTAATTAATCTCATTTTCTGGGCCTTTGCTTGCTTGTGGTTTCTCTTTCTTTCTCCCTGTGAAAGGTGGAAGATCTCATTTTAACTATTAAATATTCTTAAAGTTGTAGGGCTTCTCTTCTCAAGTCCAGCAGGTTGCGTCAAGAATGAGAGAGAGAAGATATCTTCTCCCAGGACTGGATCTCCACAGTCTGGCTGGGCTCTGCTCCCTGTTTGCCTATAGTTGACTTTCTTTTAGATTCTTTCTTCCTGACCTGGATTTTCTAGACTTGACTCCATCCTGTCCTTTATGTAGACCAGAGTCATGCTTAGATCCCACCTGCTTATCTCAAAAACCTCCTGCTGGTGATGCTCCTAGTGAAGCAGCGCCATCCATTGCCACTCGTGACTGGGAATGGCGGCAGAAAATGATCCAGTCTCCTTTCCTGACTGTATCCGTCTAAAATGAGTGCACATCTACCTGTGTGTATTTGAAAAGAATTATTGTGTTTCCATTTTCTTTTCATGTGATATAGATTTTGCCTTTTCATTGTTGTTGTTTAGTTGTTAAATCATGTCCACCTCTTTGTGACCCCATGGACTGCAGCATACAGGCTCCCTTGTCTTCACTATCTCCAGGAATTTGCTCAAACTCATGTCCATTGAGTTGGTGATGCTACCCAAGCATTTTATAGAAGCCTTCTGAAAAAAAAACTGTTTAGAATTTAACCATTATCAAATATATATATACCATTATCATTATATATATGCAGGGAGCCTTCTTTGGAATAGAATGCATTCCTGGATATCAATATAATATCTTTTTCTCTTTAGATTTGTCCTAAGTTCAAAGAATTTTTCCTTAGTAGGGGCATACAAAACTCTCATTCCTGGTTCTGAGAGGAACGACCAGTGGTGACATTAAAAGTATTTTCCTTCCTAAAATAGGGAAATTTGCATTTGCTGAAAGCCAGAGGCATTATAAAGGACAAGACAAAAAATGTTATAAGAAGACAGAAAGAAAGGTGAGAGAAAGGTCCATCAGGAAATGGAATGGACAGGCATTCACGCACAGCTGTTTGTATGTGCGTGCTAAGTTGCTTCAGTCTTGTCCGACTCTTTGCGACCCTATGGGCTGTCACATACCAGGCTCCTCTGTCCAAGGGATTCTCCAGGCAATAATACTGGAGTGGGTTGCCATGCCTTCTTCCAAGGCATCTTCCCAAGCCAGGGATCAAATCTGTGTCTCCTGCATGGACAGGTGGATTCTTTACCACCAAACCACCTGGAACATGCTGAATAAATCTTACTCAACAGCAAAGTACCCCAGTGAAAGAGACGAATGTTTACAATTTAATGTGTAGATGTAAAATCGAGTGCTGGATAGTTTTGTCTCAAATAAGGTCACTGAGAATCTGAAGGGTCTTGGGGAAATTTTATATGGGCTATATTCTTGGCTTTCTGATTCCTAGTTAAGTGAACTTTATTGCTTCAATGAATGAAATGCAGAACCCATGACTGGTATTTCAGTTAAAAGTCTAGCTTTTAACTAAAGGTATAATCTTCACATATGCTCTTAAATGATTCAGACATCTTGTTTTATTAAATGATCTAGGCAAATGGGTCCAATAGCATATATTATAGCCTTTACTTGATGAAAGACTTTACACTGTACTGTCATTCAAAAAAGAAATCTCAGTAATTTTAACCTCTCTTTTTTCTATTACCTCACACATCCTGTAAAACCAAGCCAGTCACCTTCGGAAATATCTTTTGCATCTTTCCCTTCTTGTAAGCCCACTGCCACTGGCTTCTGTTCATCTATGTGCCACTTCAGATTTTCAATGTTGTAGTATTGTCATTTTTCAGAACATACCTCCTAGTCTGTTTTACCCTACTATCAAAGTTTTCTTGCTTTTAAAATAGAGCTATGATTGGATCATATCACTACCCTATTAAGCAAACCGTTTCAGTGGTTTCTCAAGGTCCATGAAATATAACCCACATTTTTAGCATGGAATTCACCAGCCTGTGAAATCCGGGATAAAGGATTCCTAGATTTAAACATAATAGGCACCCAGTGAACATTTGTTGAAAGAAGAATTGAGAACAAGCAAAATAGGAATGAACAAATGAGATTTTGCAACACAATTTGGCTTCAGCATCCTTATGCAGATAAATCCCTCTGTGAATTCAATGATTGCTACCCTCTGTACCATCTGCTGTTCATTCATTCTGGGCACTGATCACGGTTCCATGTACTGGGAACACAGACACGAAGAAAACAATCCTCAGGTTCATCTGTGAGGATGAACAACTCACGGTGGAGTCACCATTAAACAAGAGCACAGATGAGTACATGATTCCTATTTGTCAGTATTGCTACTAAGGAAAGGAAGTGGCTTCTCTGAGAAAGGGAGGCTGACTGAATTTAACTTGAGCTATGGTAGAGTTGGAAAAGGTCTCTTCCTGGCATTTGATTGAAAATGTGATAAGTTATCCAAGTGGAAATTGCGAGAAGAGTGTGTTAGGCAGCTGCAATAAGTTGTTGGGGTTGTTTTTCTTTTAAGATTTTGCTAGTTATTACTTCTTAAAGTCACTAAGCATTCCCATAACCCTTACCCTAACCCTAACCCTCGGGCTTCCCTTGTGGCTCAGAGGTTAAAGCATCTGCCTGTGATGTGGGAGACCTCGCTTCAATCCCTGGGTCAGGAAGATCCGCTGGAGAAGGAACTGGCAACCCACACCAGGATTCTTGCCTGGAGAATACCATGGACGGAGGAGCCTGGTGGGCTACAGTCCAAGGGGTCGCAAAGAGTCGGACACGACTGAGTGACTTCACTTCACTTCACTTCCACCCTAACCCTCACCCTAAAACCCTAGCCCTTTTTGTAATACTGATACTGATGTGCTTGTCTGGAATGTTTTTCTTTTCTATTTTCTATCTAATGCATTTTTTCTTATCCTCCCACTTTTATGTTTAAGTATTAAAACCTTAAACTGTCATTACCCCTTACAAAAACCTGTATTTGGGTATCTATAATAGCTTTTTCATATTGCCAAAAGTTGTGAGCACTCAAGATGTCCATCAGTAGGTAAATGGATAAACTGTGATACATCCAGATAATGAAATATCATTTAGCACTAAAAAGAAGTGAGCTCTCAAGCTGTGAAAAGACATGAATAAAATGTCAATACATGCTTCCAAGTGAAAGAGGTCAATCCAAAATGACTTCATGCCATGTAATCCCAACTATATGGCATTCTGGAAAAGGGAAAACTATAGGGACAGTAAACAAAATTAGTGGTTTTTAGGGTTAGGGTTGGGGAGATGAACAGATATAGAAAAGGGCATTTTTAGGGCAGAAAGATTACTTTATGATACTATGATGATGGATCTTTCCAAGTGGCTCAGTGGTAAAAGAATCTACCTCACCAGTGCAGGAGACACGAGAGACACAGTCCAATTCCTAGGTCAGGAAGATCCCTTGGAGTAGGACATGGCAACCTACTCCAGTATGCTTGTATGGAAAATTCTACAGAGGAGCCTGGCAGGCTATAGTCCAAGGAGTCTCAAAGCGTCATACATGACTAAGCATGCATGCACTCTAATGATGGATATGCTGCTGCTAAGTTGCTTCAGTTGTGTCCAACTCTGTGCAACCCCGTAGATGGCAGCCCACCAGGGTCCACCGTCCCTGGGATTCTCCAAGCAAGAACACTGGAGTGGGTTGCCATTTCCTTCTCCAATGCATGAAAGTGAAAAGCAAAAGTGAAGTCACTGAGTCATATCCAAATGATGGATATATGTCATCAAAATTTGTTCAAGTTCATCATGCATATGATGCAAAGAATGAATCCTAAGATAAAGCATGAATTTAGGGTGATTATAATGAGTCAGTGTACCTTCAACACTGGTGAAAAATGTAACATTCTATGAGTGATGTTGATAATGGTGAAGGCTATGCATGTGTTGGGATATGAGATGTATGTGAAACCTCTGCACCACCCTCTCAATTTTGTTCTAAACATAAAAATGCTCTAAAAACTTGTCTTATAAAAATACATTAAACCATTGACATTAAACTGTTTTTGCAATAAATTTGGTTGCTACTGTTCAGTTGCTAAGTCATGTCATACTCTTTGCCACCTCATAGATTGCAACACATCAGGCTTCCCTGTCCTCCACTATCTCTTGGAATTTGCTCAAACTCATGTCCATTGAGTTAGTGATGCTATCCAACCATCTCATCCTCTGTTGTCCCTATTTCTTCTCCTGCCTCAGTATTTCCCAGGATGAGGGTCTTTTCAAATGAGTCAGTTCTTCACATCAGGTGGTCAAAGTATTGGAGCTTCAGCTTGAACATCAGTCCTTCCAATGAATATTCAGGGTTGATTTCCTTTAGGATTGATTGGTTTGATCTCCTGGCAGTCCAAGACTCTCAATCATCTTCTCCAACACTACAGCTCAAAAGCATCAATTCTTCAGTGCTCAGCTTTCTTTATTGTCCGACTCTCACATCTGCACATGGCTACTGGAAAAAACATAGCTTTGACTGTATGGACTTTTGTTGGGAAAGTGATATCTCTGCTTTTTAATTTGTTGTCTAGGTTTGTCATAGCTTACCTTCCAAGGAGCAAGCATCTTTTGTTTTCATGGTTACAGTCACCATCTGCAGTGATTTTGGAGTGCAGGAAAGTAAAATCTACCACTGTTTCCATTGTTTCCCCATCTATTTGCCATGAAATGATGGGACCAGATACTATGATCTTAGTTTTTTGAATGTTGAATTTTAAGCCAGCTTTCCCCCTCTCCTCTTTCACCCTCATCAAGAGGCTCTTTAATTCCTCTTTGCTTTCTGCCATTAGAGTGTTATAATCTGCATATTTTAGTTTATTGATGTTTCTCCTGGCATTCTTGATTCCAGCTTGTGATTCATCCAGCCTGGCATTCACATAATGTACTCTGCATATAAATGTGTATATAAAATTGGAATTATATTGCAAACACTGTTTCATGGCCCATTTTCCATTACCATAGCATACCATAAATACATGTTGATTAGTTGAACCTTCTCTGACAGCTTTGCTTATTGACTGTCTAGTGCTCCACTGTCCACTTTGGACCAATCAAGTTCATGATCAAATCTGATGTGACCTGAGTCAGGAACACTGGAGGAGGTTTAAATAACGCCCTTTAGTTAATTAAGTAAAAGTTGCAGTGGGTTAAATAATCTAGGATATAGACTTGATTGTCAATGAATACATTGCTTTTTATCAGTGAATACTCTCTTTGAGTTAACAAGTAAATGAAACTAGATCGAGTCAGAAATCTAGTCATTTACCAGTGGACTAACAAATTGCAATCTAGAAGAGTCTTGTCCATAGGAAGATTACCAATGACAGCTAGAAGTGGCCTAAGGTTCATTTAGTTGTACTACAATTGACCTTGGCACTCTTCAAATTACTGTTTTATTAAAAAATTTTGGTAGCTCTGCCTCTTCATGAGCCTATAGAATATAAGTTAAGGAAAAAAAAAAGACCATGTTTACCCTTTTTAGAGATTAAATCCTTAGTTGATGCTACTTTTGAATACCATTTCCTTTTTAGCATGAAGTAATGTAAATAAAAATTTCAAAACTTTTTCTATGTTGTACAAAAGGTGAATGTTAATTTTTATTGTTTGGTGNTGGGACAGAATTTATTTCTCTGAAATTAAAAAGATTGACTTAGAGGAGAAAAAGCTTCTTTTTTATTCTTACAAATCTGTTTTTTTCCCCTAGTATATAACAGTTGTGTAGATAATTTGAAACTGATTAATCTGTTAAACCATCTGTCAGAAATGTGCTGCAGCTGTTAAATGTCCAGCAAAATCTGAACTGCAATTCCTGAGTAATTCACCCTTGGTATGTGCAGAGCAGACAATTTCCTATTTGATTTACAACTATGATTCTTGCAAACATGGCTGATTCTCTAGCTATATTTTCTTAAATGTTTTGTGAACGTAGCTATTAGACTGAAAAAAATGGAAAAAAATTTGATCTGATTTTTTTAAGATGATAACATTGAATGTGTTCATTAACAGATGCTACTATACTGATTGTGTTCAATACTTTTCAAAGGATGTGAAGATCCCTACCATGCGTTATATTTTCCATATACTGAGAATGTAAAAAACTCCCCTTCCTTCAAAACAGATCACCATATAGCAGGGAGATCAACATATAACCAAAAACTTACCACAGTGTGTTTTCAAAGCAGAAATGCCAAATTCTTATTTTCTTTTGCAAACAAAGCAAACAAAAGGGGTTTTGAAAGGGTACTCTCAGAAGAGTCAGTAGCTTCATCTCTTACAAAATTCACTGCTGGAGCCAAGATATTTTAAAAATTCTAAAGGCATGTACTGATGATGTAGAAAAACCCTCAGTATAATGCAAAGGTTCAAATGATAAATCATTTTAAGTCGATAAAGATCAGAGAGAAGATCTTACTTACGTGGGATATAGTGAGGAAGCTCTACATGTAACATCATGGGATAAAGCCAACTCTTTGGGCACAAGCAATTTTTTTAAATGGGAAAATGCAAAAATGTCCATTAGATAAAGTAAATACATCTCATTTGCCAAAACCTAGGAACTATTTTGCCCTGCTCACATTTAGATGGCTTTATTACTTGTCATTGTCAGTAATGCACTAATGCAACAGCCTTATACGGGATTCATGCTGCACGCCAGATTCTTAGGCCCTGGGAATACAGGATCAACAGGACAGGCACGTGCCCTGATCCCAGGCAATTCAGAAAAGTAATAAACATTTTTAAAAGATAATCAGAATTATTTTATTTTATTTTTTTTAAACTAACACAACATTGTTAATCAACTATACTCCAATATAATATAAAAAGTTAAAAACAGCCTACCTACCAAAAGTAATTTTTTAAAAGAAAGTTTGATAAAACTTATTTGTGTGTGGTTAGTCATTTGATTATGTCCACCTCTTTGTGACCCCATGGATTGTAGCCCCCCAGGGTCCTCTGTCTAAGGGATTTCCCAGGCAAGAATATTGGAGTGGGCTGCCATTTTCTAGTCCAGGGCATCTTCCCTTCCCAAGGATTGAACCCTTATCTCCTATGTCACCAACCTTGGCAGGCAGATTCTTTACCACTGAACCACCTGGGAGTTTGGTTGAATTTCCCTGTGAACTATATAGGGCCTGAGGTTTTCTTTGTGAGACTTTAAACTGCTGATTCAGTTTCTGTAATGGCTATGGCATTATTGAAGTGTTTGATTTCTTTTTTGAGTCAAATTTGATAAAGTTATATTTTTCTAAGAATTTACTCATTTTATATGATTATTGTAAAAAGAGAATATTTTAGATTATCATTGGTGCTATGAACAAAATAAAGCACTGCCATCAAATATCAAGTAATGTCTGGAGAATATGAAGCTGGAAGTTGAGCTGGTGAATTTAGACACTGGCCAGAGAAAGAGTGGGCTGGTATTTGAGTTGGGGGCAGTCTGGAAAGGAGTCTGCCTTCTTTAGAGCTGATGAAGAGAATTCCAGCCAGGAGGCAGGGAGAGAAGAGGCACTTTAGCAGGGATGTGCTTGGTGTGTCTGAAAAAGAGAAAGGAAAGTGAAACTGGAGCTTAGCGACTCAGAGGAGAAGAGTGAAATAAGATAACTCCAGAGATCATTCTGAGCCAAGCCATCACAGGCTCTGCTGGAGTTAGGGTTCCATACTCAATGCAAGGGGAAGCCCTGAGGAACAAGGGCCAGGAATAATCTGATCTGCTTTTTAAAAGATCCATCAGGCAAGTGCATAGAAAATGGATTTTGAAGGGATAAAGGTTGAAGGGAAATAAGTGCCTAATAAATATTCATTACATGAATAAATGGAGTAAATTTGATGTACTGTGGTGAACATTATATTTATTGGATGTAGGTATATAAGCTGAAATGCTGATCCTGTCTGATTTTCTCTGAGAACACCTATTTAAAACTGAGGGTGTCTCTTCCTTTTAGTTGAAAGGTATGGGTCTGTTGTAGACAGAAGACCTTAAAATTGCTGCATGATAGAGGCGGCATCACATCAAGTAAATTCCTGGGATCAAAATGGGAAGTGGTAAGAAAAATCTGGGCTTCCTGGTGACTCAGCAGTAAAGAACCCACCTGCAATGCAGGAGACATGGGCTGGATGCCTACATTGGGAAGATCCACTGGAGAAGAAAATGGCAACCCGCTCCAGTGTTCTTCCCTGGAAAATGCCATGGACAGATGAGCCTGCAGGGGCTACAGTCCATGGGGTCGCAAAAGTGTCAAGACACGACTCAGTGGCTAAAAAACAACAGCAAGAAAAATCTGACCATTTCATTTTTATTAGGAGATCTACACACTCAAGAAATCCAGTGTACAGATTTTATCCAAAGTGACCCTGGAGATGGTAGACCTCAAAAACTTGTAATCATATACGACCTGGCTTTTGTCCATGTTCTATTATTCTTTGGGCTTCCCTGATAGCTCAGTTGGTAAAGAATCCACCTGCAATGCAGGAGACCTGGGTTTGATCCCTGGGTTGGGAAGATCCTCTAGAGAAGGGAAAGGCTACCCACTCCAGTATTCTGGCCTGGAAAATTCCATGGACTATCCATGGGGTTGCAAAGAGTTGGACACAACTGAGCGACCTTCACTTCACTTTCACTGTTATTCTTTAACTTTGATGTCTCAAGCTTCCTCATCTGTATAATGGTAATGATATCAATGTCAAAGTCTTACTAAATCAAGTAACTCACTGAGAGAATTCTCTCAGAATATTTACTGCATTGCCTGCCTCATAAGTACTCAGAAATGATTACTATTACTATTTATTTGCTTATTTTGGCTTAATGGTTTCTACTATTTATGCTACTGAGATGGAAAAGGGGAAACTGCCTCATTGAATTCAAGGCTACTGTGATGCATATGGCAGCACATTTAGTTGTTTCCCATCGAGTGGAAATGAACAAAAAGGAAAATAGGGTCCCCTCGTTGGAGTTGTAAAGAGGAAAGATTCAGTGAGAAAATAAAGGGGAGAGATAGGTTTCCTTTTTTCCCTTATTGATTTTCATTATATGTCAGGTAAAACATGTCCACTCAGTTGATTTAGTTCCAAATTTATTATCTTTACCTTTTTCTAAATTAACATTTAATGGCAAAGTAACTGTACTTCTCTTCATGACTGCTGGCTTCATGTCTTTTGTGAGATGCCTTAAGTACAGAAAACTAGATTAATTCTCCATACATTGTATGAAAGGGCAATTAATTCTCAATTTAAATATATGATCTCTTTTACCAATGAACTAACATTCTTGTATTTTCTGTGCAAAGGAGTTTAACCCTGCTATGAAGATCCAGATGTAGATAATAAAAGATCCCTACATAAAATGAAATACAAAGCAATATTTATTTTTATTTCAAAACAAAAGGCAGTATGTGTATGGACATTCCATTGATAGGTCAGTGTATGCTAAAGACCAGATTGTCAATGTTCTTACCCATTTAAACGTACATGTTGTATCAAATGTAGCGAGTGTGTGTCTGTGTATGTGAAAACTAGTAACAGGGATTACTTTTGTGGATTGTGAAAATCCTTTCTTTCTCTGTATTGTATAGAATTTTATAAGATCAAGCAAAAAAATTTTTTTATTTCTAGTGACAACGAGTAGCCCAGGGATGTTTGAGCAAGAAGTACACAAAGCATTGTATGTATCATAAAAAATATGGGTGGAAATCATGATTAAAATGAAGATATATAAAATTAGAGTTGAGTTGGAGTCATCAGTATTTTGCCCTAAGGAAGAGCAAACATTTTTTTTCCAGAATTCTCCTATAATTCTGATTTTTAAAACCATTTACTTTCTATTGCTATCATGTAGGAAATCATAGAAAAACTTATCCAAAATTAGAAATGGACATTTGAAATAATGAAAAAAAAAAAAACCTGAAGACACTCTGGATAAGATGGAACTTAGTCATCCAAATTCATATCCCTAGGAATAAAATATCATTTTTTTCAATTGTAAAGAGCATGCTTTCTTCCATGTGCTAATATTGGGAAAACCTCAGTCTAATACTAATCTCTGCAAATCACAACTATCCTAGAAATTATTTATTAGATCAGGTTAAGTTAAAATAACTGATCTTGAAAAACAAAGTTATAAAATATACTGAA
Organism: Procapra przewalskii; assembly: GCA_006410515.1. NCBI lineage: Eukaryota > Metazoa > Chordata > Mammalia > Artiodactyla > Bovidae > Procapra > Procapra przewalskii. The sequence goes on along the minus strand of SJYF01000483.1, from coordinate 2,843,215 downwards.
AGAGCATGTCATTTTTCAATTACCAGTACTCGCCATACATTCAAGGAGTAATACAGTATTTAAGCATCAAAATATATATGTAAATTATTCAATTCAAAGACATTTGGCTCCCAGGTAGAATTATACCTTTTCCATAGAGAAAAGTAAGTGGGGTATGGGATTTCCACAGATGGCATATGGAAATGAGCTCAGTTTGTTTGGGTTTTTTAATCGAATGCTAAAGTTAGCAAAGTTCTGAGGTGAAAAAGACAGAGCCTATGCAAGGAATGTGTCCTGAGGAAAGAAACCAAAGGACCATGTTTCCAAGTGCGTCAAAACAAAGAACTTCCAGAACCAGTGGCCTGCGTTTATAGGGAATAAAAATAGTGGGCCTGCCTTAGATGCAGAGAAACAGATTGTGAAGTTATTGTCAATGCTGTGCCTGTCTGCTTCCTTTCTTTTCCTTTCTCGTTTTCTTTCTCTCATTTTTTCTCTCCTCCCTGCTTTCCTCCCAACCTCCCTTCCTCCCTTTCTTCTCTCCTCTTTATTGAGAAGAATGTTTAAAAAACACACACACGCAGAATCATCGTCCTGGGAATACGGTCTCTGAAGCAGTGCTGGATCCCATACCAGCCTTTGTTTGATCTGAGTGTGGAAACCAACATTAGAAGTCGTGAAGCATTTACAGAGATTAATATAATCTCAGTGATTCCTCAGGAAACACACCTGAGTTGTGGCTTCAGTCTCTTTTTCATCCAAATCCTAAAACTATCCACTAGGCTAGATAAGAAATAGTGCCTTATTTGTCCAAAGAATTTTCCACTGTCTGTGAAACAACGTAGCCAAAGCATGCTTTGTCCAGGAAGTCAGGGAAATGGCACAGGGGATAACATCATCAACAGTGGCTGGAGACTCAGGCAGTTGTAGACTCAGCTGAGAAGGACACCGACTGGCTGTAGCTGGACACCTTGGGCAGCAGGCAGAGCAGAAGGAAAGTCAGGAGTGGGAGGCCTCTCGCAGTCCTGGAATGCCCACCCACCGAGATGGGCCGCTAGGGCTTGAAAGGAGCATCGCCACAGGAAAGACAGGCCATTTCTGGGAGGAACTGAGATGCTCTTAGGGGAGCTGCTGGGGGCGCTCCGCAGAAAGAGTGGAGGCAGTGGAACTTCCCTCAGCAAAGCCGAGGGGTTCCCGAGGAGAGGTGAGCCTGCTGTCCGCCAACCCAGCCCCTCTGCGAGCGAGAGACAATCAGACGCGACAGGGGTTCCATCGAAGCAGTTCCACTTTATTGCTGCAAACTCCCAGTTTATATAGGCAAGCAGGGGGTGGTTTAGGAGGGACTTTCCATAGTTGCACCAATCACGTTCAAGGTCAAGTCATTATGTGCCTTCAGTTGTACCAATCACATTAAAGGTGAAATCCTCATGTGCATGGAAATGAAGAGAGCCAATCAAAAACTTTGACAAACATAGACCCCGCCCCTATCACTTCCACCAGGCACCTAGTTTCCAACTGCTTCCAACTGTCGAGCTAGCCCCTTTTTCTTTCCTCTGAGGTTTCCCATTTAGGGCCCCACAGGGAGCCAGGGAAGGGAATGAGCACGACCACTTAGCTTGCAATTTGAGATAGTTTTGGCCAGAAGGAGTCAGGCAGGAGGCTACTGATTGGAAACAGAAGACTTCAGGGGGAGGTCTGGCCTCCTAACTTTGCCCGGACAATGGAGTCATGAAACCTGAGGCTGGTGGTCATGCAGTTCTAGATTCAAAAGTCAGGCGTTGAATGCACACGAAGTAAAGAGAACATTTTATGATGCGTTCCCCTGATAATCTGCCTTTTACAGTGTTTTCTTTCTTTCCTTCTCTTTTTTTCTGAATGGGAATCAAATGTTGTTAGAATTTAAAATACGGATACCAAGGGGAGGGCATGGGATGGATTGAGAGGTAGGGATAGATACGCTGTATTGATATGATATGATATGATATATGATACTGCTATAATGTATAAAATAGATAGCTAATGAAAACCTACTGGATAGCACAGGGAACACTACTCAATGCTCTGTGGTGACCTGAACGTGAAGGAAATTCCAAAAAAGAGGGGATATACTTTGCTGTACAGTAGAATCTAATCAACATTGTAAAGCAACTCCAATAAAATTTAAAAAGCAAACAAAGAATATAGAATTTCCATCCTGGTAGCACTTTTTGGTTCTGGAGTTCTTCATCTTTCTTATTTTCTGGGTATCTACTTGTATTTCCAAATGCACAATATAAAACATATATTGTAAGTGCTATGATTTTAAAAGTTGTGGTAAACATTTTCTAACATTATTTATTTATCAGAGATAACATTTGAATGCTACTCTGATGTCAGTGACATATGTGCTGATGTCCTCTGACCTTGCGAACTGCTGTCCATCCCCTTTGCCAAGAAAGATGTCTCTCAGCCATGCTCTTAGAGGTGAAGGACCACAGCCATTTCGTCTCGCTTTGCCAATCACTTCCTCTGTTCCAGCTTGAATTCATACAGAATTCTTGCAGCTAGTCTGCCTTCCTGATTGACTGAAATTGTGTGAAAATAAAACTCAAGGCCCATCTGCTCTTCTAGTTTTCATCCAGGATTCCCTGGAAGGGAAATACACTGGAGACCAAATATTTGCCATAACTATGTGGCTGTAGTTTTGGAAGACATCCCAGTATGGGAAAATACAATACTAAATTATTTCAAATGTTAGCATTCTCCCTCTCTCTACTACTACTGTTACACTACTATAAAAATCCTAACTTTCTCCAGGGATCTGTTTGATTTTCTAATGTGTAATGTCTGCAGAGTATTGAGACTCATGCTCTAGAACAACAAGCAATCAGACTCTTTGGAAGATGGAAGGTGTAGTAACTATTATTACAGTTGGAGATAAAGATGGATCATTCATCCTAATAGTCTGGCAATAAGGGCACATGTGGAGTGTAGCTACAGCCATCACGGGGAAATTTCATCCTCATTGTAGCCTTGAAACTTTTCCTCTCTCTATAGTGTTCTTAGGAGAAGGCAATGACACCCCACTCCAGTACTCTTGCCTGGAAAATCCCATGGACGGAGGAGACTGGGAGATGGCAGTCCATGGGGTTGCTAAGAGCTGGACACAACTGAGAGACTTTACTTTGACTTTTCACTTTCATGCATTGGAGAAGGAAATGACAACCCACTCCAGTGTCCTTGCCTGGAGAATCCCAGGGACGGGGGAGCCTGGTGGGCTGCCGTCTATGGGGTCGCACAGGGTTGGACATGACTGAAGCGACTTAGCAGCAGCAGCACAGTGTTCTTAACCCTCTTTGTCTATATCCTCTCAATTCTTCAGGTCTTATTTATCATTTGTATGTTACCTATTACCATAAGTGATCGTTAATCATTCTTCTTTGTGGATACATGGAATATTTATCATATTGAACCAGAGGTTGGAAAACTTTCTCTGTAAAAGGTCAGATAGTAAATCCTTTCGCTTCAGAGGCTGTGTGTCTCTTTTTGTGACATTCTGCTGAGATGTGAATGCAGACATAAATGAGTGAATGGAGGTGTGGTCCAGCATAACTTTTCTTAACAAAAGCAAGCACTAGGCCAGATTTGGTCTGGGGGACATAGTTGTGGACTCTTGTCCTTGACAGCGCTCGAGGGCATTAGAGTTTGAGAGAAATTTAGCTATCCACTCCAGTACTCTTGCTTTGAAAATCCCATGGACGGAGGAGCTTGGGGAAGGCTACTATCCATGGGGTCACAAAGAGTCGGGGACGACTGAGCAACTTCACTTCACTTTTGTATCTATTCAGCCAATCTGTGTCTTTTGGTTGGAGTGTTTAATCCATTTACATAATTTTTAGCTATTATGTGTGAGTCAGGGTGGCTCAGATGATAAATAATCTGCCTGCAATGCAGAAGACCCGGGTTTCCGGGTTTGATCCCTGGGTTGGGAAGATCCTCTGGAGAAAGGAACGGCAGCCCACTCCAGTATTTTTGCCTGGAGAATCCCTTGGAGACAGGAACCTGGCAGGCTACAGTCCATGGAGTTGCAAAAAGTTGGACACGACTGAGTGACTGACACTTTCACACTTTCATCCGTAGAAAGGGGGCTAACTGATGTACTCAAGGTCACACACTTAGGAGAAAGCCAGGAGTGACAAGGCCACCTAAACCACAGTCCTGTATTTTTAATTTACTTGTTACTTTCAGGATTTGATTATGTTCTAGTCAGCACTGAATTACAGACTGGTATTATTTTCTTGTTTCATGTTTAATTACTTTATGTGGGTCCATATATTGTTACCACTCATGAGAGAATGGGAAATAGATACATAGAGATATTTTATTGCCCAAAGTGATTAGAACAGCACAAAGCAGGGAATAAGATCATAATAAATATTTGTGACTACCATCTTTCAGGAGAACATATAATTCATGTGACATTTTTCTTGCTTAATTATGCAGTTATAGATTTTGTTTCAACTTAGATTATTTTGAGATATCTGATCCTTAAATTATGATAATAATTCTATAGTATGTTTTTAAAATAATCTTTTATATGCTCTTATCTTTCTTGATCCTGGTTTTACTCTTAATTTTGTTATTCTGATTTATATGAATCTTTAAAATTAGTGAAAAAATTTTAAT
>SJYF01000483.1:2795322-2838551 GCA_006410515.1 Procapra przewalskii | reverse complement strand
TTGTTATGGAAATCAAATTTAAAGAAAACAACTAATATGGATAAAGTATCTTCAGATTTTATAACTGCTGTGTTTATGTTCTAAATTTAAGCAAGTTAAAAAGATCACATGATTATCAATTTCATTTCAATTATTTACCGTGTGTAACATGGAGCTATATGTTCAGTGAATACTGAATTTTGGATAATGTATTATTCCTTATTATCAGGTAGAGTTGTTTAGACTCTTTGCAACCCCACGGACTATAGCCAGGCTCCTCTGCCCAGGGGATTTCCCAGGTAAGAATACTGGTGTGGGTGGCCATTTCCTTCTCCAGGGATTATCAAGTTAGTCCTCCTGAGCAGGTTTAGACAGAAAGTTTCTCCTGGCACGGTCCTTCTGAGCTCTGTCACAGCGTATGTCCTCTCTTCCTTAGGTCACTACACAGATGTGACCCGATCAAAGAGACTCTTCTTGGCAGGCACCCAAAGCCTGCAACTCTCTCAGCCTCCACCTCCCCGCAGACTCCTAGCCCCTCTTTCATACTGAGGGTGTCTTGATAGTTTTGATCACCGTCCCACCTATGGACTCATCCTCTGATTACATGTTTTCACCTGTTTGTTTTTGTCTTAGGTTTTAGTTTCTACTGAAACATAAATCACGTGAAGACAGGAACAATGTTAGTTTCAGCAATTCTGCATTTCCTGTGTCTGACACAGCATAGGTTCTTCTTTAAATTTTTTTAAATGTAGTTTATTTTTTATAGAAGTGTAGTTGATTTCAGGTTACTTTGAAATCTTTTTCAGATTATTTTCCCTTATAGGTTCTTACAAAAGATTGAGTGTGGTTCTCTGTCCTGTAAAGTAAGTCCTTGTTGGCTATTGCTTGTGTATTTTGTATAGAATAGTATCTATATGTCATAAATTTTTGTTTTATTTGAATGAGTAAAATAAGCATGAGTACATTTTTAATATAATAGAAAAGTCTGAAGTAATAGTTGCTTGTTAACGTTCAGTGCAGAACTTATATCAAAAAGTTGTACAAAGTTAGACTGAGACAGAAGTAAGAAAATCAGGGTTTTATATGTGTGATCAATGGCAGCTAAAATAATAGTAAAATTTTAACAATTAATACGAAATGCTTCACTGTGGATTCTCACTTTGTAAACTGATACTTTTAAAATAAATGTTATAGTCCTCTTTTCAGTCACTTGCATTTAACTTTCTGAGAAATATATTCACACACACATGCCACATTGCCCAGAGGCACTCACAGCATGACTGAGAAAAGTAAGAAATCTAACTGTGTTTTACAAGGACGGATGTGTTCCTCTTAACTCCAGTTTTGTACACACTCGAGTGGTGAGATAATGAAAAATAATTCATTTCCCCAGAATCCTTGGGGACTTCACTCCACTTGAATGACTTTTCAGGAAAACTAGTTCATTCCTTCTTTTGCTAGTTTTGTGTTTTCCCCTTGTATATGAATATCTGAGAGAGAAGTCATTTAGAATATACAGCGTAGTTCTGCGTCATATTGATCAAAATACTGAGCACATGTGAATACTTGTTGGGGATTTAGGGCCATCTCTCTAAACTTAGGTGCTATGCCATGTTGTCAGGCAGCATCATGCTTTGAGACTCTTTGAGTCTGTCAAGTTTAGTTGTCTTTGTTTTTCCTTCCTCCCATCCTCCCTTGCTCTCTCCTTCTCTCCCCCCCTATCTTCCTCCCTGCCTCCCTTGCTTCCTTCCTTCCTTCTACAAATGTCATTGGAGTGTATGCCAAGTGCCAGGTGCTATTCAGGTCATTGGAAAGGAAGCATTAAGCAAACTCTCAAAACCTTTATTTCCATGGAGCTTCTAATCTCATGGGAGAGAAAACCAATCAAACAATTGAATGCATGAAAACACAACATATCAAATGGCTGTAAATGCTATGAAGGAAAATAGAGCAAGGCGTGGTACAGAGAGTGAGGGCAGTGAGGACTTGTATAGCTGGGTAGACTGGGAAAACATGTATGTACTGTGAGAGAAAACATTAAACAGAGCCTGGGGGAGGTGAGGGATGAGCCTTGAGGTCATCGGAAGAGTGACGGCAAAGGTCATGGCAGGAGTAAGTCTGTAGTTGCAGTCAGAAGGCAAGGGTGGCTGGACAGTAAAGGACAAGGATGCTGGAGGATGTGATCAGTGCAGAGGCTGCTGTGGGCCATTGGGGGACCTTGGACTTCGTTCCAAGTGACTTGAGAGCAGGAGCCAGAGGATATTTTGAGTGCAGGAACTACCTTACCCGCCTGCATGTTTTTTAAACTGCCCTTTGGGCTGCTGTGTACAGGACTATGGCAAAGGAGGAGGAAGGAAGACTGTGCGGTCACAGCAGTGGGGCTGATGGCTGCCCGGGCCAGGGCATCAGGCAAAGTGAGGTGGCAGGATTGGGGATATTCCGGCATGACAAGACATAGCACTTGATGCAGCCTCCCGGAGACCCAGAGGATGCAGAGAAGAGCTCCAAGAGTTGAGTCCTGGGCACTTTAATGTATAGAGACACTAGGAAGGTGAGAACCACCCATCAACGTGGAATGGGAGAGTCAGCAGTGGTAAAGAAGGAGGGGGAAGAATAGTTCATGTCAGTGCAGGAGCCAAGTGAAAATCAGAGCTCCAGAGCCGTTCATTGGTCAGGAATAATGAGAACTGACTAATGTTTTAGACAGCAGTGCTATCGTGTTGCTGGTTATCTTGTGTTCTTTCTTACTGGCACCTCCTTCCTAATTTCTTAGTTTGAATATTATTCCTCCTGGTCTTCCCTCCTCCAAGCTCATATTTCTAACTCTGAATCCTTAGAGTGAATAAATAACTGAAGATTTTGAGGAGACCCCCCAAATCCCAAATCTTGTTAAATAACCAGCCACAACTTTATTCATGATTCTGAGGTAGCAGGCCTGCATTGAGGTCTTTTGGAATAACGCACTTATAGTTATAACTTGAAAATCAGAAGGCGGTTGAAATTGTGCTAGAGTTCATTAGAATCATCAGTGTTAAGTTACAGAAGTTATAATTGTTTGCTAGATGTATCATGTAACTTAAATTTTCATTGTATTCAATAGCAATTTTTAACAAAAAATATGCCAGTGATTATTCAGTCTTTATTAAATCTGGCTTTCTTTTCTTCTCAGAAAAATGTGATGAGCCCCTTGTGTCTGGACTACACCATGCCGCTTTCAGCAGCTCATCCTCCATGTCTGGGAGCTATTCACCTGGCTATGCCAAGATCAACAAGCGAGGGGGTAAGGCAATTTTCATTTCACTTGTCAACCAATGTGTTATGTAAGAACATATTATATTTATGCATCATTTTTAATGTATATTTTATTGTACAACAGCTAGTGTCTGGCAACCAAAATCACTCTTCCCACTTCTGTTGACAGTCATAGACACTTCCTATAAGCCTATTTTGTAGCCACTATTTTGGAATGATATTGATAAAATTGGGCTGGAAATAACAGATGATATATTAAAGAGGAAGAATTTTTTGTAGCCACTATGGAGGGCTTCCCAGGTGGTGCTAATGGTCAAGAATCTGCCCACCAATGCAGGAGATGTGGGTTCAAGCCTTTAGTTGGAAAGATTCTCTAGAGAAGGAAATGGCAAACCACTCCAGTATTCTTACCTGGGAAATCCCTTGGACAGTGGGCTTAGTCCATGGGTTCACAAAGAATCAGACACAACCGGCCTACTAAAGAGCAACAACGATTGTGGAGTGATATAGAAAAAAAAAAAATGAGCTGCAAATAGGAGATGGTAAAATAAAGAGGAAGAATTTTTGGAGTTTATATGATAATGAGTTCAAAATGACATAAAAATTCTGAGTTAAGGAAATGCTTGTTAATCAGAAAATCATTTAGAAAGATGCTAAAAAGAATAGGTTCCAAATATGTGTACCACGAATGAGGAAGAATACTTTGTATTAAATGCTTTTTCTCCTTATATTAATGTACACACTTAATTTCTATTGAAAATGCAGGATGAAAAATTATGACTCTTTGCAGTATCTCCCCTAGTGCCCAGAATATAGCTTTGTTATTGAAGTCATGTGAAAAAATGTATATATTTGCAGCTAAAGTTTTACTTTAAGACTTTAAAGTCATAGTACCATTATAGTTAGTAAATGATGATTTCAAAGTGGACAGCAGTTAATCGAGGGTAAAAGAAGATAATTAAGAACAGAAACTTAAAACTCTTTTGCTTCAAAGAAATTCTGGTATAAATATCAGTGAATGACAACTTGGTAAGATACAGTATTTTCTTAGAAAAATATGTCTTAATTGACAGAGGCCATAATTTTTATTCAATAAAACAGGAGATGCTAAGCTTAAACCATAACAAATTCAGGAAAAAAATGTGAAAAATTAAAGAAGGAAGGAAAACAGGGAAATAAAAAGCGTAAACAAAGGTTGACAAAAGAAAATTGGAGAAAACCCAAAGGGGGAGGAAAAAAGATGTGATGAAAGAAAACATATCAGCAAAGAGAGGAAAAAATAGAGAGAATCAGAGAGAACAAAAGGGAGAAAAAATACATAAGGAAAAAGTAGAGAATTATATTCATATATATATATATATATATAAATTCCTGGAAGTATAAAGATATCATAATCAGAAAACAATAGGTGAAAGAGATACACAGGCAAAGATAGAGGAACATAAATTTCAAATATATATATATATATATATATATATATACAGCTTTGATTTAAAAATAGTGTTCATCAGCTTTTTTTTTTCAATGTGCTGTTTTTTAAAATTGTAGTATAATTGACATAACGTTATGTTAGTTTCAAATGTACAGCATAATGATTTCATGTATGCAGATTTGTATGTATTGCAAAATGATCACCACAGTAAGGCTAGTTAACATCCATCATTGAACACAGTTACAAACATTTTTTCTTGCAGTGGGGACGTTAAGGTCTAGTTTCTTAGTAGCTTTCACGTATGTAGGACATTATTGTTAACTATAGTCAGCATACTGCATATTGTATCCTCAAGACTTATTTTACACGTCTCAAAGTTCATACCTTTTGACTCCCTTCTCTCATTTCACTTAACTCTCAACACCCTGCCTCTGGGAACCATCAGAGAGTTCTCTGTATCTGTGTAGTTATTCTTTTTATTATGTGATTAGGGCTTCCCAGGTGGTGCTAGTCATAAAGAACTCACCTGCCAGGGCAGAAGATGTGGGTTCCATCTCTGGGTCAGGAAGATACCCTGGAGCAGGAAATGATAACCCACTCCAGTATTCTTGCCTGGAGAAGTCCATGTACAGAAGAGCCTGGCAGGCTACAGTCCATGGGGTCACAAAGAGTCAGACACAACTGAGCTACTAAACAAGTTTTCAAAAATTTTCCTTTAATATGTCAAATATCGAAAAATTTAATATATTCCTTTTCCATTAAATTAACTGAAACTAAACCAACCCCCCCCCACAAAAAAGAAAAACAGAAAACTTGCCATACCCAAATTCATAATTTTGACGCAGACCAATCCAGTACTAATAAATGAGGGACAACATATAAAAGGGAAAAGAAATAATACATATACCTCCTAATGTCAAGAGGATGTGATATTCCCTAAAAGAAGTATCATGATGTTGAAAGATCAAAAGTAACTTTAGTGAAAGGAAGCAGAATCTCAAAATATTTTTCTGTGGGAAAAGAATACCGATGAAATGTTATACCTAGTGAACTGGAGCAAGTCAAGTTAGGTCAAGAGTATGACTTCTTTGGGCATACAAATGAAACAACCCAACCAACAGTGAGATGACTGGAAAAAAAAGGAATAAAGAAACCATGGTCCAGTGATGGATACTGAGCAATGAATCATTTAAAAATAAGATCACGACTACATTGGTACTGGAGAGGACTCTTGAGAGTCCCTTGGACAGCAGAGATCAAACCAGTCAATCCTAAAGGAAATCAACTCTGAATGTTCATTGGAAGGGCTGATGCTTAGGTGGAAGCTCCAGTCCTTTGGCCACCTGATGCAAAGAGTCAACTCACTGTAAAAGACCTGATGCTGAGAATGATTGAAGCCAAAAGGGAGGGGGCAGGAGATGATGAGATGGTTAGAGAGCTTCACCGACTCAGTGGGTATGAATCTAAGCAAACTCCAGGGGATAGTGAAGGACAGGGAAGCCTGGTGTGCTGCAGTCTCTGGGGTCGCAAAGAGTCAGTCTCAACTTAGCAACTGAACAACAAGACAAATAGGAATTACAGCTGTAGAAAGAGTATAAATATTACAGATGAATCTAAAATATTAAATACAAAACTATGGGATTAGATATATGCTTTTTCTCCCCAAACTTTCAGAGCAGGAGGCCACTGGATGCTATAACTTTTAAGTGCAGATTTATTTTGGTTTTGTTTTTTTAAGAATTAATTCACTTTATGAAGAAACATCAATATGTTTATTGTTGCTTTCATTCAAGTAAAGTTACATTAAAATATTTTTGCTCTAAAAATACTACAGGATGCCACTTTGAATTATTTAGAGGTGTTTATCTCCTCATATATGTAAAGAGAGGTATCTAAAGTTTCTAAAATGTTAACTTTCTTTTTTAACTTAGAAGATGGGATTTGAGTAATGTCTTCATCTTCTTTTTAACAGGTTTCTTTATAGTTGATAGAATGTATACATCTATATCTACAATAGTTAGCGTGAGTCGCTAAGTCATGCCTAACTCCACCAGGCTCCTCTGTTCATGCGCTTCTTCAGGCAAGAATACTGGAGTGGGTAGCTATTCCTTTCTGCAGGGGATCTTCCTGAACCAGGGGTTGAACCTGGGTCTCCTACATTTCAGGCAGATTCTTTACTGTCTGAGCCACCAGGGAAGTCCAAGACACACATGTATATAAATAGAAGCATAAATACAATGCATTTCCTATAAGAAAGTTGTTTCAAAAGCAAAATACTATTTAAAATGTTTATGGCTTCTTAGTTGTTTGACTGGCAGCTTCTCTCTGATTTTTGCTATCATGGATTATCATGTTGGGGTAAAAATGTGATGCTGTAGTTCACAGGGGAAAAGCCGTGTCGGTGCTATAGTCTTGCATTTACTTATGGCCCATCTTACCAACATTTGTTCTGTGAGGGTGTTTATTTACTTATATTTTACCTCCCAGAGACCTCTTTTGCTTCTCAGTGGCGTACATGTCTAGCTGCCCCTAATGCCCTCTGCTAGCTCACCCCGCGTTGTCTACCTGTTTGAAACTGTCACACACTGGCCATATCTGCACTCATCATGTCGACGTTCCTGTGCATGTACATAAGAGACACCCATGTGAAGGGCTAGCTTGACCCTGGTCAATAACCTCACTGTGGATCAAGGTAGCAAGTACCAGAGAGGAGGATTACTTCCTCTAGAAGAAAAAAAAATCATATATGGTTCTTTCAATTAAAAACAATGTTTTTATTCCATCATAAATTTTATATGCAAACACCCTTGGAAGAGGAGTCATGTTGACTGAAATTCATTTTAAGATATAAGTGGCTAATGACCAGCATTGATTGAGAACTGTTTTGCTTTTTGTGCAGCACAAAATTATCTATCCTAAAATTAAAGGCAGCAGAGCATTCCACAGGGAGAAAAAATATAAAGAATATGTCAGGGAGGCAAGAAATGCTGGAGATACATTTTCTTACTTGACTATTGGCAAGAATCATCTGATTTATACACCACATAACCGTTTGAAAGCAGGGAGATCTTATACTAACAGAAAAGGATAAAAGAGTGTTATTTACTAATTATACAAATACAGAAAAGAAGAAATTCAGTTAAGCATTATGTTGATAAACATTGCTTCAAGTTTTATCTTTTATTTAAATGATATTCTTCAAATACATTTCAGAGAGCTAGATTTATGAATACATAGAAAAGCAGAGTATAAAAGCAAATATACATTCAGATGACAGATTGACACACGTTTACAGAATGGGGTTTAGCTTTTGGGTTCCTGTGATACAAATCCATCTGCTGCAAGCTTGGAGTCAGGGACAGAAACATGGTGAAACTGGGTGGGGCGGGGGGGATGACATGTTTAAATGAAAAAATCCACTTGTAATTCTGTCATGTCTTTTGAAGCCTATTGCTTTAAAGAGTTGCTGTTTGTTTTGGAACAATATCTACCTCTTATGGTATGTGTTCTGGATTTATCTTCATTCAGTGGTGCTTTCCCAGGCTTGTGTCATTCTGACTAAATAGAAAATAGATGGATTACTCTTTCCAAAAACATCAGTTCAGTTCAGTTAAGTCGCTCAGTCTTGTCCGACTCTTTGTGACCCCATGACTCACAGCACGCCAGGCCTCCCTGTCCATCACCAACTCCCAGAGTTTACTCAAACTCACGTCCATCGAGTCGGTGATGCCATCCAGCGATCTCATCCTCTGTTGTCCCCTTCTCTTCCTATCCCCAATCCCTCCCAGCATCAAGCCTTTTCCAGTGAGTCAACTCTGCACATGAGGTGGCCAAAGTACTGGAGTTTAAGCTTTAGCATCAGTCCTTTCAAAGAACATCCAGGACTGATCTCCTTCAGAGACCAGTTGGATCTCTTTGCAGTCCAAGGGACCCTCAAGAGTCTTTTCCAACACCACAGTTCAAAAGCATCTTTGGCACTCAGCTTTCTTCACATTCCAACTCTCACATCAATACATGACTACTGGAAAAACCACAGCCTGGACTAACTAGATGGACCTTTGTTGGCAAAGTGATGTCTCTGCTTTTGAATATGCTATCTAGGTTGGTCATAACTTTCCTTCCAAAGGGTAAGCGTCTTTTAATTTCATGGCTGCAATCACCATCTGCAGTGATTTTGGAGCCCCCCAAAAAACAAGGTATGACACTGTTTCCACTGTTTCTCCATCTATTTCCATGGATGGGACCAGATGCAATGATCTTTGTTTTCTGAATCTTGAGCTTTAAGCCAACTTTTTCACTCTCTTCTTTTACTTTCATCAAGAAGCTTTTTAGTTCCTCTTCACTTTCTGCCATAAGGGTGGTGTCATCTGCATATCTGAGGTTATTGATATTTCTCCTGGCAATCTTGATTCCAGCTTGTGCTTCTTCCAGCCCTGTGTTTCTCATGACATACTCTGCATATAAGTTAAATGAGCAGGGTGACAATATACAGCCTTGACGCACTCCTTTTCCTGTTTGGAACCAGTCTGTTGTTCCATGTCCAGTACTAAATGTTGCTTTCTGACCTGCCTACAGGTTTCTCAACAGGCAGGTCAGGTGTTCTGGTATTCCCATGTCTTTCAGAATTTTCCACAGTTTATTGTGATCCACACAGTCAAAGGCTTTGGCATAGTCAATAAGACAGAAGTAGATGTTTTGCTGGAATTCTCTTGCTTTTTTGATGATCCACCAGATGTTGGCAATTTGATCTCTGGTTCCTCTGCTTTTTCTAAAACCAGCTTGAATATCTGGAAGTTCATGGTTCATGTATTGCTGAAGCCTGGCTTGGGGAATTTTGAGTATTACTTTACTAGCGTGTGAGATGAGTGCAATTGTGCGGTAATTTGAGCATTCTTTGTCAATGCCTTTCTTTGGGATTGGAATGAAAACTGACTTTTTCCAGTCCTGTGGCCACTACTGAGTTTTCCAAATTGCTGGCATATTGAGTGCAGCACTTTCACAGCATGATCTTTCAGGATTTGAAATAGCTCAACAGGAATTCCATCACCTCCACTAGCTTTGTTCACAGTGATGCTTTCTAAGGCCCACTTAACTTCACATTCCAGGATGTCTGGCTCTAGGTGAGTGATCACAGCATTGTGATTATCTGTGTCATGAAGATCTTTTTTGTACAGTTTCTGTGTGTTCTTGCCACCTCTTCTTAATATCTTCTGCTTCTGTTAGGTCCATACCATTTCTGTCCTTTATCGAAGCCATCTTTGCATGAAATGTTCCCTTGGTATTTAATTTTCTTGAGGAGATCTCCAGTCTTTCCCATTCTGTTGTTTTCCTCAATTTCTTTGCGTTGATTTCTGAGGAAGGCTTTCTTATCTCTTCTTGCTATTCTTTGGAACTCTGCAGCCAGATGTTTATATCTCTCCTTCTCTCCTTTGCTTTTTGCTTCTCTTCTTTTCACAGCTGTTTGTAAGGCCTCCCCAGACAACCATTTTGCTTTTTTGCATTTCTTTTCCATGGGGATGGTCTTGATCCCTGTCTCCTGTACAATGTCACGAACCTCCATCCATAGTTCATCAGGCACTCTATCTATCAGATCTAGTCCCTTAAATCTATTTCTCACTTCCACTGTATAATCACAAGGGATTTGATTTATGTCATACCTGAATGATCTAGCGGGTTTCCCTACTTTCTTCAATTTCAGTCTGAATTTGTCAATAAGGACTTCATGATCTGAGCCACAGTCAGCTCCTGATCTTATTTTTGTTGACTGTATAGAGCTTCTCCATCTTTGGCTGCACAGAATATAATCAATCTGATTTCAGTGTTGACCATCTGATGATGTCCATGTGTAGAGTCTTCTCCTGTATTGCTGGAAGAGGATGTTTGCTATGACCAGTGCATTTTCATGACAAAACTCTATTAGCCTTTGCAGTGCTTCATTCCACATTCCAAGGCCAAATTTGCCTGTTACTCCAAGTGTTTCTTGACTCCCTACTTTTGCATTCCAGTCCCCTGTAATGAAAAGGACATCTTTTGGGGGTGTTAGGTCTAAGAGGTCTTATAGGTCTTCATAGAACCATTTAACTTCAGCTTCTTCAGCATTACTGGTTGGGGGCATAGACTTGGATTACTGTGATATTGAATGGTTTGCCTTGGAAATGAACAGAGATCATTCTGTCATTTGTGAGATTGCATACAAGTACTGCATTTCAGACTCTTGTTGACCATAATGGCTACTCCATTTCTTCTAAGGGATTCCTGCCCATAGTAGTAGATACAATGGTCATCTGAGTTAAATTCACCCATTCCAGTCCATTTTAGTTTTCTGATTCCTAGAATGTCACCATTCACTCTTGCCATCTCTTGTTTGACCACTTCCAATTTGCCTTGATTCATGGACCTGACATTCCAGGTTCCTATGCAATATTGCTTTTTACAGCATCGGACCTTGCTTCTATCACCAGTCCCATCCACAAATGGGTATTGTTTTTGCTTTGGCTCCATCCCTTTATTCTTTTTGGAGTTATTTCTCCACTGATCTCCGGTAGCATATTGGGCACCTACTGACCTGGGGAGTTCCTCTTTCAGTATCCTCTCATTTTGCCTTTTCATACTGTTCATGGGGTTCTCAAGGCAAGAATACTGAAGTGGTTTGCCATTCCCTTCTCCAGTGGACCACGTTCTGTCAGACCTCCCCGCCCATCTTGGGTGGCCCCACAGAGCATGGCTTAGGTTTACTGAGTTAGACAAGGCTGTGGTCCTAGTGTGTTTAGATCGACTAGTTTTCTGTGAGTATGGTTTCAGTGTGTCTGCCCTCTGATGCCCTCTCGCAACACCTACCATCTTACTTGGGTTTCTGTTACCTTGGGTGTGGCGTATCTCTTCAAGGCTGCTCCAAGTGCAGCCGCTGCTCCTTACCTTGGACAAGGGGTATCTCCTCACTGCTGTCCCTCCTGACCTTGAATGTGGAGTAGCTGCTCTAGGGCCTCCTGCAACCACGCAGCCACCCCTCCTTGTACGTGGGGTAGCTCCTCCCAGTCTCTGCCCCTGACCTCAGGAGTGGGGTAGCTCCTCTTGGCTTCTCCTGTGCCGTGGCAGCCTGGCACTCTCGGCCGCTGCCCCTGACCTCGGACGTGGGGTAGCTCCACCCGGCCGCTGCCCCTGACCTCAGGCGTTGGGTAGCTCCTCCCGGCTGCCACCCCTGACCTTGGGCGTGAGGTAGCTCCTGTCAGCCACCTCTGCACTGTCGCAGCCTGGCACTCTCGGCCGCCACTCCTGACCCCGGATGTGGGGTAGCTCCTCTTGGCCACGCTTCTGTGAGATCAGTCACAGCCACATGCTTCTGCCTTGCAGTCTGAAACATAGCACAGATATTAAACCTTTGAGAATTTTGTGTAAAATAAACATACCTTATTCTATAATACTTTACAGATTATAAAATGCCTTCATATAGGTTCTAAATGTCCCTTGATCTTCACAATAACCTTGTTAGAAAAAATACATTAGAGATGCCAACTATTTCTTCTCCCAGACTTTTTTCTCCTCATACCTTCTACTGTCTACTTCCCCTAAGGGACAGTCATTCCTCCACGTAGCCAAAGGTGTCGAAAGAAAACTCATGACTTCAACTGATGCCATCAGAATCTCTGTCTTATTTGTGCAACATAAACTCAGGAACCAAGAGATTACTGGGTAAAGCGTGATGGTGGTGTCAGTTTAGTCACTCAGTCCTGTCTGACTCTGCAACCCCAGGGACTGCAGCCTGCCAGGCTCCCCTGTCCATGGTTTTTTCTAGGTATGACTACTAGAGTGGGCTGCTGTTTCCTACTCCAGGGAAATTTTCCGACCCAGGGATTGAACCCACGTCTCCTGCATTGCAGGCAGAGCCTTTACTGCAGAGCCAGCAGGGAAGCCCCCAAAGCATGGCAGGCCACCTATAAATAAGACAGAGAGGAGTGACGCAGATGCCAGAGAAAAGATGAAGGGTCCAGGGCACGTGGTCTAGGTAGAGGATGGAAAAGTCCCTGGTCTCATTCCTCTTCTGCTGCCTGTGTTCCTCACTTCTTGCACCTGGGAAACTCACCTTTCTAATTCTAATAATCACCTCCTCTGACCTGAGCTGACTGTAATAAATCTAGTTACCAAAGAACTCCTGATTACAAACCATCAAATGTTATCAGTGCTGCGTTGGAATTAACCCGAAGATAGAATGTGAAAAGAGATGGAAATTTTGCAACAAGTCTCTTTCACCCCCTTCAGTTCAGTTCAGTCGCTCAGTCAAGTCTGACCCTTTGCGACCTCATGAACCGCAGCACGCCAGGCCTCCCTGTCCATCACCAACTCCCAGAGTCCACCCAAACCCATGTCCATTGAGTCAGTGATGCCATCCAACCAACTCATCCTCTGTCATCCCCTTCTCCTTCTGCCCTCAGTCTTTCCCAGCATCAGGGTCTTTTCAAATGAGTCAGCTCTTCGCGTCAGGTGGCCAAAGTATTGGAGTTTCAGCTTCAAAATCAGTCCTTCCAATGAACACCCAGGACTGATCTCCTTTAGGATGGACTAGTTGGATCTTCTTGCAGTCCAAGGGACTCTCAGGAGTTTCACCCCCTTGCCACTTACTTTTTCTTAGTAGATACTGAACTGCTTGCTGCTCCTCAGAGGTTTTCTTTTTAGAGGGAAAAAAAAGATTTTTAGGTTTGCTTCTTAGATAGTCCCTTGTCTATTAGGAACCTGTCACCTTCTCTTAAACCCAAGGTCAGAGACTTGTAGTGGTGGCGGGGCTTCCCAGGTGGCGCTAGTGGTAAAGAATCCACCTGACAATGTAGGGGACATAAGAGATGCAGGTTCAATCCCTGAGTTGGAAGATCCCCTGGAAGGGGGCATGGCAACCCAATCTAGTATTCTTGCCTGGAGAATCTCATGGACAGAGGAGCCTGGTGGGCTACAGTCCATAGGGTTGCAAAGAATTGGACACACCTGAAGTGACTTAGAACACGTACATTCTTTAGGTCCTCCAGCAGGGAGAACAGATTGCATTTGTAGGCCATAGAAGTGATGAGCACTTTGAGGAGGAATATGTCTATAAGAGTCATCTGGAAAGATCAGGTCTCTTAATGGTTCACACGTATATCCGAAAAAGAACTGGAGTCCATCTCTTCCCTTTCCTTCAAATATACCACTGATGTTAAAACATTCCTAGCATACCTTGATGCCTTGGCTTGGTCCCATCATTGCTTTTGCCATTTTTCCGCTTCCTGTTGGCCAAGAGGGTAATCAGCAGAATGCCAACCTCTTCCCCAGTCCACACTCACACTCACCCATATGGTACCGCCTCTTGCCACACCCGGGTGGCTCTGCAAGTCATCATACCACACCTTGTCTGCTCTTCCAAGTTCCATTCCATTTCATTTCATTCATTGCTACTGCTGGAAAGTGAAGCTTTCTCTCCTCTGTTGCACTGCCAGTTCTCACGTCCCTGGGTTAAGTTTGTGAAAGCCCTCCTTTGGCTCTTTCTATCCTTTCTCCCCTCTGTGCTTTAAGTAGTAAAATGAGTGGTCACAACGAATTAAACCCTGAACAGTATCTGGTACACTATGAATTAGGAAATAAGCTGCAATGATTCCATGAGGACTTCGTGCCATTAATGCCTCCTGCTGCTGCTTTGCTGCTCTCTCCAACCTCTGATCCATTCCTCAGCTCTCCATTGCCCAGGCCTGGTCATCAGTATCCGCCAGATCAGGTAGTGTACTCAATCTATATGAGAAAGCTCTTCCCTTAGACTACAGCATCCAGGCTTAGTACGAAGTACACTAAAGTTTCCACTTGCCATGCTCCTGGCCATTTTTCAGCTTCCACTCCACTAATTCCCTTCTTTTTCTTTCTCTAGCCTCTACCACTTATTCAGTATTTCTCTTAATCCACTCACTGATGATTGATTGTGCTTTAGTATGAATTCTTTGGTCCAAGTATTACTAGGAGAGGTTGCATTTTAAGATCAGATCTTTGGGAGCAAGAAGAAATAATAATAATAGTAACTCCAGAGAACTGTTTTTCTTATGCAACTTCTCAGGATATTTGACATTCCTATTGGACAGGTTATACTTCTTCATCTTCAAATTACTCTCCTGCAAAGCCCTGCTGATTTTGCCAGCTCTCATGTGGTGCCAAGTAGTGGAAAAAGAGTGACTGTATCCATGCATAACTAGATTCCAGTACAGAATCAACCAAGGGTGAGGATGGTATTAGTCAATTATTTTGACTTTCTGCATCTCAGCTTCCTGATGTATTACCAGGGAAATTCTACAGGTATGGTGCCCCTGTTTATATTCTGAAATGTAATCAATTGTATAATTTTGCAGAGCCATTGTGAAGATTAAATAATCTACACAAAGTGTACTGCATTTAAATATTAGTCTTTTTCTGATCAATTACCCTCAACTACCCAAATGGCACCACATATATTAATACTTTATAACACAGATTGCATGAAATATGCATCTCATTACAAAAACAATGCCTCCTTAAAAAGTGATTGCTAGCTTTTGTGTATTTCCCAATGTGTGTATTTTTCTTCTGTCATCACATAAAAAAAATGATATTGTAATAATTGAAAGATTAATAAAATACCTTTAAATGTTTTCCATGATATTTTACACAAATTTTAGACTGCTTAAATGTCCTCCTACTTTTTTTTTTTTTACCTCAAATCCTTTCAGTAAAAATGAACTGACTTCTGTGATTTTCAAATGTTATTGTTGCTATTTGTATATTATTTGAATTAGATCTTATAGAATCCAATCTAATATATATATGTATTAATTTTGAGATACACAGAAAAGCCAAAAATAATTGTTCTGGACTTTAGGGAGAATAAAAATATCATTTTCCCCTCATCTTTTAAAATTGTATTTAAAATAGAATTTTAAAGTTTTAAAAATATATTTGAAATGTCTTCTTTGTATCAGTAGGTCTTTATATTCACCTTTTCAATTGAATGAGAGTTGCCATCTAACATAGTAAATTTTAATTTATTTTTTAAATTTAGTTCTCAAATATTAATCAAATTTTTTACTTCACTGAAAGTTTTGCTAAATTAAATATACAATAGAAGATACATTTGTATCACTGATATGTGTTTGAAAAATTACTGAATGCTAGAAGCATGTTTACTGAGGAATGATTCATAAATTTGTTTAGACATGTCTTTTTAATTTGCAAATAATATTACTATGTTTCTGCTCAGCATCAAATTTTATAATGATGAAATTTTAATACATTCTTTTGTGTTCCCTATAGAAATATATGCTTGGTTTTGTGGCATTTCTCATAGAGTACTGTTTCCCAAGGTGTGTAATGTGAATCCAAGCTATGAACACACACATATATATATACAGCCTTTCCACAATTATGGGCTTCCCGGGTGGCTCAGACAGTAAAGAATCTGCCTGCTATGCAGGAGACCCGAGTTTGATCCCTGGGTCAGGAAGATCCCCTGGAGGAGAAAATGGCAACCCACTCCAGTATTCTTGCCTGGAGAATTCCATGGACAGAGGAGCCTGGCAGCTTATAGTTCATGAATGGGGTCGCAAAGAGTCCAACAAGACTAACATTTTCACTTTGACTTTTCACAGTTAAATCAGCCAGGTGAATACTGGGTATGGTGATACTCTAGGGGAACTAGAGAGAGTCTCTTCATCATGAAATATCTTCAGAGCCAGCAGAACACAGTCTCACTCTGAAAGCTCTTATAAAATTTAGCCAAACATTCAGTACATCAATGGTTTTCAACAGGGTTTGTTTAACATGCTTGGAATTACAGTTGTGTCCCATGAGTTCACTACTTACTGTTTCTAAAAATACTGCTTTTCAAGACTGTATGATAATAATATGATGGATGATGATTTTTGGTTTAGCAGATTTTTTTTTAATTATCAAAGATTATAGTTGTATAATACTAAGAAGTATAGAACAAAATACCGTTATTGGAGGATAATTGCTCTACAATATTGTATCGGCCTCTGCTACACATCAACAAGAATCAGCCACAGGTGTACGTATGTCCCCTCCCTCCCGAACCTCCCTCCTGTCTCCCTCCCCATCCCAGCCCTCTAGGTTGCCACAGAGCAAGGTGTTGAGAGCTCCCTGTGTCACACAGCAAATTCTCACTTGCTGTCTCTTTTAGATGTGGTGTGTATATGTTTCCATGCTATTCTCGGAGAAAGCGAGTTCTTAGATTCCGGGCATTTGAAATGAAGAAATATTAATTGTCCGAAGAAAGTTGCTCTTTTGCCATGTCCACGGCGCATACTTCCCACTGAGAAAATCGTAAGCTGCCATCTTCAAAATGACTCCAGGATATTACTTTTCTAACACTCTCTTTATATCACAATATTAATACCTGATTGTCTACACTGAAATTTATATTATGCGTTCAAATTTTCCTTTCCACACAATATTGAAAACCATGTCGTTTAGTACTTGCCTTACAAAGTTTAGGGCATGTGAGGTGGGAAATCTTGACATCTGAAATAAAGAAATACACTTAAATAGTATTTTGAGAGATGAACAGATTAAATACCTCTTTGTGGATGTGTTGCTATGGAGTCAGAGGAAGTAGGTTTCTCTTTTACCCTTGGAGAGACCTGAGCTACTTCTTCCCTTCGTTTAATTTCCCTAATTATGTCACTCCTGTAATGAGAAACTTGGATGAGAAGATCTCTGGGACCTTGCCGTCTCTGAACACGCTCACCTTGTACCCAAGATCAACCACAATTCCCCAGTCTAAAACTTGATGAGCCCCTTACAGAATCTCATGGTCTGGACTACTTCTTCCTTTGTGCACAGAAGTATTTCCCACTAAATAACTTGAAAGTAGCCAGGATATCTGGAGGAAATATTTATGGAGTAAAGTTTCTACAAGTTGAATTTTTTTCTTTCTAAACCATTCCGAAATAGATGCCAGTGGTATGCTTAGAGAGCAAATGTTTAATTATCCCTTTGGTCTTTGCTAATTTTATTCAAAGAGAGACCTTAATATTTTCCACATCTCTGCCAAGAAGGTGGAGAATTTATGTAAATGATTTGTGCCTGATCAGAAGTATTTGTTTTAAAAGAAAATTCTTGGCATCATCCCAAAGCATTTTAACACAATATTGTGGTCAACTCTCAAAGAATGTTTTCTGAATGAATGAACAAGTATATTGAACTATATTTATTGTGTAGATTTCTATTCACTTTAAACTTCAGAGGCTTATTGCTTCTCTGTTGAGATGATTTGTTAAATCAAGAGTGGGTATTTGCTAACATTTTTCAGTTTCAAAAAAATTATTTCACAAGTTATTCAGTCCCTGTTGTATCCAACTGGGGTCCAGATAACAATAGAGAATAAGTGACCATAGTAACTGCTGTTATCATCATTTCTAAATATATATAAAAATATATATATCAATATATAAATATCAGTTTTGTAGAATGTTCATGCAGATCAATTGAGAAATGGTCCAAAAATGGTTAACAGCTACCATCAAGGTAATGATGTTGAGTTGGTAAAGCATGCCCCTCGTATTTCAGGGTATTTCTTTCACAGAAGAGGCTTTCGGTTTTAGCTGCTGCATCCACGTAGTAACAGGTGCCTTTGGGTGACCAAGCATGTTCCATCAGTCCTTTCATCTTGTGTCTCGCCCATGAGGAATACATGCCACAGTGTAGGTCTCGGAAGAAAGGAAGGTCAGAAATGAGCAGGGCATGCCTTCCAGTTACTGTCTGGGAAATTCACATCAACTGATCATATGAAGGTCACTGCCCAGTGAGGGGCACTGCATAAGAGCTTCGGTTCATTCAATATGATTACGGCACAAACAGCCACACATGTGAAAAATACACTTCAAATCCTATAATTACCTTCCTTCTGCAACAGATGAGTGACTCATTAATTTTCAATATCTCCTCCTTCTATGATTAGAGAAAGTTCCATGCTTTTTGCCTGTTTGCCCCCCTCCCCCTTAATTCATTCAATAAGAGAAATAAGAGGCCAAGTTATTTCCAAGACAGTTGGGAGGATTTAATCTAGTAATAGTTCTATTAGCAACCTGGGTTAGGTCATGCTTATCACAATGATAGGCCCTTGCCTTTTACCTTGAGCAAATTAATGACTTTTTCCACCCATTTTTCAATGGGAAGAATAAAAAACATGAGAATCACCTGCTTTTTATATTCACATCTTGCAATACAAATTCTGAACATACTGTCACTAATAATTCAAATCAGACCAGCCTCCGTTGGTGCATTGCCCTTTCTATACTCTGCAAATGAGCAGTCCACATCTGCATTGCTTACTCATTTCCTTTCTTTAAAACCAAGATATATGTTCGACATGAATATTGCTGACAATAAACCATGACATTCAAGACAGTCTACTTTTATTGTTCTTCCTCTTTAACATTGAAATGCACACACAAATTGTAGAAAGCTTTATTCTGGTTTTTATTCCAAGGTCATTTTTTATTTTGCTTTTTTTCTTAGCTATTTTTGTTTTCTTAGCAATGCAAGGAATTCAAGTTGTATGTTTTTATTTTGCTTTGTTTAGTTCCTCAGTAGCTTCTGGAATTTACTTCCTTTGTACCTATTTTTCCATTTTAAAATTGGTGGGTAGTGCTGTTTATCCCAGTTAGAGGGTCCTTGTCTGAGTTTTATCTGCTATCTCCATGTCACCAGACATCTGCAGCCAGGTAGACTGCCCTGCCTCCAGGGTGAACTGTTTTGTGTTAAAAGGTTTGTGCCAGAGCATATGTGTGAACGATGTGTAAGTACACATGTTTTGTGGATTTTTCCCTAGCCATTTTCT
This sequence comes from Procapra przewalskii, assembly GCA_006410515.1. Classification (NCBI taxonomy): domain Eukaryota; kingdom Metazoa; phylum Chordata; class Mammalia; order Artiodactyla; family Bovidae; genus Procapra; species Procapra przewalskii. The sequence goes on along the minus strand of SJYF01000483.1, from coordinate 2,819,049 downwards.
GGCACATATGAATATCAGAGGATTATTGATTGGGGTTTTTTGTTTGTTTGTTTGCTTTTATTTTACTTTCAACTGATGCTTAGAACATGAGGTAAGCTCTGTAAGGCTGTGCTGTTAAGATGGTGAAACACGCTATTTCCTCCCCTACAGTTCCTTCTAAAGAGAGCGCAAGTCAAAACCATGTGCTTCTGTGGTCTACCTGTTCCTGTGGTATTAGAGATTCATAAGTAATTATTGGAGCCTCTTCTTTGATAAGGCCATGCTTTCCTATAGGGTCAAATAGAGTTCCCAGAGAAAGAATGATCAAGCTGTGCTTTGAATAGTTCCAACAGGAGGGACACATAGACAGTAGAAGTGGTGAGCCTTCCTCACCCTGGAAGGGCAAGCAATCCACAGCAATGCTTCCCAGGGGGGCAGAAGGCAAAGTGTTTCTCCACTGCCCCACCCCAGCCAGCCCACCTCCTAACTGTATTAACTGATCACCACTTCTTATGGGCCTCCAGATTTTAATTATATAGGTTGTTCTTCATATATGGCATCAACTCTTTTTAAGTTGCTTGTCCTTCAGTAGTTGTCCAAAAGTCATCCCTGGTGGCTAAGTGAGGTCTTTCAAGGTGTGCCGTATATGAAGAAATATATATATATATGTGTGTGTGTGTGTGTGTGTTTTTCCCTATCTCAGAACTTAGTAAACAGTTTTGGATAGTAGCCTTGTTTCTCTGAGTCCATGAAGTTGGATGTGAATAGAAGACAAGCCCTACCATCTCTAGTATCTACAATTGTGCCTGAAAAGTGAAAGTTAAGTCACTTAGTCGTGTCTGACTCTTTGCGACCCTGTGGACTGTAACATACTAGGCTTCTCCGTCCATGGGATTCTCCAGGCAAGAATACTGGAGTGGATTGCCATTTCCTTCTCCAGGGCATCTTCCCGACCCAGGGATCGAACCTGGTCTCCTGCATTGGAGGCAGACGCTTTAACCTCTGAGCCACCAGGGAAGCCACAATTGTGCCTAGCACAGAGGAAATACAGATAGAAACAGTTTCTGGCATGCACACATTATCTCCTTGGAGCCTGACAAAAAACCCTGGGAAAGAATTTAGCAGGAATAAAACTCAGGTTTATGGATAAGAAAACTTAAATTCAAGAAAGTTTGTATTCTTGCCCATGGCTACAGCTAACAGAAAGCAGACTTGAGCATTTGAAACAGACTCTTCTGATTTCAAAAATCACTCACTGTTCTCTTCTCCACATGTTTCCATGCCTATGTGAGCTTCCGTTTAGGAAAAATTGTAATACTTTTTGAGTTAGTTTTAGAATATAGGTAAAATTTTCCCACTGGCGGCTAAGAAAATAAACAGACATATTTCTCTATTTTATTCCTGTGTGTATACTCACTATGTGACTTATTTGCATGCTTGTTATCTTGCCTTAAGTGTTCAAAGAGTAATAAAGACATTTTAAATATTTACATGTAATAATAATTTCTAAAACCCACCCTCTTCTTCTCCCCTTACACTCAAAAGCTAGCCAAAAGCTATATTCCTTCAATCTTGTTTCTGTATTTGGATGATATGAGGTGGTAGGTAAACAGAAAAAAAAAAGATATTACTGTACTTGAAATATTATATATGTGAGAACAGCCAAAGATTGGAACAAAACAATGAGAGCAACATTCTGTCTTCCAGAAAAACAGTGAAATAAGAGGGTAAAAAAAAAACAAAACTATCAATGTACAGCACCAATATGCTAGAAACTGACAGAACAATAGTTTTTAAGTCACTAACATTCTTAATATTCAAAACACACATGGAGAAAAAGCTGTACGTCAGTACAAAGTGAAAGGAAATGAATAACAGGAATAAAACTCAGCACAAAATAGAAAATGTCTGAGATCTTACTAGATATGCCATAAGCTGGATCTCTGTTTGGTATGAGATTGAAATAACCTGGGATTAGTAATAACAATATCCCCCTGCATGGCCGTTCTCAATCACTGAGTTGTTTCTTCCATTCCAAAGGGAGGTTTCAGCACTGTCAGAAGTTGCCTTTCATTTTGTTCCTGTTTGGTAGAATGATCATGCTTCCTGGAAACCTATAGAGACTGGCAAGGGGATTGATTCCATTTTTCCTCCAACTTTTTTCTTTTTTAACCAGGTATTGGAATAAGTAAATCAACAAAGATCTGACCAATTGTTTCAAAATTATTGTTGCCTCTCCTCTCTACAGATAATACAAGACTTAATCATGAATGACTGAAAACAATTTTCTAAAGAGAATTTCAGGATCTTCCCTTGTGGCTCAGATGGTAAAGAGTCTGACTGCAATGCAGGAGACTGGGTTTGATCCCTGGGTCGGGAAGATCCCCTGTAGAAGGAAATGGCAACCCACTCCAGTACTCTTGCCTGGAAAATTCCCTGGATGGAGGAGCCTGGCAGGTTACAGTCCATGGGGTCGCAAAGAGTCAGATACAACTGAGCAATTTCACTTCACTTTAAAGAGAATTTCAGAGAAGCACAAAATGCCTTTGGGTTTTAATTCGTACTATTGTGCTTGAATTTCCACAATTGAAAGAGAATTTTGAAATGCCTCTATTTTGAACAACAAATACTGTTTATGAGTCTTATACTGAAAGGGCTAGCACCAGCTAAGCATCAGTAAGAGAGAAGAGTTCTCTGCATTGCTGGGGAGGAGGACTCAGAGAGACAAGGGACACTGTTCAGCGAGTAAGACAGGGAGAAAAGATGCTAGTCTTTTGTTGTAGATCCATCTCAATTTATTGTGAGAGCTTTGGAAGTGTTCTTCCTATTGATATGACATATGTTTGGAAATAATCAGTTCTTAGCAATTTATCAATAAAGTGGCAAGGATTCACTAAGGAGAGATAGACAGGCAAGATGTTTTATTAAAGGTCTGAAACATGCTAATCAGCTTCTGGAATGCCAGCAATCTACATTCAAATAGATTTCTCACTGAGACTAACATCTGAAATCCTATGATTCTATTTCTGTGTATTGCATTCATCAAGATTTAAGGGTGACTTTGTTCTCAGCTCACAGAGATCTCCCACTACCATTTGTTTTCTTTGTTTGGATGGCTTAGCTGGTATGGAAAAAAAGTGAGATTGACTCTTCCAGAAGCTCTGAAGTGTTATCTGTGCTAGTTTCACACCCAGCAGTGGGGAGAGCAGAAGGTAGAGAGGGGGACATAAAAATCCTGTTGCCGAATGAGAATTCTACATCTCACTGTAGTCTGGAATAGTACAGTTATTCATATTTCAGGCACCTCAATTAGACATTCATTATTCATAAACACTTATGTAACTCTGAGTTATTCAGACTGGGAGACAACATTAGCAATCATTCTTTTTCTTTATTACTAACACATCCTGTATCTAAAAGAAGGCACAAAACAACTGTAAAAAGAAAAAAAAATACCCTGTCAGCTGCATGCAAATCCAAATTTTAACTAATTAAGATTTGTTATATCGCCCACAAAACAAGGCAAACATGGTCCATTCAGCTATTCAAAGAAGCCATCGGAACAAGTGGACCAGGACCAGTTCTGTTAGAGTGGTCATATGGACTCTGACCTGATAACATCATTGATTCTTTCAACCATGGACCTCTCAAGTAGTTCTAATTTGCAGTGACACATGTCAAATCCTGGAAAGTCCTAACAGAGAAGACTAAGTAAGTAACAAAATAAGACCTGAAATGCTGCTCAGTTTCGACGGAGTAAGGGAGCCCAGCAAGTCAATCAACATGCTTGAGCTGAGTACCCATCACGACTACAGATAGGCTTGCATATGTAAACTCTTCTTCACTATCTGAAGAGTTGGCAAGGGAGTCTTTCAGGAACTGTGAAATGGGATTGTGAGGAGAGGCGCTGTTTGTCTGAAGCCCATTGAGGAGTGTCCTGAACTCCACACTTAGAAAAGGGTTAGATAACATATGAGTGTCAATCAGAAGGACATAGACATGTATCTTAATGAAGGGGTTTATTAAAGAGTTTCCCCCCATTACTCCATTGAGAGACCTGAGTCTTCTGGGAGAACAGACAAAACCACCTCTTCTTCTCTGCTCCATTCTTTTCTTTCCTTCCTTATATACTCGCCCCATTCAAATATTTGTTAAATGCCAACTTGCTTCTAATTGTCGTTTTTCACTTGCTAAGCCGTGTCTGAGTCTTTGGGACTCCATGGACTGCAGCATGCCAGGCTTCCCTGTCCTCCACTGTCTCTCAGAGTTTGCTCAAATTCTTGTCCATTGAGTTGGTGATTCTATCTATCTCATCATCTGCCTCCCCTTTCTTCTTTTGCCTTCAATCTTTCCCAGCATCAGGATCTTTTCCAATGACTTGGCTCTTCACATCAGGTGGCACAAGTGTTGGAGCTTCAGCATCAGTCCTTCTTGTGATATTCAGGGTTGATTTCCTTGTTTTAGAGCTTCTCTGGTGACTCAGAAGTGTTATATAAAACAATAAGCTTCTCTTGATTAGCTCACCGACTGAGGAACTGGGCTGGGGGTATGGCGTGAACATGATGATTGTAAAAGGACTATCCCACTGTGTGGCAGTGAAATTATATAAATACAAAGATGATTCTGGCATCATAGAGCACTATGGTTTAATTTGCTGAGGAGTCTTCAGGGAATAGTTCTTGAGGAAGGAAAGTTGTAATAGAATTTACTCTGTAGAATCTCATTTAAAGAATTTAGGATAATCCCGTATGTCAAAGTCAGAAAGATTGTTTGTTAAAGGAGGATCAGTTGGTAATTTGGTTTTGCTGGAATTTTAGGCAAGAGTTAGCATGTGGCAAGATGTATGGATTCAGATGGACAGAGGTTGGGTCCTCGATTGCCATGCTAGGGAGCAAGACAAAACCCCTGATTTGTAAACCAATCTTGGCCTGGTATCTTTTCCATCTCAATAAATGGCAACTCCACCTTCCAGCTGGTTCAGAAACCTTGACATCTCCCGTCATTCCTCTCCTTCACTCATACCTCACATGCAAAGCTTGTCAGCTCTTACCTTTAAAAGAGATTTAACATTCGGTAGCTCTATTTTTCATTTTTTAAGGAACCCGCATACTGGTCTCCATAGTGACTGTATCAGTTTACATTCCCATCAAGAGAGCAAGAGAATTCCCTTTTCTCCACATCCTTTCCAGCATTTATTATATGTAGATTTTTCTTTTTTAAATGAAGGCCATTCTGACCAGTGTGAGATGCCTCACTGAGTTTTAAGGAAGCTGCTGTGTAGCAGAGGGAGATCAGCTCCAGCTCTGTGGTGACCTAGGTGGGTGGGATGGGGGTGGGGAAGGCAGGTCCAAGAGGCAGGGGATTATGTACGCATATACCCACTCCAGTGTTCTTGCCTGGAGAATCCCAGGGACGAGGGAGCCTGCTGGGCTGCCATCTACGGGGTCGCACAGAGTCGGACACGACTGAAGCGACTCAGCAGCAGCAGCATAGCTGATGGACTGTGTTGTGCGATAGAAACTAACACGGCCTTGTAAAGCAGCTACACCCCAGTTAAAAAGAGGAAGAGAGATTTAGCATCTGATCCTTTCTTAAAATACCCCATTAACGCCTGAGCTAGTCCAGCATTCAATTTTGTCTTGTTTGTATGTGGTTGCTTTCAGTTTTATTCCCTGATTCTATTATTGCCCCTTCTTACTGCCCTAGACAGTTTATCAACACAGCAGCACTATAATCATTTGAAAATAAGAGAAGAACCTGCCATTCTTCCATTTAAAATCTCTCCAACAGACTTGGGTCTCATTTAGAGTAAAAATCACCAAAGACCTCATAAGTACCTAGTTATCTTCTTCTACTCATCACCTCTCTGACCTCATGTCCTAAGGTCTCTCACCTTTATGCAGCCACACAGTCCCCCTTGCTATTTCTTGTACTTGCTGTTGTCGTGGCCTAAAATTTTGTTTTCGATACTATCACCCTCAATTCCTTCAAGTTCCCACTCAAATGATACCACCTTCTAGAAGCCTTATCTGCCTAACTCATACAAATTTTCCACTCCTTTCCTATTCTTTCAATGACATTGCCCTTCATTTCTTTTCTGTCTTATTCTTTTAATTTTATTATTTTTATTTTTGCCAAACATCATGGCATATGGGGTCTTAGTTCCCTGACCAGGGATTGAACCCATGTCCCCTGAACTGGAAGTAGAGAATCTGAACCAGTGAACTGCCAAGGAAATTCCTCCATGTGCTTTTTATATCTAGACTTGATTCACAGTTCTAAAAAGAGGGAGATGATAAATTCTTAAAACATTTATAGAGCAAAAACAATAAGGAAATGGTAGTTGGAGACACAAGAGGGGGGGAACACATAGAAGAAGGAATAAAAGATCCCTCACCCAAGTTTCTATCTTTGGTGAATAAGAGGGCTTTGCCTCTGAGTGCAGCGAACAGTTAAGGAAGAAAAAGGGAACAGATATAGGGATATTTGATGATTCAAATTTACACATACCAAGTGGAAATTCAAGATAGAAATCCAATATCTCTTAAATATGATGTTGGGTGCCCATGGTCTCTGAAGAAATGTTAGATGTGCAAATTTTTCAGTTATTTAGTGGAGAGTTAGAAGAATTGGACACAGAACACCAAGAAAGCTTAATGTTTAAGGATTAGAGGAAGAGCAAGACTTCACAGCAACTTGGGGGTCACAGAAAAATGAGAAAGCCAAGAAGGATTGGGGTGTCTTTTTGATCAGGAGAATTAAAAAATCATCTACAGCAAAGAGGTCATGTAATATGAAGAGTAGATCTTGTATATTTGTCAATATGATGGTCACTTATGCCATTTATGGGAGTGATTTCAGCAGAATTTTGGTGGAAGCATCAAAAGTTCTGTGGGAAAAATACATTTAAGTTAGAGAAGTGGGGACAGTGCATTTAGACTATATTTTTAGGTTTGGGGGATAAAAGAAAAATTAGATAAGATGAGAAGTGGAATGTGACCAAGATGTGTTTTCTTCTTTAGCATGAGTGAAATATAAGAAGGTGTTAGGAAAAAAAAAAAAAAGCCCTAAGAAAGTGGAAAGTTAGTTAAAAGTGTAGACAAGAAACTCTACAACTTATGGAGTAAAGTTTATGAGATCCTAGGGGTCTATTATGTGCTGCTATGTTACACTGTTAAAGAATACAGCCTTTAGATTAATTCAGACCTGACTTAGAAACTTGCCCCTAGATTATATTACCTACATAATTTTAGCAAAGCCATTAAACATCTGTCCACTTTGTTTCTTCATACATAAAATGGGCATAATAATATCTCCCAAGTAAAATATATATATATATAAATGAGGTTAATTTTTGTAATGTACTCAGCACATTACCCAGAACAAGGTTAGCTCTCATGACAAGAAGATTATTTTATGTATTACTATAAGTATTGATATTGTAAATGCAGATAAAGGAGTTGAACTTAAACTAAGTATAAAAGGAAACAATTATCCTCTGATGCTGGGGGAAGAGGGCTTTCCAGGTGGCTTGTGCTAAGTCACTTCAATCGTGTCTGACTCTCTGAGATCCCATGAACTGTAGCCCTATCCCATCAGGCTTCCTTGTCCATGGGATTTCCTAGGCAAGAATACTTTAGTGGGTTGCCATGTCCTCCTCCAGGGGATCTTCCTAACCCAGGGATCAAACCTGTCTCTTATGTCTCCTGCATTGGCAGGGAGTTTTGGTTTTTTTTTTTGACCATAGCACCACTGTGGCCCGGTGGTAAACAATTCTCCTGCAAATGCAGGAGACACAAAGATTCGAGTTTGATCCCTGGATCAGGAAGATCCTCTGTAGTAGGAAATGGCAATTTGCTCCAGTATTCTTGCCTGGAAAATTCCACACAAGTAGAGGCTGCTGCTGCTGCTGCTAAGTTGCTTCAGTCGTGTCCAACTCTGTGCAACCCCATAGATGGCAGCCCACCAGGCTCTGCTGTCCCTGGGATTCTCCAAGCAAGAACACTGGAGTGGGTTGCCATTTCCTTCTCCGATGCATGAAAGTGAAAAGTGAAAGTGAAGTCACTGATTCGCATCCAGCTCTCAGGGACTCCATGGACTGCAGCCTACCAAGCTCCTCCGTCCGTGGGATTTTGCAGGCAAGAGTACTGGATTGGGGTGCCATTGCCTTCTCTGAAGTAGAGGCTAGGCCAACCATATTTCATGGGGTCTCAAAGAATTTGACATGATTGAGTGACTGAGCATGCACTGGAAGAAGAGAGGTAAGAATCTGTGTGGATATACAAGCTGGTGAAGAATCCACCTGCAATGCAGATATCAGTTTGATTCCTGGGTTGGAAGATCCCCTGGAGAAGGGAAAGATTACCCACTCCAGTATTCTTGGGCTTCCCTGGTGGCCCAGATGATAAAGAATCTGCCTTCGACGTGGGAGATCTGGCTTCGATCCTTGGGCTGGGAAGATTCCCTGGCAGAGGGCATGGCAACCTAGTCCAGTATTTTTGCCTGGAGAATCCCCATGCACAGAGAAGCCTGGCGAGGAGAGAGTCCATGGGGTCGCGAAGAGTTCGACACAACTGAGTGACTAAGCACAGCACGTAATAAGAGTAATAGAAGAAAAAATTAATTGAAAGACAATCACAATTAATAATTTAGATTTCTCAGTGATGTTTAAGAAGAATTCTTCTATTAGTAGATTGGGAAGGATCGAGGAACTTGCTGATATATATATATAGGAAAGCTTGTAGAAAGGAATGTAAAGGACTCAAACCAAAACTATTTTAATATTAGTAGACATCTTGAAGGGCACACTTGTTGAAGATCATCAGTTTTGTGACTTATAGAGGCATGGATATGTAAAAATGTGTCATTTTTCTCTAGCTGTGCTTATTCAAAAGGAGTAGAAGAAAGAAGACAGTTGAGTTGAGCTCTGTGGGTATATTACATGAAGTTCAGGATATCAGGAATTTAAGTATGTTCAGATAAGAGTCCTTGAGATTACATCTGTGTAGATAATGTGAGCAGTTCCAAGAAGGCTGCATGAGAGAAAGTGGAAGCATCATGACAAGGGTGTCTCTTAGCAACCAAACACTGCAAATGATACAGCCAAAGACAAGGAAGAACTACAACATGTAATTACAACCAGAGAGTCAGCTATTGAAGTATAGGACTTCCGAGAAACCAGGCGCTGAGGAATGACTAGGCCCAGGGCATGGCCGCGGTGGTAGATCGCCAGGGTACGAAGAACCATCGAAGGTGAGGGTGTCAGAAAGCCTGAGACTGTTGTTTTGGATAGTCAGCAAAGGCACCATGTAGATGGATCTTGAGTTCACCAGGGAAACTGAGTCAGATTCTAATGTCTTCAAGAAATGAGGGGAATGACCACAAGCTCAGTAGATGACAGAAAGAAATGCTAGAAGGTGGTAGAACCCGGTAGCATTAACATCAATGGACAAAAATTTATGGGACTTTTGTTTGCTTCATTGGAAAGTGTTTGTAGAAAATGAGAAAAGTGGTCCTCTACCCACTCCAGTGTTCTTGCCTGGAGAATCCCAGGGATGGGGGAGCCTGGTGGGCTGCTGTCTATGGGGTCACACAGAGTCGGACACGACTGAAGCGACTTAGCAGCAGCAGCAGCAGAACCGTAAAGGATGAAGGATATTTAACTACTACTACACAGATCTGAGAGCTTCAGAGGATCACTGTCACGGATAAAGTCAACAAGTCTGATTTTGTAGGTTGTACACTGCATGACTCTAAAGGGCAACATCCACGTTATAGTCTATGGCAGTGCCATCCAGTAAAATATAAAGTGAGCCTCATATGTACTGAGTTATCCCAGAGTCATATGGAAAACAAAAATAAAAAGAAATGGGTGAAGTACATTTTATGATGTTCTTTTTAATCTAAAATATCCAAATCTCATTTCAACATGTCATCAATATAAGCATTATTAATCTGATATTTTGTTTCCTCATCTTAAATCTTTAAAGGATGGCATATATACCACTTTTATAGCACATCTTAGTTCAGAAGCTAAATATTCATTAGGAGTAATTAACCTACATTCGAGTTTCCTAAAATGTACCATTGGGCAGCCAAACTCACATACCCAAGTTGTGCCCAGAATACTGAAAATGCCTACCAATGCCTGAAATGAGTATCAGTTTTAAAATGTAATTTTAAATTAATGAAAATAAAAATTTTAAATTTAGTTCCTCAGCCTCTGGAATAGGTGGTCATCTCTATGGTCACAGGTCAAGTGCCGGGTAGCCATATATGTTGGTTAGCCTATTTCTACATGAATGTTGATTCTTGGGATTTGCAGTGTGTAACCACATACAGTGACACCGATCCTTGGAGAAGAGTCAAAATTCAGTTACAGCCAAGTGGTGGCTGCAAGACAGCAGAACTGTAATAATTGGAGCGTTAGGGAGAGAGCTAAGTGCTTTATACCACCTGTCATGGCAGCCTCAGTTTATCAGGGAAAGCAATAATGTCAGAGACAGAATGAAGTAGCAGTTTCGGTTTTGTTTGTTGGTTACTGCTCACATTATCTACACAGATGTAATCTCAAGGACTCTTTCTATGCAGTGGGTGTGGGATCTTAGTTCCTGGATCAGAGATCAAACCCACACCCACTGCATAGAAAATGCAGAGTCCTAACCACTGGACTGCCAGGGAAGTCACAGGTAGCTGCTATTTTGTGTTAGAAATTCTTTAGGAACATACAAGGTTCGGAGGTTCCTTTGGAAACCTCCAAAGGAGGTTGGAAAGTCAGTACCTCTTCCAGACTTGAGCCGCTGGGGTAAGTGCAGCCTCTGGCTCAACACTGGATTTCAGTCACATGAGAGGAGTTGGGAAGAAAGCTTTGGAGCTAAACAAGAGTAGGTAGTGTGTGGATACAACTCTAGGGAACGGAAGAAGAGCTTCTTTAAAGTAAGGAACTCTGTTGGCTGTTGAAGAGGCTGGAACCCAAGGGCAGCCTTTCTTTTCCAGAGCATAGTATACGCTGTCTGATGTTTACCAAGATCATGTTGGGATGTGCTCAGCCATAACTCTTTCATCAGGCCCCAGAGATAACTGCGGCTTCTGTAGATGAAGAACTAGGATCTTTCTTTTGAGCTGCTGCTGCTGCTGCTAAGTCGCTTCACTCATGTCCAACTCTGTGCGACCCCATAGACGACAGCCCATCAGGCTCCCCCATCCCTGGGATTCTCAGCTGCAGGCAAATCCTTCTACTGAAACCAGATTGATGCCTGGTGTTTGACAGCATGATATTCTTTCAGTGAAAACTGCACCAGATACCTTTGGATATTTTGTTTCATGGTTGTAATTCTAGCAATGTGGATTAATCTGTCTAAGGCATAGACTCAACCCTGTGCCCATGCTGGGGGCAATGCTGCATGCACCTATCTGAACATTCTGTGGAACCTTCCCGCTTGTTATCATAGGCAAAAAGTTTGTCCAAGCCGTGGCATATGCATCATTTCTATTAAGTTTCAGAGAATTGATGATTAACAGGTGACAGGAGGACATTATTTAATAATTATAAGAGAATGCATTCTTTAGCAAGGATAATGTACCACATTAAAAATAAAAAGATTCCATTATTTCTTTGCTGTAAAATATCAGTGTCATAAATAGCATGACCCGAGATATCAGTCGTGACTTATAGTTCCCAAATGGAGATTAAAGTATTCGTAGTCATGGGGTAGACATAATTTTGCAGAGGTGGAAACTGAGAAACAGATAAATAATTCTCCCAAGGTTCCACAGTCATGTGTGCTGAAGGCATAATTAAAAACTGAAATCTACCTCTGTGTTTTTTTCACAATGAGAAGCTGCTTACAACTGGGGACACCCCCAAAACTGCCATAATAAGCTACAGGTAATGTATGGCACTATGCCAATTATTCATCCAGAAAAAAAAAAAAGAGAACTTCCAAGTGGCAAAATTCTGTCCCAGCATTTCATAAAGCAAATGTATAAAACAAACAAAAAAAATTGGCAAAATAAAATATTAATACTATGTGGGGGCTTTGAAGCATTAATTATGTAATGCCTTGTATATTCATCAGGTTCTGCTCTAAAATGCAGCATCTCTGAATACGACCTACAGCTTTATATGTTATAGACAGAGCAGTCAGAGAAAGTAGAAATCAGGAGCATCCACTGCCTTTGAGGAGTTTTCAGTGAGCAGTTTAAAGAAAAGATGCTAATCATGGACATAATGTAAGCATATGAATATAACTGCTTTTCCCTTAAACCTGAAAACTGATGAAGAAGATAAATCCTCACAATAAAAAGAATACTTTCTTGCATTATATAGCTTAGTTGGGAATTAGAATGTAATTGATAAGAACTGAAAAAAAGAGACTGTGCTGTTGATAGTTTAGACAATTGGATTGTGTATGTTGACGTTTTGCTGGTGGTTCAGTGAAGAATCTGCCTGCAATGCAGGAGGCCTGGGTCCAACCCTTGTGTCAGGAAGATCTCCTGGAGGAGGACATGGTAACCCACTCCAGTCTTCTTGCCACGAGAATTCCATGGACAGAAGAGCCTGGCCGGCTTCATGGGGTCACCAAGAGTGGGACACAGCTGGAGTGACTAATGCTTTCACTTTCAATTTTCATGCTAACCCTCTGGCTCCCTTCTTGGTTACAGCTTCACATAGTGTTTCTTTAATATGCTCTAAACTCAGAAAACAACATCTGAGCACCAAATACTTAAAAGCACAAAATGTATTGCTGCTAAGATGGAGGTTCAACTGAAGATGAAAGGGTTCCTGGCGAAAACTAGCAAGGGCCTGGGGAGTGAGATGGGGCAGGGAAGCCAGTGGGTGGTCTCCAGTCCAGTTCCACAGACGTGACTCAGACCCCCCAGGGCAGCTCTGTAGACAGGTGACATCTCTGAAATATCTAAAACTCTGGCTAGGAGCTAGAATACCTCCTTCAGACAGTGGTTAATTTTCAGAAATTTCAGCTCTCCAATGTCTGCTCAACGTGAGCTCTGACAACCTGAGGTCATTCTGAAGACAGGGGCTGGCTGTTTCCTAATGAAGTTGAACATGTCTGTGCTTTAAGCTCGAACAATTCCAGTAATAGGAGATAGCCTCATGAAATACTTGTACATTTTCATCAGGAGATATGTGTTAAAATGTACCAAGAAATGTATCACATTGTGTGTAATAGCCAAAGAAGTGGAAACAACCCCCCAAAATCCCTCAATAGCATCACCGTTAGAAAAAGTAAACACTGTTTATAGAATGAGAAAGAATTTATAGTTGAAAGTGAATGATGCACTACAGATTAAACACATTTGCATGGATGAATACAAAAACCATAAGGTGGATTAAATAAGCCGCAGAAGAATGTATACAATATAATTCTGCTTATATAAAATTCAAAAACAGGTAAAACACAAGAGTATATTATGTAGGAATGTATGTAATGTAATAAAACCGTAAAGAGAGAGAGGGAAGAGAAAGCTCACGTGAAAATACAGAATATTGATTAGTACTCAGTGGAGGGAGGGGTTGGTATTGGGACACACTGGGGTTTCAGAGGGGTTGATAAGACTCTTATATCTTAAATTAGTGGGCTTATTTTTAAATTGAACATTTCTATTTTCTTCTGTTTGTGTTACTCCAAAGATCACTGACAATCTATAAGAAAAATCTTTTATTCAGCTTAAGACAGAGAGAGAGAGAGAAAGTCACGGGCTCCCTTCAGCTTACTCATCCATAATGCATTCACTCAGCAAATATTTGAGTGCTGACCGGGAGTGAAGACTTCTTGCAAAAACACAAGATATGAACTTGAATAAGACCTACTTTCCAACATCAGAGTTCTATAATTAAAGAAGTGATACAACAATGCAGGGGCTTAGAGGGCAAACTAATGCCTGTGTTAGAGACAAGACAAGACAGGACACTTAATAGCTGAGTAACCTTGGAAAAGTTAATTTCATGGAACCTCAGTTTCCCCATCTATAAAATGGAGATAATAATGCTACGTACCTCATTCACTTGTGAGGATTGCATGAGTTAATACACGTAAAATGCTTCAAGCAGAACCAGAACCATGGCATTTGTTCACTAAACAGACATTCTTTTCATCGTCCAGGAGTTAGATTTCACTGAAAAAGGGTGGGTCAGTTTCACCTTTAAGAAAAGACATATTAAAGTAGTTTTCATTTGGGATCATCCATCAACACAGAATGAGGAAGGTCACTTTGGACAGAGAAATTGGCATGTAGAAAAGCACAGGAATCAAAATGGATGAAGGGACATTAGAGAATGTTGAGGAAGATGGTATGGGAAGAGGCAGAAGATGCCTTGATATCATGCGAGCCTGCTTCACACATTTGAATTTTGTCCTGGAAGTATCTGTGATGCATTGAAGAATTTCTACATGAATGTAGCCTAATCAGATTGCTGCTGTGCTGTGCTTAGTCAGTCAGTCATGCCTGATTCTTTGTCACCCCACAGACTATAGCCTGCCAGGCTTCTCTGTCCATGGGATTCTTCAGGCAAGAACATTGGAGTGGGTTGCCATGCCCTCCTCCAGGGGATCTTCCCAATCCAGGGGTCGAATCCAGGTCTCCCACATTGCAGGCAGATTCTTTACCATCTGAGCCACCAGGAAAGCCCATGAATACTGGAGTGGGTAGCCTATCCCTTCTCCAGGGGATCTTCCCAACCCAGGAATGAAACCTGGGTCTCCTGCATTGTAGACAGATTCTTTACCAGCTGAGCTACCAGGGAAGCCGAGCCTAATCATATTAGTTAGGATATAACCAAGTATGCCTTTTAGAGGATGAACTGAAAAAGGACAAAGTTGTCTGAAGCAGACCACTCAGAAGCTATTTCAAGTGAAAAATATTGATGGACTTAAGCAAAGCAGTAGATGAAGAAAGAGGGGAGATTAAGTGGTCACTTCTTTGTAATTAACTATCCTCCGTTATTGATTTGCTTTGGATGTAGAAAGAGAAAAACAGGCAAAACTGCAGCAGGACAAACCACACCCCAGATCTCAGTGATTTTGAACAGTGCAGGTTTATTTCTCACTAAGATACATCCGGGATGAGCTGGCGCATTCAAGATGAATGTTCGTGTTCATTGCCGTTTTTCAGTCTCTTTTTCTGTAACTGTGTATAAGGCAACAAAATAAACTCCCCCCAAAAGTCTCAGATATATGTGTGTGTACATTCACTACATGGATTATCAAAAGCTTTAATCTTTTACTTTTTTGTCTTAACCATTTTTGTCACATCAAAGCAATTGATATGATGATTAAATCAGTATTGTTACTATACTGATGAAGACATAACCATATTCTAATTCTGAATAGTAGAGGATGCGTTTGACATTATTAATAACTAATATGGAGTATTCTTTTGAGTAAGTGTTCTGTTACTGAACCAAACTTGGGTCTGCTGTCCCATGCCCAATAAATCCACTCTACTGACACCGGGTTGTGGTGAAGGAAAATGCAGCATTTATTGCAGGTGCCAGACGAGAAGTCTGAACAGGTGGTGCTAAAAAGCCTGAAACCCACGGTGGTTTCAGCAAAGCATTTTTGAACGTAAGGAAAGAGTGTCTCAGGGTATGCGATCAGTTCATGAACAATGATTGATTGATTGATTCATGGCAAAATAACAGGGTGGGTGTCACCAGGGTTAACATTATCAATACTTAGGTGCCAGTAGGTCAGGGGGCTCCCTGTTCATGCTCATCAAGTCGTTAACATCTTCCATATGGTGGTGGTTTGGGCATGTGTAACACAGCTCAGGAAATGTACGTCAGATTCTGTTATCTAGGTCCTTCAGAGCAGATACAAAGCAGAGAATATGGGGGAGAGGTCTATCCTGGGAGAACCCCCTGGGCCCTGCTCTTTTACATTTTTCCCCGCATTTCTAGGCACATATGGCTCAGGATTCTAGTTGTGAACAAGAGCAGCCACACTTGCTGTTCCTTCAGAAAAGGATTTATTAAAGGACATTAGAGAATTGCAGAAATTTCTGGAAAGCTAGAGTCAGCACTGGCAGGCTGCCAACAAAGCCAAGACACCGACTCCCCTGCTCCTGTGAGGTGAGCATGGCCTCTCCCATTTCACAGACACCTCTTGATGCCAGGGCCCCACTTGGGACTGCAAAGGCAGTTCCCCACACCACTCTTATCAGAAAACCAGTTCTGCCCAGCCACCACTTCTATTTTATACTCTTCCAGAACAAGATCCTGGGTCCCTACTTCTGTTGGGCAGAATTTAACTCACATGCCTCTACCCAGGCTGCAAGCAAAGTTGAAAAAAATTAAAATTCTGAAATTCCCCAGAAAGGCAGGTTGTTTATAGTTTTTCCCTGACCAGAGGGTGTGGACAATGTCCTCAAGCATACGACACTGAAGAGGACCCATCAACCCTTCCAAATAAGAACCCCCAGGGTGAGTTTAATTGGTGGAGATGATTGGTGCCTCCTGTATCAGTACCAGTAAGTAGAGCTCTCTCATTGAGTTGAAAGTGCTGCAGTGTTTGTTCCGATTTGAAAAACCTTCAGCAGAATCTGCTAGATGCAGCCTCCTGTAGGCTTTGCACTTGAGATTCAGAGAACAATAAGATAACCCTGCTTGGCACTTTACAGTGATGTAAGGGAGGTGTAGAGAATAGACTGTGCATTATGTCACAGGTCGTGTGGGAAGCAAAAGTGCCCTGGAAATGCATTGAAAGTAGTGTCTTCCTTCAAGGAGAACAAGCGGAAAGGAGGTATTTATTTGCTCCTTGTGCACACATTGTCTGAATGTCTTTCCCAGAGAAAATGAAGATTAAAAGTCCAACAATATACGTTTCATGGAAATGCTAAATTTTTTACAGCCAGTGAAGGATTTTTTTTTCAGAAATGAAAGTTTTTTATTGTCAAAGTTATATATGTGGGAATACAGAGAATTTTCAAGCTAAGATGGGCTGTTCAGTTGGCCTAAAAAGTTGCTTGGGCCCAGTAATACACTGGGGTGAAGGTAAATGCCAGAACAAAGAACTCAAGTCCAACATTCATTTTATTATTTTGCTGTTGTTTTTCCAGCAAAGAGACCGATACGATTAAAGCAGGAACTTTCCACTGACAGGGTCTTAGATTTAAAGTGATGATACTGATTAGAAAATGACTTCATTATCTCAAACAGCAGATAAGGAGGATCTTGACTGCATGGGGGTGAAGAGAAGAGAGTGGAGAGGGAGGTACAGATAATGGGGTTGTCATGGTTCTTGGCAGTTATGTAGATGTGGGGAGCAAGGCAGGTGTGAGTCCGGGGGCCCATGCTGGAAGGACAGTGGTGTCATTAACATCCATAAAAAAGTGATGGGACCCATATTGTGGAGGAAAGATCATTAGCTTAGATAAAGTCTGTTGATTTTAATGTGTTTATTTGTTTTCTGTTGGTGTTTGTCACTCAGTGGTCCCTGACTGTATGAAACCCCATGGACCTTAGCCTGCCAGGCTCTTCTGGGATTTCAGGCAAGAATACTGGCGTGGGTAGCCATTCCCTTCTCCAGACGATCTTCCCGACCCAGGGATGGAACCCAGGTCTCCTACACTGCAGGCGATTCTTCACCACCTGAACCACCAGGGGAAGCCGTTATTTTCTGTTGCTTTATAGCGAATTGCCACAAACTCGGTGGCTTAAAACAACACCCATTTAACAGCACACATCTTCCCCCCAGCTCCCACCCCCTGGCTTTTGAAGTTCATGCAGCTGGACTGGGTTCTCTGCTCCAGGCTTCCCAAGATGTAAGTGAATATGTTGGCTGGACTGAGTCAGTTGGAGGCTTTGGGGAAGAATCTGACCCAACCTCATTCGTGTTGATGGCTCCATTCCTTGTGGCTATAGAACTGAGACCCCTGTGGGCCTCAGCGGTAGAGAGCTGCCCTCATATCAGATGTCTCTCACGCTTAGAGTCTCTCTGATTTCTGCTTCTGCTATCAATTTGAGAGAACTCTCTCCTTCCCTGGTGGCTCAGTTGGTAAAGAATCTGCCTGCGATGCAGGAGACCCAGGTTGGATCCCTGGATCAGGAAGATCCCCTTGAGAAGGGAATGGCTACCCACTCCAGTTTTCTTGCCTGGCGAATTCCATGGACAGAGGAGCCTGGTGAGCTACAGTCCATGGAGCCACAAAGAGTCAGACAGGTCTGAGCTACTAACATTTTCGTTTTGCTTGTTTGACTAGATTAATTCCTCCAGAATCATCTTTCTATCATAAGATTAACTGATTAGTAACTGAAAATCTGTAGAATTCCCTTTGCCATATGATGGAACACAATTGTGGTAGTGCTATCTCTTCATATTCATAGTCCCAGGGCTTAGGACAGGAAACCCTGGGGCCATCTGAGGGTCCTAGGGGAATGACGGGCAGTTAGAAGTGCCCTCTGGAACTTGGGGAGAAGATTGAAATTAAAGATACAGATTTAAGAGTAACACTCCTAGAAACGATAGGAAGAGTAATGAATGATATAATCAAGAAGTATATTGGGACAACCAAAATGAAAAATCTGAGCTCCTACAGATTTAAAAAAGTAAAAATCAAGTATTAAAAAATTTAAATTTCACCCATCAAGTAAATATCAGGGATCGAGAGAAGAAGGGTAAATTGACATCACTGTACTTGAAAATGTCACGTGACTCTGATGCCAAGGCACTCAAAGTGGCCTGAGTGTGAAAGATGCAACAACTAATAGTAAAGGGGAAAGGAGAGAGAGAGAGAAAAAAAAGGAAAATTGTGATCTTGGAACTAAATCTGAATGTGCCTAGTTAATTGATATTTAATGTGCACCTGTTTATGTGACAAGTCATGACATTCGAGGGAAAGGGAGAATGTCCTCTGTAGAGAAGAGGGAGAGGTAGCCCCAAATCAAACAGCATCAACTTAAAATTAAGAAGCAAGATTTATTAGTAAGCGTTCCAGCGTCAGCCCTGAGAAGGCAGTAGGGAGGGAGAAAAAATAAGCTGATGGCCCCAGGTACCCAGCAGAGTGGGCCCAATAGAAAGCACGCTCTGAGAGGCTCACTGTGGGAGGAACCCCTCGTCTGAGGAATGGTTCATTGCAGTTAAGTGAGAAAATGGGAAGCCAAAAGGATGAGGATGCAAATTATGTGGGAAGTATGGCTGTAGGAACGTGGAATGGGCTAGAAAGGGGAAAGCTTTACTGGAAAATTATTGTGCATCCTCTCCTCACAGGCTATGGGAGAAGACCTTAATGTGCAAAAATCTCCTGTTCGCATAGGCTTATGGGAGCTTAATGTGCAGTTTCCTATTTGCACTGGTTTATGGGAGGTTAATGTGCAGTTTCCTGTTCGGGCAGGCTTATGGGAGATTACATTAATGTGCAAAGTCTCCTGTTTACACAGGTTTACGGGGGAATAACATGTGAAGTCTTCTATTCACACAGGCTTATGGGAGAATATCTTAATGTGCATCGCCTCTTGTTTGCACAACTCTGTCTTGGACAGTGGGCCAAACAAAGGCAGCAACGGTGTGTTGCGTCTTTGAGCAAGAGCTCATAGTTAGTACTCAATAAGTTTTAAATAAAAAAATATAACTTGAGGTGGGTGATTTGGATTAAATGAATAAATAAAGCAGATAACAGGGTATAATCTGTTTCAACAAAAAAAGAGCTGTTAGTACCAGGGATTGGTCTGGTGGGAACTTGATAGATTACTCTTCCCAGAAACACAGATGCGTATCATTTCAAACATATAATCATGAAATATTAAAAGAATTGTAAAAGTGGCAGTGAATTATTTAGAAACAGTGTCCCTGCATGCATGATACAATATTCAGTTGGGTGTTAAAATGTATGCTCCAAGGAAAGCCTTGGTATAGTTTTATGTGAGCTGCATATTTTCAAATAATGCCGGAATGCAATTTAAAGCCTTGAATTCCTCCATCTGGCTTCCTCCTCTCCTTACAGAGGTCCCTTTGATTTCAAAGGTGCTTCATCCCTAGAATGAGAAATAGAGGGTGGGAACGTTTAATTCTGGGCTGAGGTTTGTAACAGGTTTTCAATTTACAGATATAAATTTTCCCTTTGGACTTCAGAGTTGTTGAGTTTTACCTGAGATAAATCCATTAGAAGTAGCCTACACCGCTGACTGCACCTTCTAATTGTGTATGTGTAGGCAAAGATTTATCGATGGGCCAGCCAGGGAAGTAAAGAGCAGAGATTTGGGCAACAAGTGTCTCCCCTCTGCAAAAAGAAGAGACCTATCACAGGTTTGTTTATGCTTTTAGTCACAGAAAGCAAAAATCTCACTGATCCTGCTTGTAGATACTAATGATCTATTTGCTCAGAAAACAACGTTTTTGACTCAGGTTTATTCATCATGTTTGTTTATAAAGTAAAATTTATCCTGCCCTCAGAATCCTAAATCATCTCAGGTTTACAAATATTTGTTGAATGCTTTTGACTCAACTCTGTGTTTGGTACTGGGAGGATGCAAAGATGAGTAAGATATAGCCCTGGTCCTCCAGGGCCTTTTAATCTACTAGGAAGGAGAGATAAATATGTATTTTCCTTCTGGATGGAAAAATGTAATAAAGTAGAAGATTAAACGAAATACTCTGAGTATTCAAAGCACAATATGGTAAATACATCAACTCTTTGCTTGTATATGAGCTTGGGTATTGTTGTTGTTCAGTCACTAAGTCATGTTCGACTCCTTGTGACTCCATGGACTATAGCCTGCCAGGCTCCTCTGTCCATGGAATTCTCCAGGCAAGAATATTGGAGTGGGTTGCCATTCCCATCTCCAGGGTATCGTCCCAACTCAGGAACTGAACATACATCTGCTGCATTGGCAGGTGGATTTTTTACCACTGAGCCAAGTTTGGATATACCAAAATATAAAAGTAATTACATACCAATGCCATAAATGTCACTTGGCATTAATCTCCACTCAGCACCTGGAAAAATAAATCTTACAGAAAGGCCTCATAAACACTCCTTCTATCTATACTTTATTCAAGTTTTATAAAAAAAGTTTAATTATCAGGAAATAACACTCATCTGGTCTAAAGTGTCGGTAAAGTGACAGAGTCGTACGGACCCTAGTCTCAGTGACATTCTCCATCTTTCCTTCCTAATTATTACCCATAATCCACCCCGCGTGGTGCTGAAGAAGGTTCAGTATCATAAGCCCCATCAGCATCCAATTCTCTCCAATCATTGCTGATACCAGCACCACTCACTCCCTGAAACATTTTCTCAGTTCCACTGGATGGAAATTCAAGATTCAAACAAGAGGGGCATGAAGGACTGAGAGTAGGCATTCAGTGGCTTTAGAAAGGTTTCTCTAGCTCATCTCAGTGGAATACAAGAAGGAATAATAGTGTTTGGGGTCTTCAGGGGAGGAAAAGAAAGATGTGAACCAAATATCAACATTAGAAATGACCATGGCCCACCAGGATACTTTGCCCATGGTATTTCCCAGGCAAGAATATTGGAGTGGGTACTCCCTTCTCCAGGAGATCTCCCCAACCTAGGGCTCGAACACAGATCTCCTACATTGCAGACAGATTCTTTACCATCTGAGCCACCAGGGAAACTAGAAAAGAGCTGCTGCTGCTGCTGCTGCTGCGTCACTTCAGTCGTGTCTGACTCTGTGCGACCCTATAGATGGCAGCCCACCAGGCTCCCCTGTCCCTGGGATTCTCCAGGCAAGAACACTGGAGTGGGTTGCCATTTCCTTCTCTAATGCATGAAAGTTAAAACGGAAAGTGAAGTCACTCAGTCGTGTCCGATTCTTAGCGACCCCATGAATGACAGCCTACCAGGCTCCTCCGCCCGTGGGATTTTCCAGGCAAGAGTACTGGAGTGGGTTGCTATTGCCTTGTGACCAGTAACTCTTCAAATCAGCTTATGGGCTTAAAAGCCCACATTTCCTGTGTTTAAACCCTCAGGATCATGGAGAGACAGCTATTGTAGAGGCAGAGTGCCAAGCAAATCATTGGGTATAAAATACGCTTATACCAAATTGATCACTGAATCTGAAAATAGATTGAAGTTTGCTTATTACAAAGAAGTGAAGTAGCAAATGAAAGAAGGGAAGTGGGAGAAGGGCAGGAAGGGAAGAGGAAGAGGGATACCTAGGAATGAACATTAGTGCCCATCAGTCTGTACTACAGATCTGTCATAGTATTAATTTCTGAGTCCACAGGCAAGCAGCCCCACCATAACCAGTAGGAAAAGTTGGCCAGAGCAAGTAGGGTCAATCTTATTGGAAAAAGAGGGTGAGCAATGGGTAGAGAGTCTGCACCGCAGAAGAAGCTGTGTGTTAATTTGAACTCTTGTATTAATCCCCTATTATTAACCCAGACTAACATGGCTACAATACTTGAGAATGAGAATAAGGAGCAGAAATGAAATTTTTAAAAAAATGTAGCTGGCCAGAATATTTAAAGCTGTGTGTTTTCATATTTTCAGGTTCTGGTTAGTCAGGAATCACGACCCTTTTGGACACAAGATAGGTCAGTCTCATTTAGCAGCATGCCATTGTGAATTAGACAACTTCTCACCACTCTTCTTTGCTCCAGGAGTGTTACAAATGCCTGTTAAAGGCTTTATGTTAATACACTAATAATGTATCCCACAGTAGCCGGTAGAACAGGGTAAGTCTTTGTGAGTGCCAGGGTGGGTAAAGATCTCAGTAATATACTTGCAATACATGCGAGGCAACTAGTCACAGATGTGTGTGGCCTCAGGATTTGCTCTCTTTTCAGCTTAATCTGCCTGTTGATCAAATATGGTGGAATGAACCGAGGGACCACCAGTCTGGAGGAAGATCCAGATCAGCGCGCCTTGAAATGGGCACCTTCATCTGGTGCAGTCAGAACGCAGCAGCAGAGTGTAGGGCTTAAGACAGGTTCTGGGTCTATTGCTGTTCAGTCACCAATCCGTGTCCGACTCTGCGACCCCATGGACTGCCGCACACCAGGCTTCCCTGTCCTTTACCATCTCCTGCAGTTTGTTCAAACTCCTGTTCATGGAGTCAGCGATACCATCCAACCGTCTCATCCTGTCATCCCCTTCTCCTCCTGCCCTCAACTTTCCTAGCATCAGGGTCTTTCCCAATGAGTCCGTTCTCTGCTTCAGGTGGTCAAAGTATTTGAGCTGCAGCATCAGTCCTTCCAGTGAATATTCAGGGTGGATTTCCTTTAGGTTTGACTGGGTTGATCTGCGTGCTGTCCAAGGGGCTCTCAGAATCTCCCGAATTTCAGATTCCAGCCCTGGCACTTACCTGTAAAGGTATAAAATTGATGGGCAGATTAGTTTATATTTGTGAAATGTTTAGAATAATGGCTGACACATCATGGTCACTGTAGAAGTGCTTGTTAAATGAGAGACTAAACCAACAAATGCATAAGTAAATGAAACATCTTCCTCAGTTTTAAGTGGGTGGTAAAAGGTTTTGTTCATTCATGTTTTATGTCAATTAAAAATAAATAAATATCACATACATACTCATTGTAGAAAGTTTAGAAACTAAACTGGAATAAGAAAGAAAATTTAAAATGACCATCATCCTATAATCTGGGATGAACTACTGATACCATTTTATTGTATGTTGTTCTATTTTTATAAGCAAAATTGGAATCCTACAATATAACAGTATATATTATCCATAATGTCATTTTCTTATTATAATTTTATAAGCATGATCCCATAGTCTTACATATTGTTAATAAGATATTTATTAAGCCA
>SJYF01000483.1:2767369-2779754 GCA_006410515.1 Procapra przewalskii | reverse complement strand
TCTTCAATTTAGTCTAATCAAAATTTTCATTTCAAAAAAATAAGTTGAAACTCTATAATCTTTATACATAAAGAATATACACTTTTGGGATATTTTGTATTGTAACATCACTGGGAAACTTTATATCTTTAGGCTTTTAAATAGTAGAAGATAGAAATTAAATTACTCCTTTATTTCCTCTTACAAAGCTTAAGCATCTTTGGTTTCCGCGAAGTAATATGTAAGATTAAGTCCTCTCATAATGATAAGTTACTCTCTTTGAATATTCTTAGCTTTTAAATTGTTTTCTGAAAATGTCGAGCCCTTGAAGTTGAGCAACTTTTTATATGTTTTGTAACATATAGTCCTTTTTTGGGAACTGCCTGTTAAAGTTCCTCATGCATTTTTAAAATTGGTAAGTCTGAATGTATCTTATTGGTTTGCAGGACTTGTTTATACATTTTGTTTTTTGTGTTTTGTTTTTTTTTAATATTTATCTGGCTGCACTGGGTCTCAGCTGTGGCACATAGGATCTTTATTGCAGCACCCAGCCTCAGTAGATGCTCTGCACAGGTAGGATCCTTTTTCCCTGACCAGGAATTGAACAAGTTCCCCCTCCATTACAAGGCAGATTCTTAGCCACTGGCCCACCGTACCATTTGGATATGAGTATTTTCCTTGCTTGCATGTTTGGAAACTTGCTGTTTAGTCGCTCAGTCATCTCCAACGCTTCATCAACTCATGGACTGCAGCACGCCAGGTTTCCCTGTCCTTCACCATCTCCCAGAGTTTGTTCAAACTCATGTCCATTGAGTCAGTGATGTTTGAAAATATACTGCCCAAAACCATAGTTAGCCATTTCACTTTTATTAATGTCTTTTGATAATAATTTCTAAGTTTAATATGACCTAATTTATGCATCTTTCCCTTTATAGCTAGTGATTTTATTCCTGTTTACAAAATCATTCCCAACCCCAAGAATATGATGTTATTCTCTTAAATCAAGTTCTATAAGCTTTAGTGTTCTACTTTTTACAATTAAAGCTACACCTTTTTACCTTTTTACCTTTTTACCTATACTGAGTTAGGATCTCAGTATACTATCAGGCAAGGACACCTTTCACTTTTTTACACATGGATATCCAATTCATCCTGAATATATTTTTGAAAAAAGTACCTTTGTTCTCTACTATTTTCCTATGCTACCTTTGTCACAATTTACATGCTAGTATACACGTGTATACATGTGGCTTTATTTTAGGGATCTATATTTTGTTTATATGGCCTATTTGCACTCATAACGTTTTGTCATAATTTACAATAGTTTTATAATGAGTCCTGCTATCAACAGTAGGAAAGTGGTTACCAAGAAAATACAACTCAAACCTGCAAAACTGCATTTAGAAAACAACTGCAAAAAAGAAGAGTAACTGCACCAAGTTGTGGCAAGGATTTGAAATAGCAGAGACTCTTATGAAGTTCCTAGGGCATATCGTGGATGGGGGTGGTAAAAATCAGTTCAACTACTTTTAAAAATTTTGGCGAAATTGATTAAATTTAAAAACATGGAACTTCCCTAATGGTGCAGTGGTTCAGAGTCTGCTTTGCAATGCAGGGGATGTGTGTTTGATCTGTGGTCGGAGAGCTAAGATCCCATATGCCACAGAGCAACTAAGCCTATGTGCCACAGTGAATCCTGTCCTTCACTATCACCTGGAGGTTGCTCAACAACCCATGTCCACTGAGTCAGTGATAAAGTGAATTAAGGTTGCATAATTATTTATAAGCATCCCACATGCAGCAACTAAGGTCCAACACAGCCGAATAAATGGAATCTTAAAAATATACAGAAGTTTTTGGACTCACAGTTTTCTTCCTGGGCATGTATCCAAGAGAAAAGTACAAAAAAGTGGTGAAAGACATGAGCATGAATGTTAATAGCAGCATCATTTATAACAGCTTCAAACTGGAAATATACACATGTTCAACAATTCCCTAGACTTGATCAATAAGGGGTTGTATACTACATAATGTAGTATTAGGCAACAAGGAAACGAGGAATCAACAGCTAAACACAACCACGTGGATGAATCTCTGGGGCAGTTCACTGAGGAGGAGAGGTGACTGTGTTTGGAAAAGGACGTAGTAAGAGCACCTGTGTTGCTGGCAATGGTTTCTTTATAGATCTGGGTGGTGATTGTATGGTTGTGTTCATTTTGGGATAATTCCTAGGTTCTTATTTATATGCAAAGACTTAATTAAAATGTATCAAAATTTTTTGAAGCAATACTGTAAATAATGTATCATAGATGCCATAATTTTAACATTTTACCCATAAAGTAAATTGTTGTTCAGTTACTAAGTCATGTCTGACTCTTGCGACCCCATGAACTGCAGCACTCCAGGCTTTCCTGTCCTTCACTGTCACCTGGACGTTGCTCAACAACTCATGTCCACCGAGTCAGTGATAAAGTAAATTAAGGTTGCATAATTATTTATAAGCATTATATACCTTACTAATACAGTTGATAATGCATTTGTTCAAAATGGGCATTTTAGGTTATTACTGATGCTAAAATAAATTTTGCTAGGAGAGGCTCAGATTTCCAGCCAGTCAAGAACATTTAACATCATAATTCAGCTAGTTACTGTATTAGGTCTCTTTTCCAGCTTTATGTAATTGACAAATTTCATAAGCATGTTTTGCATGCCTTAGATAATAAAAATATTAAAAATGACAGTGTACAAGACCAAAGCTTGTGGCTCATCATTAGGACCTCTCTTCAAGCTGACATAGTCATTAATCAACATATTTGAGGCATAATTATTAGCCATTTTTGAATTTACCAAAAATATTTCCCAGACCACATTTTACTATTTTATACTTAACAGAATATTGCCAAAATGCTTTGCAAAAGTTGACTTGAAGATACAGCTATGAAATTTAATGTTTCATGTTAAACAGGAACATGATCAAAACAGGAAATCCTTATAACCCACCAACACCAACCCCGGTGTCAATAACGCCCCACTTTTCACTTTTATTCTAAATTTTCATAACGCACACACCAGATTTTAAAGAAGAACCTTCTTGTCTATTGGAGAAGGAAATGGCAGCCCACTGCAGTGTTCTTGCCTGGGAAATCCCGTCACAAGAGTCAGACATGGCCTGGCGACTGGACCACCACCCCCATCGCCACCACCCCTCTCCTCGTCTGTTTTTTTCCAAGTCTTTGTTTAGAAAATGTATTTTTTTTTTGAAGGGGGATGTTATTGGTTTGTGTTCGTTTTTAATTTCCTCTACTTTTCTGGCAGCTCCTTTGATAAGTATTCAAGGAAGCTAACGTTACTTTTATGAGTAAGACCAGTCCTTCGAGATATAATCTGAATGCTTCAAAATGTTAAAGCATCTATAGTTCTTTAAGTATATCCTAATTTGTCTCTGGGGATAACTTCCTATACTCTGATAAAAATCATGTCTTTTATTTTTCTTCTGTTTTGTTTCAAAGTTAGCTTTTACACTTTTATTTTAGCATTATTTTTTCAGTTTATTCTGTATTTTAGGAATGATGGTAGCACGGCTGTGTTTCCTTCTCTAGCTCATGACAAATATCAATAAATGGCCATGGTTCTCTTTTCTGGCTACTTCAATCAACATGCGTCTAGACTTGGTTGAAGATTATTTATACTACTTCTCATTTTGCTCTTGTTCAGTCGCTCAGTCATGTCCTACTCTTTGCGGCCCCATGCACTGCAGCATGCCAGGCTTCCCTGCCCTTCACTGTCTCCCGGAATTTGTTCAAACTCATGTTCACTGAGTTGGTGATGCCATCCAACCCTCTCATCCTCTGTGGTCCCCTGCTCCTCCTGCCTTCAACCTTTCTCAGCATCAGTGTCTTTTCTAATGAGTCAGCTCTTCTCAATCAGATGGCCAAAGTATTGGAGCTTCAGCTTCAGTATCATTCCTTCTAAGGAATATTCAAGATAGATTTCCTTTAGAATTGATTGACTGGTTTGATCTCCTTGCAGTCCAAGGGACTCTCTTCTCCCACATCATAGTTTGAAAGCATCAGTTCTTTGGTGCTCAGCCTTCTTTATGGTCCAAATCTCACATCCATACATGACTACTGGACAAACTATAGCTTTGACTAGACAGACTTCTATCGGCAAAATAATGTCTCTGCTTTTTAATATGCTGTCTAGGTTGGTCATAGCTTTTCTTCCAAAGAGCAAGTGTCTTTTAATTCCATGGCTGCAGTCACAATCTACAGTGATTTTGGAGCCCAAGAAAATAAAATCTGTCACTGTTTCCATTGTTTCCCAATCTATTTGCCATGATGTGATGGGACTGGATGCCATGATCTTAATTGTGTAGATTAAGTATATCTTAATTAAGTATATCCTTCTCATAGGTAGGTCATATGCCACATGTTCCAGTTGTTTATTCCCACTGTAAATAAAATCTTAAGTCATTAGCAAGCCGATTTTATCACTTCTTAAGACACCAACTCTTTTTTCTTTATCAGTGAGATAATTCACAATTTATATACTTGAATTTTACATTCTTAAATATCACAATTCATCAATCTTATTATTTTAGAGCAACTTTCATTTGTATCTCATTACATACTTTTTATAATATGCATATTTCATGTATGCTTTACAATTTTCAGAGAATCCTTTCAGTTTTTGAGGGGTATCTTTTTTTGTTGTTTTAATTTTGAAAAAAAAATTCAGTCATCACTTCTTCAAATGTTTATATTCTATGCCTTTGCTTTATTCTAGAACTTCAAGGCTTATCATTGAAATTCACTCTTTAACCTATTTATCTCTTTACTCCCACAATGTTTCAGTTTAATTGACACGTCACTGATGTATACTAATGTACCTATTGAAATTGTGCCATTTGCTCGTTTTTATATATATATACAGCCATGAAACCATCACCACAGTCAATATAATGAATATATCCATCACCTCAAGAGGTTTTCTTTTTCCACTTTATAACTCCTTTCTTCTCCCTCTGGCCCCCCATCCCTACTCAGTTATGATCTGCTTTTATTCCTGTATATCAATTTGCATTTCCTAGAACTTTATTTGCATTGTACAGTATGTACTTTTTCTCCCTGGATTCTTTCACTCAGCATAGTTATTTTGAGACTGATCATGTAACAAGTGATGTTGGAGAAGACTCTTGAGAGTCCTGTGGACTGCAAGGAGATCCAGCCAGTCCATCCTAAAGGAAATCGGTCCTGAATAGTCATCGGAAGGACTGATGCTGAAGCTGACACTCCAGTACTTTGGCCACCTGCTGCAAAGAACTGATTCTTTGGAAAAGACCCTAATTCTGTGAAAGATTTAAGGCAGGAGGAGCAGGGGAGGGCAGATGATGAGATGGTTGGATGGCATCACCACCTCTATGGACACGCGTTTGAGTAAGCTCCAGGAGTTGATGATGGACAGGGAAGCCTGTATCATGCAGTCCATGGGGTCACAAAGAGTCAGATACAACTGAGCAACTGAACTGAACTGATGTAACAGGTATCAGTGCCCTCTCTTTTTTATTGCTGAATAGCTTCCACTATATGGTTATAGAATGGCTTCCCTGGTAGCTCACCTGCAATGCAGGAGACCCCAGTTTGATTCCTGGGTCGGCAAGTTCCCCTGGAGAAGGGATAGGCTACCCACTCCAATATTCTTGTGCTTCTCTGATGGCTCAGATGGTAAAGAATCTGCTTGAAATGTGAGAGACCTGGGTTGGGAAGATCCCCTGGAGGAGGGCATTGCAACCCATTCCAGGATTCTTGCCTGGAGAGTCCCCATGGACAGAGGAGCTGGGGGGCTACAGTGTCACAAAGAGTCGGACAGACTGAGTGACTAAACACACACAGATAATTTCAGGATATTCCTCTCATGAGGTTATTTTCCTGTCAATGTCTACTTGTTTCACTTCTGAGATCACTATCTAGTTCTTTTTTAGTATCTGTCTGTAAATCTTTTATTTCTCCCTCTTGTATGTGATCATTACTGCTGGTTTTTAATGGATGGCATTACTTATGTTATATTTTTGAGCACCTGAGGCTTTTATTTCCCCTCTTCCTTGCTTGCTATTATATCTTGAGACATTTGCATTGACATTTTGACTTTGTTAGCTGACTTATGGCATATTTTTTCTGTGATTTTGCCTTTTTTTTCTTTTAGGTTCTTCTTTGCAGTCAGCTGTTTCTCTCACCCTCTTTCCTTTTCTTCCCTATAATTTGGTGATTTTTCTCCTCAGCTTCCCAGTCCTCAGTGCAGAAACACACTTTACATGGAGGACCCTGTGTCCTTGCCTGCCATTGTTACTATGGAATCATAAGTCCAGTCAACAAGCCAATGGGTGCCTTCTCTTGGCTTAGATATGCCTTTTTTCCAAATTCCTTAAGTGGCAATGCTCCCCTACCTTTGGGGCACTAGGGACAAGTTTCATGCAGGACAGTTTATCCACAGACAATGGTGAGGGAGCAATGATTTAGAGATGATTCAAGTACATCAGATTTAATGTGCACTTTATTCCTGTTATTATTGCATCGGTTCCAACTCACATCATCAGGCATTAGCTTCTGGAGGCTGAGACCCTCTGGACTACGAGGTGAGGTGAAGTCGCTCAGTCGTGTCCGACTCTTTGCAACCCCGTGGACTGTAACCTACTAGGCTTCTCTGTCCATGGGATTCTCTGGAGTGGATTGCCATTTCCTTCTCCAGGACTATACGGTCTCCTATTACCTGCATCTCTAAGTCAGTAAGCAGTTGTTTCAGTCTCTTTTTTGGTGTTAGTCCTGAGTCCTGGGTTAGTTTGGTTTTCAGCTCTGACCCAGGCTTCCTCTTGGTAACACACACAGGGACGTGCATTCACCAACACTCCCCAGGAGCCCAGTGTCCTTCTATCTCTGTCCCCAGCCCCGACTCCAGCAGGAATTGATTATGGTCCCACTCACCGCTTTGCATTTCGGTTGCATTTCTTGCGCATGGAGAAGCTTATCGTACTTTTGATCCTAGCTATGTCTTTTCAATTTTCTTTTTATCTATCTTATCTAAAAATTCTGTGTGTTTAGAGCAGGAGGTCTCCCAGCCTGAACTCATAATGCTATCTGGCCTTCAAGTCTCCTTTTCAATTTATTCTTTTCATCTGATACATATTTCTCAACCAGTTATTAAAGGTAGTTCTAGCCTTAATTGAATTCTTTTTCTACCTTTTTCTGTTAATTTAGAATTGAGGCTTGTAGTCTCCAGTGGTTTTATAGCCACCTGCTTAGGCATCAGGTTTGTGCAAGAGCCATTTGTAAC
Organism: Procapra przewalskii; assembly: GCA_006410515.1. NCBI lineage: Eukaryota > Metazoa > Chordata > Mammalia > Artiodactyla > Bovidae > Procapra > Procapra przewalskii. The sequence goes on along the minus strand of SJYF01000483.1, from coordinate 2,772,449 downwards.
TGGAAAGAAGCTCCATGCCCTCTCTTGAACCACACACAAAGTTTCTTGTTTCTGTTAGCTCTCAGATGTACAAATTACAAAGAGGAAATGGCTATAACAGTTATAAGCTATCTCCGAGTTTAGAGTGCTGATTTCATCCTCTTCTCCAAGTTTTTTAAAATAATTCTTTACTCAAGTAACCCCAGTGGGGGTGAGCATCCAGAATGCAAATGCTGAGTATCTTATAGTTCACACACACACACACACACACACACACACACACACACACACACACATATCTGGAGGGAGAAAATATTTGTATTCAAGAGAGAATAAAAGAAGAGAGAGAGAGATGAAGGAGTGGAGGAAGATGGGGATAGAGGAAGGAAAATGTACGGCAGGAACAGCATCCAGTGTTTAGGGAATGGCAGGAGTTCTGTATAAGGACACATCTTTCAAGTCACTGTAACCATTAGTTACCTAATAGATAGTTTAGCTCTGTTATATCTAGATAAAAGTTGTTCTTAAATCATCTTAGAATCTAAGAGTTTATGACTGCTCACTGTCCTTGCCTTCTTGTTCTCCTCTTTGACTTTCCACTTAGCTCCCTTGAGCCATCACTGCATCCACTGGGAAGCACTTCTGTCCTCTTTCATATATTCTCCATGGGGTTTCGGGGGAACCCTTCTGCTCTCTTATATACCATTTCCTGAGGTTTTTGTCATGAAAGAGGTATCATTCTTAATCCTTAGATCGATAGAGGTTACACATTTCACAAGCCAAATGAACAAAGAAATCAACTTCCCCAAATTGCATTGCGAGAGAGATCAAAGAGCAACAGAGAACTTCCCATCCATCTTTCCACCATGCTTCTCATGAAAGCCTGACATTTGCCCTCTGCTGGAGGTTGATCGCTATTCTCTTCACATTCCCTTCGGGTAAGGAGTAAGTTTTAACTTATATTTTTACTGCTTTTAGACTTTTTCCTCCCTTAGAGTTGACCATAAATTCATTTATTTAAGTAATGAGGTAAATGAGATTAAGTAGCTGTTAATTGCTTCTTTATTGAAAAATTGTAATGCAGCAGGAAAAAAAAAGGGGGGGGTAAATTAAGAAAATTTATCCTGAAATTCATTTTGCAAAGTTAGTTAGGGGAAACATTCTAAGTCACATCAATCAAATGCACATATCTTTCTTATTTTACTCACAATAATAATTGCTTTTTTATTTCAATAACTGAAATCATCCTGTTGCTTTTAGTAATGCATATATAGCAATTCATATGCAGCTGGGTATAGGATTTTCCCTAAGTTTGGAACTATCTAACAGATAAGGAGATATATTTATTATCTCTTGATGACTAGGTATACTGGTATCCCCTAAATTCATATATGAAAGTGAAAGTGTTAGTCGTTCAGTTGTGTCCAACTCTTTGTAACCCTATGGACTGAAGCCTGCCACGTCCCTCTGTCCATAGAATTCTCTAGGCACGAATACTGGAGTATCCATTCTCTACTCATTCAACAATGGACTGGTTCCAAATTGGGAAAGGAGTACTTCAAAGCTGTATATTGTCATCCTGCTTATTTAACTTATATGCAGACTACCTCAGGTGAAATGCCAGGCTGGATGAAGTAGAAGCTGGAATCAAGATTATGGGAGAAATATTAATAATGTCAGATATGCAGATGACACTACTCTTATAGAAGAAAGTGAAGAAGAACTCAAGAGCCTCTTGATGAGAAAGAGGAGAGTGAAAAAGCTGGTTTAAAACTAAACATTCAAAAAACTAAGATCTTAGAATCTGATCCCATCACTTCATGGCAAATAGATGGGGAAACAATGGAAACTGACAGACTTTATTTTCTTGGGCTCCAAAATCACTGCAGATGGTGACTGCAGCCATGAAATCAAAAGATGCTTGCTCCTTGGAAGAAAAGCTATGACAAACATAGACAGCATATGAGAAAAGCAGAAATATTACTTTGCCAGCAAAGATCTGTCTAGTCAAAGCAATGATTTTTCCAGTAGTCATGTATGGATGTTAGAGTTGGACTCTAAAGATCGCTGAGCAATGAAGAATTGATTCTTTTGAACTGTGGTGTTGGGGAAGACTCTTGAGAGTCCCTTAGAATGCAAGGAGATCCAACCAGTCCATCCTAAAGGAAATCAGTCCTGAATATTCATTGGAAGGACTGATGCTGAAGCTGAAACTCCAGTATTGATGTGAAGTACTGATTCATCGGAAAAGACCCTGATGCTGGGAATCACTGAAGGCAGGAGGAGAAGGGGACGACAGAGGATGAGTTGGTTGGATGGCATCACCGACTCGATGGACATGAGTCTGAGTAAGCTCCGGGAGGTGGTGATGGACAGGGAAAGCTGATGTGCTGCAGTCCATGGGGTCACAAAGCTTCAGATATGATTGAACAGCTGAGATGAACTGAGCCATCCTCTTCTCCAAGGGATCTTCCCCACCCAAGGATACAACCTGGGTCTCTTGCATTGCAGGCAAATTCTTTATTGTCTGAGCCACCAGAAAGATCCAAAAATCAATATATGACTCTTCCAAATTTTGCAGAATTCTTGGTAAAATCAACATATGGATGACATATGACTATTGGAAATGTTAGATACTACAAAAGGAAGAAAGCATAGAAATAGCAATTGAAGTACAAAGCTGGGAAAATAAACTCATATGCAGGTTATAAGGAAAGTGATTCCAAAAAATATTGCAGACTGCATTTCCCAGGATACAAATTATGAGTCAGAGAAGTGCAAATTTTGTAGGCAGTACCTTCAGGATGAAAACTGGGGTAAGGGAAGGGAAGGAAACAAAAATAGGCAGAGGCAGTAGTCAGCACGCGATGCAGTCTCCATGGAAGCCTCAGCTTCCAATTTCTCAGGAGCTCTGACACCAGACTGTGGTGACTATTTATACTTTCCCTCGGTTGGGACAATGGATTGGAGAAGGCAGTGGCATCCCACTCCAGTACTTTTGCCTGGAAAACCCTGGATTGGAGAAGGCAGTGGCATCCCACTCCAGTACTCTTGCCTGGAAAACCCCATGGACTGAGGAGCCTGGAGGGCTGCAGTCCATGGGGTCACTAAGAGTCGGACATGACTGAGTGACTTCACTCTCACTTTTCACTTTACTGCATTGAACAAGGAAATGGCAACCCACTCCAGTGTTCTTGCCTGGAGAATCCCAGGGACAGGGGAGCCTGGTGGGCTGCCGTCTCTGGGTTCGCACAGAGTCGGACACGACTGAAGCGACTTAGCAGCAGCAGCCTCCTGGATAGCCCATTGTTACATCTGCATAACCCCAGGAAGGGGCATGGCCTTGTGTAAAATGCCTCTTTTTTAACCCAGGGAATCCCTGAGGGGAATCACAGCTACACTTGGTCTTGCAGCAGCAGTGTAAATATCTGAAAGAATAAGTCCTCCATTCATATATTAGAAGCAAAATGGCAAATGACAGCATCATTGCAGAGGTGATATTAGGAGTGAACTTGCTGATCCTTGAAGAGAAATAATATTTTGAGGGAGGATCATAATAAGTTGAGGAGGATCTGGAAAGGTATAGAGGGTGTGTTCCAGGTGAGTCTTTTGTTTGTGAAGGCGGGGATCGTTTATTTCTGGAGGCAGTGAGGATCAATTGAAAAATACTGAACTAGGATTAACTATGACTAGATCTGCCTTATAGAAACATCGTTCTTGTACAAGTGTAGTTTAAACAAATAGGGGAATGAAGACTGAGAAAGTAGTTGTGAGGCAGTTATACACACGTTCTATAGATAGCACACATGTAAACTAAACACACACACTTTATACAGATGGAGCATTTAAAAATGTTTTTGGAAGTATAATTTAGATATAGTGAAATGCACAGATGTAAAACAGAAGTTGATTTTGAGCAGAGGTTAACACATTACAGCTCTCTCGCCAGCCTCCTGTCTTCATTAATAAAATTGTATTGAATCACAGTCACGCTCTTGTTTCTGGATCTTCTGTGGCTGCTTTATGCTGCAGTAGCAGAGTTTAGTAGTTATAGAAGTAGCATGGTCTGCAAAGCTTGAAGTACTCAGTGTTCAAACCTTAGAGAAAAAGTTTGCAGACCCTTGATCTAGGGTTTACTACTTTCAAGTAATACTGTATCATTTCAACTGTAGTAAAAGAAACTCAGGACAGTACCCTTTTTCTTGCCTCCTATCCTTTGTGCTATTGTAATCATACATTTTATGTCTACATTTGTTATAAGCCCTCTTATTCATTGTTACTATTTTTGTTCCAAGCAATTGTCTTCTAAAGAAATTGTCAATGCATTAACAGACATTTCCTATTTGCTGACATGTTTACCACTTTCAGCATTTGTTTCTTCATGTGATTTAAGCATGGCCAGGTTTCCCTGAAGCTGAAAAATTTCCATCTCTTATACAGCATGCTTACTGATGATGAATTTTCTCAGCATTTGTCCTAAGTATCATTATGTTGCTTTTATGTTTGAAGGGTATTTTTGCTAGATGTATAATTTTACACTGACACTTTCTTTTTCTTTTCTTTTCATCACTTCATTTCTTTGTTCACTGGCTTGCACTGCTGTTGTTAAGATGTTATTGCCCTCTGAACACTTTTAAGATTTTCTCTTTAGCATGGTTTTTTAAGCAGTTATTTATGGTGTTCCTTGGTGTATTTTTCTTTGTATTTACTCTGCTTGGTCTTCAGTGAACTTCCCAGATATTTGGGCTTGTATTTTTCAACTATTATTTGCTCAAGTGTATTTTTTTTCTGCCTCAGTCTCTACCCTTTCTGCTTTTCATACTCCGTTTGCATGATTGTTCAGTTCAGTTTAGTCGCTCAGTCGTGTCTGACTCTGTGTGACCCCATGAATAGCAGCACACCAGGCTTCCCTGTCTATCATCAACTTCCGGAGTTCACTCAAACTCATGTCCATGGAGTCGGTGATGTCATCCAGTCATATCATCCTCTGTCGTTCCCTTCTCCTCCTGCCCCCAATCCCTCCCAGCATCAGAGTCTTCTCCAATGAGTCAACTCTTCGCATGAGGTGGCCAAAGTACTGGAGTTTCAGCTTTAGCATCAT
>SJYF01000483.1:2744642-2757585 GCA_006410515.1 Procapra przewalskii | reverse complement strand
AAAGTACTGGAGTTTCAGCTTTAGCATCATTCCTTCCAAAGAAATCCCAGGGTTGATCTCCTTCAGAATGGAGTGGTTGGATCTCCTTGCAGTCCAAGAGACTCTTAAGAGTCTTCTCCAACACCACAGTTCAAAAGCATCAATTCTTTAGCTCACATTAACCCCTTAATTATTAAATTGTATGAATTTGTGACTCATAGATATATCACCATAGTATTTTATATTAGATTTATCCTTGAAATTTGAAAAGAGCCTGTTACTTGCACCTCCCAATAGCTTTTCTCTATTAACATATTGGCATGTACATTATATTATGTTGTGCATCTCAACCTGAAATAACTAATAACTCATTTTTAAGTATAGTTGAGCATGTGAATTTATGTCATTTGAATCATAATCCTACTGCCATATGGAGTCCCATTCATTGCAGTACAAATTGTGTCTGGACAGATCTTTTAAATGTTTGTATTAAACTTCAGTGAAAATATGACAGTAATGCTTCCCTTTAGTTTAAAAATTCACTTTTATTAACTTTGGAAATCAAGGAAAATTTTTAACCTATTTTGACTACAGTCCTCCTTCATATCCTCTTAGGCTAATTGAAAAGTGTAAAGATAAGCAGACCTCCAAAACAGACTTATGAGTATTGGCTGAAACAGTCTGCTGATTATCTATGGAGTTAGAGAGCCCACATAAAGTGTGCAAGCCAGATATGCCAAGATTTCTCTGCCACAGCATCACCTGGGAATGTGTTAGAAAGGCAGAATCTCAGGAATTCATCACAGATCTTTCAAATCAGAATCTACAGCTTACAAATATACACTTAGGAGTATGGGATTAACAGATGCACACCACCATATCTATTCATAAAATAGATAAAACCTTAAGAATTTATAGGAAGTTATATTCAATAGCTTGTAATAACCTATAATGTAAAAGAATTGAAAGAAAAGTATATATGTGTATACATATGTATATCCAAATCACTTTGCTGTATACCTGAAACTAACACAACATTGTCCATAAACTATACTTCAGTTAAAAAAATATATATCCACAAGTGATTCATGTACATACTAAGAATAGTGCTGTTTTCAATATTTGAGGGGCTCTCATGAGAAAGAGGAATTAGCATTGAACCTGGTGTTTCCAAACCAGAAGGCAGAGTTAGAAGAATTAGAATTTTCAGTGCAAATTTCAGACAGGCTTATGAAAAGGGAATCGGCTTTGATAGGTACTTGCTGAGCACCTACTATTTACTGAAAGTTGGATATAAACACAATTACTGCCTTCTAGGGCAAAAAAAAAAAAAAAAATCTAGTGGCAATGCTAAATACATAAATTTTAAGTTATTTTGAATGACTATGTTAGTCCTAATGGGTAGCAGCTTGCACAGGTTTTTCTGTGAACACACAGAAAACTGATTCATTCCTAATTGTTGAGGGTCATGGTCAGTAAAGCCTTCTAGGGAAGCTAAGTATTATTGATTAAGTAGGGAAAAAATTGGTGCTCTGAAGAAATGTGGGAATGTTGCCAGGTACAACAAACTAGGACTGCTTGCCACATCGCAGGCCAATAAATTGAGAGATGAGCTGTTGGGACAAGAAGTAGAGACCTTATTCAGAAAGCCAGCAGACCAAGAAGATGATGGACTCAGTTCACTTCAGTCACGTCCAACTATTTGTGACCCCATGGACTGAAGCACACCAGGGTTCCCTGTCCATCACCAACTCCTGGAGCTTGCTCAAACTCATGTCCATTGAGCCAGTTATACCATCCAACCATCTCATCCTCTGCCATCCCCTTATCCTCCTGCCTTCAATCTTTCCCAGCATCAGGATCTTTTCCAGTGCATCAGTTCTTCGTGTCAAGTGGCCAGAGTATTGGAGTTTCAGCTTTAGCATCAGTCCTTCCAATGAACACTCAGGACTGACTTCCCTTACTATGGACTGGTAGGATCTCTTTGCTGTCCAAGGGACTCTCAAGAGCCTTCTCCAACACCACAGTTCAGAAGCATTGATTCTTTGGTGCTCAGCTTTCTTTATGGTCCAACTTTCATATCCATAGAGGACTGCTGGAAAAACCACATCTTTGACTATATGGGCCTTTGTCAGCAAAGTAATGTCTCTGCTTTTTAACATGCTATCTAGGTTGGTTGTAGCTTTTCTTCCAAGGAGCAAGCATCTTTTAATTTCATGGCTGCAGTCACCATCAGCTGTGATTTTGAAAGCCAGCAGACCAAGAAGATGATGGACTAGTGTCCCCAAAAGCCATCTTACCCAAGTTAGAATTCAGGCTTCTTTTATGCTAAAAGAGGAAAGCATCTGGTCAATCCCTGTAAACTTCTTAGCACCCAAGTCCTTTGTTCTGGCTGTCCATGTAAATCAGGTTACTTGTGTTCCCTTAAACCGCCAACAAAACAAGTGTTATTCTGTTTCCCAACTTTTTATCTCCTGTGAGAGAACTTTTTATCATATGAATGTTAAGTGTTATACCTTTAAAGGTCAAGCCTCAGAGGCAGAGCCTGGAGAATGGTCTTTCATGTGTATTTCATGCTATAGGTAACAGTCTTTTTTTTTAAGTGCTGAGTCAGCATGACTAAGCACAGGCAGCGCAGCACAAAGGTTAGAGCTGAAGGATAGATCCAGTATGGCGTCGGGTTTGCTTTCCTCTGTTACAGGAAGTCATTACTAGCAGAGATTCTTGTACTGACATAGATAGGAATGGATAGTGAGACACTATACATAATCATGGCCCTTTCTCAGTTTTCAGATAATAAATGAATAAACAGTAACTTTTTATAATTCTGAAATCATATCCTTTAAAACAGTAATATTTAAGTTATATAACGTGAACTCTCTACCTTTGGGAGAATGTTGGAGTTGATGCGGTCCTTCACAGCACATCTCGGGAATACTCTTAGTACTGAGTTCATGGGCAAGCACAGAATACATGCTTAAGGGTGAGGAATTGAATTGAAGTACTCTGAAGGCAAGTGCACTAAAGCTGAAATTCATGAAGTTACTTATATCTGAGTCACAAATCCAGATATACTGGACCCAATACTCAATATGGAGAAAAAAAAATTTTCTTTGTTTTAGCAATAAACATCATTACTATAATGACCATTTGCTTATTTTGGTTAAATGAAAACAATCAGAAATCATATACAATATTTATAAAACAAGATAGTGCAAGCTTTGGAGCTGGACTTAAAGTATCAGAACCCTGTTCTAACACTTTGTAACTGAATATTTAACCATATTAATTGAACATTTATGGGCTTTAGTTGCCTTATCTGTCCTCAAGAATAGTATGATTTAGTTATAATGACAGTAAAAATCACTATAATAAATGTAAATAAAAGCTGGCCATCTTGGGTGACTTTCATATGCTTGTGTCCCTGGTGACCATGAGCATATTTGTATTACTCATGTCACTTATGCACAGTTTCGCCAAGTAACTAATTTAGTCAATGTTGACTTTGAGGAAGAACTAATAGAATGTTAAAATGTCTTAGCAAATACGTTTGGTTTGCTTGAATAAACTTGCTTAATTACAGGCTGTATTATCATTCTGGCAATGAGATGTTGTGTTGATAGGCTGTCTGAACAGTTCACTCAGCATCAATGCTTTTTCAGAAGCCTAGAGGAGAAAAGATGCCTTTCTAGAAAAATTATTTTATACTTACAAAATGAAAAGATTATCAGAGATAAACATCAGCATTTCTTCCATGAACTTTACTGATCTATTTTGATGGGATGGTGGATCAGTTGTATTGCCCTTTAAATGGTTTATAATCATGTTTATATATATATAATATTATATTATATTATTCTAAGAGAGGATGAGATGGTTGGATGGCATCACCAACGTGATGGACATGAGTTTGAGTAGGCTCTGGGAGCTGGTGATGGACAGGAAAGCCTGGTGTCCTGCAGTCTGTGGGGTCACAAAGAGTCAGACACTACTGAGCAACTGAACTGAACTGAATCATGCTAATGTGCAGCTTTAGTGAGTGCAATGTATGAAAACACCTTCCTGTGATATAGCAGAATGGTTCAGAAAACTCTATCTGTGCCAATGAATAAATAATAAAAGTGAACCAGCATTTTTGAGGTTTATTAAAAGGGTTGCTTTAACTCATTTAATACTCAAAATAAGTTAAATGTGATGATGCAGACTTTATTTATTTTTCTAAAATCACAATTTTTTTTAATTTAGTCTTTTTTTTAATTGTTTAATTTTAGTTGAAGGATAATTGGTTTACAATATTGTGTTGGTTTCTGCCATATGTCAACATGAACCAGCCATAATTATACACATGTCCTCTCCCTCTTAAGGGACTCCTTGGTGGCTCAGATGGTAAAGAATTTGCCTTAAATGTGGGAGAGTCCAATCTCTGGGTCAGGAAGATCCCCTGGAGAAGGAATCCACTCCAGTATTCTTGCCTGAAGAATTCCATGGACAGGGGAGTCTGACAGGCTACAGTCCATGGGGTCACAGAGCTCTGGACATGACTGAGCAGCTAATGCTTTCATTTTTGCTCCCTCTTGAACTTCCCTCGTACCTCCTACCCCATCCCACTCCTCTAACTAGTCAAGCTAGTCACAGAGCCATGGCTTGAGTTCACTGAATTATGCAGCAAATTCTCACTGGCTATCTGTTTTTACATATGGTAGTGTCTATGTTTCCGTGCTACTCTCTCCATACATAGTTGTTTTTTTTTTTTTTATAATTGTATTTATTTGTTTTTGAGTGTGCTGAGTCTTTGTTGCTGTGAGGCATTTCTTTAGTTGTGGCAAGCAGGGGCTATACGTTAGTTGTGGTGCCTGGGCTTCTCCCTGTTATGCCTTTTCCTGCTGCAGAGCATGGGCTCTGGGGTGTTGCAGTAGTTGCAGTGTGTAGGCTCAGTAGGTGTGGCTCCCAGGCTCTGGAGCACACTCAGGAGTTGTGACATGTGGGCTTAGATCCTCTGCAGCAAGTGGGATCCTTCTGGATCAGGGATGGGATCTATATCTCCTGCTTTGGTAGCTGGATTCTTTTACCACTGAGTCACCAAAGAAGCCTGGCTTTTATCATTATTAAGCTCATTCTGTAGACGCAAAAATTGAGGATTATAGAAGGCAGTTCATTTCCTGGTGTATGGGGTAAATTAAATTTGGAACCGGAAACCAGGGTTGTCTAATTTGCCCGTGACCTTCACCACCATGACCTTCCTCAGTTCTTCTTTTCACTGCCCACAGGAAACTAGTTGACTGTCACATTTTAACTGTAATGGGCTGCACAAATAGGCGAGGGAGTGTCAAATGTACCATCTATTTCTTTTTATAAAGCCATACCAGTCATACTGAATTAGGCATCAAATCTCCTGAGTATGATCTCATCTTGACTACTTTTGTATGTAACAATTCTGTTTCAAATAAGAGAACATTCTAAGGTCCTGGAGGATGTACTTATACACATGAATTTGGGGGAGATACAGTCCAACCCATAACACCTAACTGTTAGAAAAGTACTTTATTAAGTTATATTACTGAGTCCAAGTCAGATCTACTGGCTGCATGACAGGCCAGTAAAATCAGAGATGAGGTGCTGAAGCAAGGAACACTACTTTGTTCAGGAAGCTGGCAGACTGAGAAGATGACAGACTAATGTCTCAAAATAACCATCTTATTGGAGTCTGGTTGCCAGGTTCTTTCATAAAACAGATTAGTGGGGAGGTGAGGAAATAAAGCGAAGAGGCCATTAATCTTAACAAATATCTTCTAGAATGGCAAGCTTCAAGGAGGGAGGTGTTAATTTCTGCCTTCTTATAGCCACCCTTAGGTGGACAGGGTCCTGAACAAAGAGGCACTTTGGTTTAATATTTAGGTAGAGGGGCAGGGTTCCCTGAGGCAGTCCATTATATTTAAACAGTATATTTTTAGTGAAAAACGCAATGGGAAGCAAAGGTTAAAAAAGAAGAAGAAAGAGATCCAACATAGAATCATAATTGGTTCTTCCCTGTAAGAGCTACACCAGTAAACTTAGTTGCTATCACTGTGGTGTTGACAGTGTTGTGTATGTTTTGAAGAGCAGGGAATGGTTTTATAAGAAAGACAGTGGCTTCTAAGAGGAATTGTACGTCTGTCTTCATGAACTCAGAAAATAGACCCGAGTCGAACCATGAAGGGTTGAGTGATAACTAATTATATATGATTCTCTGCATTCAATTATTTACAAGCAAAATTTCAAGGAGAGATTTTAAGAATTATTCCTTTCATAGGGGACAGATGATTCAAAGATGCTTCTTAACACCAACCCCTCAACCCACTCCAGGAGAAATATTTGGCCTTTAAAAAATGTCCCCGTTTTAAATCTCATATAGCACTTCATTCTGAATTAAACACCATGTGACACATGAACATCATTTAATCAGCATCATCTAATTCCTTGAGCTATGTTATTTATTAAAAACTGGACTCTAGGGAACATGCATTCTAAACAATTATAGACATTTCTTCCATCAGCAAAGAAAAGAGCTCCTCTAAAACTAAAACAGTTTCCTCCAGTTGTGTCTTGAGATATAATCATTAATTTCATTTGGAGTATAAGAGCATCTATTTGAAAACAACAGGTTTCATTTGTTAGCTCTTACAGTATTTTTCAGAGACGGTTAAAAAACACATTCCCCTCATTTATGAAAGCTGAGCTGCCCAGGGCAAAAGCATTATTCATCCTGTGCACAGAGCAAGCACAATTGTTCATTCCATCCACACAGTGACTGTCCTGCTTGTGTATTTTCCAGTTTTGTTACAGTATACAAAGTGGAAAATAGAGCTGTGTGTGATAGCCTAGAGCAACAGAGAAAAGACTGTGAATGTATCATAAAATTATTCAAGCTGTTTGCATTTATCCTGGCACAAACAAGTATTTGATAACAGAACTGAAAAATGCAGGAGAAATTTCTTGTCCCTTTGAAAGGATTTTCTGATGTGATACCAGAAGATACATACAATGATTTTTTCACAAGGCTTATTATATAAAAAGGCTAGTGTATATTTAACATGGGTAATTTGACAGTTTTATTCTTGGAATAGTAATAGATAAGAGTATACACTGTACCTTTACTTAAAATAAGCAGTAATGTCAATGTTGTTTGTTTTTTAAAGTCAAAGACCTTAGAAATAGCATTCAGATCATTATTTTATGTTTAAATTTGGGGTAAGAGATAATAAAATAATACACACACACATACACGTATTCAACCTACTAAAATAATAGACTCCCTTAATCATGTAAAATCTGTGAATATTTACTAGAATCAGATCTATTTCTAAACTGATTCTATTGAAGTGCAGAGGTGTTAGGCATTTTGATTAATATCAAGCACCACTTCTAACACTAACTACCATTCACTGAACACTTACCCGAAAAGTACTTTCTGGGTCAAATTCTATGACAAGATCTGGGATGATGAGAGTCCGAAGTTGGTTCTTTGTTTCTGTGTCCTCTTGTTTTTGCTCTAAGAGGATATAAAGATAGACTATATTCAAGTTCTGAAAGAGGTTTATTTGTCTTGTTAAACATTGAGCCTCAGAAACTAGGACAGTGCCTTGCACATTGAATGTGCTCAGTAAGTGTTTGACAACAGATTGACTGAATAGTGGAATTTAATGGACCTTTGTGTAGGTAGTTTTAAGCCCTATAGGCATTGTATAGGACTTCCCAGGTGGTACAGCTATACAGAATCCACCTGCTGATGCATGAATTTGATCCCTAGGTCAGAAAGATCCCCTGATATGGGAAATGGCAACCTGCTCCAGTATTTGGGTCTGGAAAATTCCATGGACAGAAGAGCCTGCCAGGTTACAGTCCATGGGATCTCAGAGGGTATAACATGACTGAGTCACTGACCACACATAGGTAGTTATAATTAGTTATACATTTCGTAAAGAATAATATTAATTTTCTTAATTTACACTTATCTAGTGAATACTGACAAATGTTGCACACACCTACACCTATTGAAGGAGCAAAGTTTCTAAACTCCCATTTGTGGGAACATATGAAAAGCTCAGTTTCCTATAGGAGAACATGTAGCAAAATTCACAGCTGCAAATAGCTCTGAGGAAAGGCCAGGGGTGCTGATCAGGACAGCAAAGTATACCTGCCCCTAGACCTGGAGGCAGCTTAGGGCTGTCAACTGAGATGTAAAGTTCAGTTCAGTTCAGTTCAGTCGCTCCGTCGTGGCCGACTCTTTACGACCCCATGAATTGCAGCATGCCAGGCCTCCCTGTCCATCACCATCTCCCGGAGTTCACTCAAACAAATGTCCATCGAGGTGGTGATGCCATCCAGCCATCTCATCCTCTGTCATCCCCTCTTGCTCCTGTCCCCAATCCCTCCCAACCCTTCTCATGAGGTGGCCAAAGTACTGGAGTTTCAGCTTTAGCATCATTCCTTCCAAAGAACACCCAGGCTGATCTCCTTTAGAATGGACTGGTTAGACTTTCTTACAGTCCAAGGGACTCTCAAGAGTCTTATCCAACACCACAGTTCAAAAGCATCAATTCTTCAGCACTCAGCTTTCTTCATAGTCTCACATCCATACACGACCACTGGAAAAACCATAGCCTTGACTGGACGGACCTTTGTTGGCAAAGCAATGTCTGTGCTTTTCAATATGCTATCTAGGTTGGTCATAACTTTCCTTCCAAGGAGTAAGCGTCTTTTAATTTCATGGCTGCAGTCACCATCTGCAGTGATTCTGGAGCACAAAAAAATAAAGTCTGACACTGTTTCCACTGTTTCCCCATCTATTTCCCATGAAGTGATGGGACCAGATGCCATGATCTTTGTTTTCTGAATGTTGAGCTTTAAGCCAACTTTTTCACTCTCTTCTTTCATTTTCATCAGGAGGCTTTTTAGTTCCTCTTCACTTTCTGCCATAAGGGTGGTGTCATCTGCATATCTGAGGTTATTGATATTTCTCCCAGCAATCTTGATTCCAGCTTGTGCTTCTTCTAGCCCAGCATTTCCCATGATGTACTCTGCATAGAAGTTAAATAATCAGGGTGACAATATACAGCCTTGACAGACTCCTTTTCCTATTTGGAACCAGTCTGTTCTATGCCCAGTTCTAACTGTTGCTTCCTGACCTGCATATAGGTTTCTCAAGAGGCAGATCAAGTGGTCTGGTATTCCCATCTCTTTCAGAATTTTCCACAGTTTATTGTGATCCACACAGTCAAAGGCTTTGGCATAGTCAATAAAGCAGAAATAGATGTTTTTCTGGAACTCTCTTGCTGTTTCGATGATCCAGCAGATGTTGGCAATTTGAATTCTAGTTCCTCTGCCCTTTCTAAAACCAACTTGAACATTAGAGAGTTCACGGTTCACGTATTGCTGAAGCCTGGCTTGGAGAATTTTGAGAATTACTTTACTAGTGTGTGAGATGATTGCAATTGTGCGGTAATTTGAGCATTCTTTGGCATTGCCTTTCTTTGGAATTGGGATGAAAGCTAACCTTTTCCAGTCCTGTGGGCACTGCTGAGTTTTCCAAATTTGCTGGCATATAGAGTGCAGCACTTTCACAGCATCATCTTTCAGGGTTTGAAATAGCTCCACTGGAATTCCATCACCTCCACTAGCTTTGTTCGTAGTGATGCTTTCTAAGGCCCACTTGATTTTTACATTCCAGGATGTCTGGCTCTAGGTGAGTAATCACACCATTGTAATTATCTTGGTCTTGAAGATCTTTTTTGTACAGTTCTTCTGTGTATTCTTGCCACCTCTTCTTAGTATCTTCTGCTTCTCTTAGGTCCATACCATTTCTATCCTTTATCAAGCCCATCTTTGCATGAAATGTTCCCTTGGTATCTTTAATTTTCTTGAGATCTGTAGTCTTTCCCATTCTGTTCTTTTCCTCTATTTCTTTGCATTGATCGCTGAAGAAGGCTTTCTTATCTCTCCTTGCTATTCTTTGGAACTCTGCATTCAGATGCTTATATCTTTCCTTTTCTCCTTTGCATTTTACCTCTCTTCTTTTCACAGCTATTTGTAAGGCCTCCCCAGACAGCCATTTTGCTTTTTTGCATTTCTTTCCCATGGGGATGGTCTTGATCCCTGTCTCATGAGGTAATGCTAAATGCAATCATATGTGGCCAGCTTGAATCTGAGCTGGACCCTGGGTCAGTACGGAGAACCTGGTCACAGTAGAGAGAGGTTGCTGATCTCACAAAAGCTGGGTACAGGAAAGCAATACAGTCTGTACAAAAGGACTACACTTGACGCAAAAGAATATATTATATATTTTATATTTCCCTTTGTACAGTGCACATAAGCAGTTAAAGCTTATGTTGTAAGCGGTCTGGATAATGGTTTTATTCACAGGAGGGTATGCTTGGAAGGGAGTAGGTAGAAAGGGAGACTTTGTGTTGATAATTGTTTATCCCATGATCTAGGGTGATGTTACCCTTGTGAAAATTCATCAAGCTATAAATTGACATGCACTTTCTTTGTGTATGTTGAAATTCAATAATAAGGTTTAGAAGGCAGTTTTATCATATTTGAAATTGAAATCCAGTTCTGAGAGAAGAGAATCATAATTACTCTCCAGTACTAAAAATAACTGTAGAAGAAAACCAGTGGTCCAGGCAAAAGGGAACAACCAGGGGACTTAGCCAAGTATCTTAAAAGCCTACCTGAAACCCATGGGGGGGTTATTTTAATCTTTCTGTCAGTTCAGCGTTGATATATACACACAGTGCTCTATCCACATATAACACATGGGTACCTGGTATATCACAATCTCATACTTGCTAATGAGCATATTTCTAAAGAATTGTCATGTCTGGCTCTCATTGCCTCCGGCTTGAACAAAGGTGAGCACATATAAAACAGACATCGTTATCTGCAACCAGTGTGCATAGGACCTGGCAGTTAAGCCAGTCTTTGCCTGCTCCTACCCATAAGATGAATGCCTAAACCCACTAAATTTAATTCAATTTTATAACTGTCATCTATGTATGATGGATGTTCACAGTTACAGAGAAAGTTTCCATGTCTAAAATGTCTCACCAGTTAAAACTGAGGAAATGTAGAAGTGGAGGCAAAAATTCTGAATAGAAAGCTCACACAATAGATACAAAGGCATTCACTCTTCCACCCATCCATCTCGCTTCTGGGACTTTACACTAAAAGTACAGCTACAGTAATATGAAACTCATATACATGAGGTCATTCATTGCAGCATTATTTGAAATATCTGAATATCTGAATATCTGAAATATCTGAATATGTGAATATCAGAATATCTGAAATATTCAGAATATCTGAAATATCTGAAATATCTGAATATCTGAATATCTGAAACTACATATATGACCAAATACAGGAGATTGGTTGAATAAACTTGGCTATATCCTCAAAATGGATACATTGAGGCTTTAAAGGACACTGAGAAATATCTCTAAGGGTTGATACAGGGTAGGTTTCCTGGATATATTGTTCAGTGTAAAAAAGAGAAATGCAAAAAGCATTTATTATGTACTAGCTTTTGTGTGCAAGAAATGAAGACATATATGTGGTTGAAGTAATTCTGAAAATATTTGAATATATTGTAGATGGAGCAAATGAGTGAGTATGTTGGTGGTTTTTGGAAGTCATGGTTCTCACTATGAAGGAAGTAAGAAATAAATAAGGAATGGAAGAAAACAAAAAAGAGTCCCATTTAAAAATTCATGGACATACATATTTATATCTACTGTTTACATATATGTATATACATACTTGCAATATGGGCTTCCCTGGTGGCTCAATAACTGCCTGCGATGCAGGAGACCTGGCTTCAATTCTTAGGTTAGGAAGACACCCTGGAGAAGGGAATGGCAACCCACTCCAGTATTCTTGCCTAGACAACTCTGGGGACAGAGGAGCCTGGCGAACTATTGGAGTCTCAAAGAATTCGACACAAGTGAGCGATTAACACTTTTCACACTTATATCTATATCTATATATATTTCCCAGCTATGAATATTGAAAGGGTCTAGAAACAAAGACATTCTAGTAACAATGAGCATACCTAGTGCAGACCTTTAGTCACTAATACCATTACTCTCTAAAAGGAATCAGATCATATTGGAGAAATTATATATTATTTTGGTCACATAACATGCAATTTGCGTTTTAAATATTTTTTTATGTAAGAATGGAAACCAAGAAAAATGATGATTAATGACAAAAAGACAGTAGGCTCAGCTTGAAGAAAAAAAAAAACATGTTGGTTAAAACCATTAGAGCACAGAAATAATTAAGGACAGTAATGGATTACAAACCTCTAGAAAAATTTATGCAAATTCTTAAGGCTGTAGAGAAGAGAGATAAATTAGACAGAGAGATAGATAACTTTAGTCATCAGGTCATGTGTGACTTTGTTTTTTCAAGCAGAAGATAGTTACTTTACAATCACAACAAACTATGGAAAATTTTTTAAGAGATGTCCTTCTGAGAAATTTATATGCAGGTCAAGAAGCAACAGTTAGAACTGGACATGGAACAAGGGACTGGTTCCAAATTGGGAAAGGAGTATCTCAAGGTGGTTTCCTTCGATTTAGGTAGTTATTCCCTTTCAGTCTCCTGAGTGGGATTTTCCTTGTAAACAGGATTTTTTTTTTTAGCTGTTGAAATGATCCAGGACTCAGTCCTTGATTTTCTCTTCTTTTCCTGCTCACTTCCTTGGAGATCCCAGTCAGTCTTATGAATGTAAATAGGATATATTAACCTTCTCCATCTCTGTTGATTTGAAGTTCACTATTGAGTGATCAGGAGAAACATTTGGAGATATCATTGACTCTTTTTCTTTTTTTCCCATTTCACACTTTATATACAGTTTGTTAGAAAATCCTGTTCTTCAACTTTATAAATATATCTATGATCCAATTACTTATTGCCGTTCTCA
>SJYF01000483.1:2718625-2731887 GCA_006410515.1 Procapra przewalskii | reverse complement strand
TGAAACTTCTTCTTTAGATCAGTAGTTATGTGAAAGTGTAAAGTGAACAGTGAACAGTGAACATAGATTTAAAAGAAAATCAATAGCTGAAAATTTTAGACACTCAAATCTTTAAACACATCTTTCAAGAGTAGACATTTTTGACTGTACTGAAAGGTGATTTATTTTCTTATGATGCAATAAAGGTATAAATAACTAAAGAAAATAAAATGAATGGAGGAGTTTCATTAAAACATCAAATAATTACTTGCTTATAATCATTATTTGGTGTGTGCGTTAGTCATTCAGTCCTATCCAACTCTTACGTGACCCCATGCACTGCAGCCCACCAGGCTCCTCTGTTCATGGAATTCTCCAGACAAGAGTACTGGAGTGGGTAGGCATTCTGTTCTCCAGGGAATCTTCCTGACAAAGGAGAAAAGCAAATACCATATTCTTTGATTAGGATTCTATGTGTTATATATTTTAATTCAAGTCTGATAATTCTTTCCTCTATAAACAGTCAGTGACTTTTACTGAATCCAGTAAAAGGACTTCTTCCTGACCCAGATCTCCTGTATTGCAGGCAGATTCTTTGTCATCTGAGACACCAGGGAAGCCCTATTCTTATTTGACACTTTATAATCATTCTACCAAATGCTTTATTCAGTAGGGATACATGCTTATCAATAACTGATAATTATCAAAGATAAGAGATATGTCTTTCATATGACTCTATGCTTTAAAGTATTAATTAAGTGTCTAAAAGGTATTTCCACAGTTAACTTGTAAAATAAAAAATAGTCTGAATTCAAAATACTAATTAAATACAGAATGTGCTTCAGTAAAANNNNGTAAAAGTCACTGATGGTTAATTAAGGAAAGAATTATCAGACTTGAATGAAAATATATAAAACATATAATCCTAATGAAAGAATATAGTATTTGCTTTCCTCCCTTGTTACTAGACATTTACCAACCAAGTATTTAACCTTGAGAAGAATCAAAAATGAGCATATAACATTTCCCACATACTGAACTAGGCAATTTAGGGTTTCAGAAGATAGTTGAAGATAAAATACTTGCTAGCATTTCCTTACAGACTAATTAAGGAAAAAAGTAGTAATTAACTATTAGAGGATGGGAAAAGAAATCCAAGAAACAAACCTACCTTAAACAAATATATAAATGCTGACATATTTATCAAGAGATATGAAATTTTGTTTTCTTTCTTCTCTCTTTGCTATTGATTTGAAATCTCAAGTTTGAAGTTATAGTGTGTTCTTATTCCTTTTTTTCCCTTTTATTTGAAGAAGTGAAATTCTCTAACACTTTTGATGGTTACTGTGAGAAATTTTAAAGTGTGTATCTTTCTTAATGGGCTTCCCTGATGTGGTAGCTCAAGTGGTAAAGAATCTTCCTGCAATGCAGGAGACCGGGGTTGAATCCCTGGGTGCGGAAGATCCCTTGGAGAATGGAATAGCTCCCTATCCAGTGTTCTTGCCTGGAGAATTTCAAGGACATAGAAGCCTGGTGGGTTCATTCAGTAGCTTTACAAGTCCTCTTCCAACAATTTAAAGCATTAGAATGTTTACCAAAGCCAGATAAAAACTGCAAGAAAGGAAAATTACAGATCAATGTTTATAATGAATATAGGCATGAAAACTAATTAAAAAGTTAAATCAAACAATATTTATATAGAGATAATACATTACGACTAAGTGAGATTTATACTAGGAAAGCAAGGTTTGTCCAACATTAGAAAATCAATCAATGCAAATTATCATATGTAATTAGAATCAGACACAACTTAGCCACTAAACAACAACAGTTATCTCAGTGGCTGTAAAAAAAAGAATCACTTGACTAAATCCAGCATCTATAAATGATAAAACACTCAACAAAAAATTGGTTGGAAGGAAATTACATCAGACTGTTAATGAGCATCCATGAAAACCTATCACTGATGTAATACTTGATAGTGAAAAACAGCATTTTCCCCTGGATTTGTAAACAAGGAAAGGATATCTGTTTTGTTTTGTTTTGTTTCCCCAGCATTATGCTGGAGATTATGCCAGTGAAACAAGATAAGAATAAATGCAAGTATAAAGTTTGGGAGAGAAGAACTAACCCTGTCCGTATTTATAGATAATATGGTTTTCCATTAAAGACCTTACTTGTCTGTTTCAGTGTATCTGTTATGGCGGTGGCGGTTTCGTTGCTAAGTCGTGTCCGACTCTTGCAGCCTCAGGGACTGTGCCCGCCACGCTCCTCTGTCCATGGGAGTCTCCAGGCAAGAATACTGGACTGGGTTGCCATTTCCTTCTCCAAGGGATCTTCCCAACCCAGGGATCAAACCCGGGTCTCCTGCCCTGCAGGCACATGATTTACCAACTGAGCTATGAGGGAAGCTCTTATTATAAGTAATGATTAAATTTAGAAAGGTAACAGGATACAAGATTAGTGCAAAAATATTTTATATGATAGCGTTGAGTACTTTCAAAATATAACTTACCAAAGTAACATCATTTAAAATAACATTAAAGACAAAATGCCAGTGGTTAAATATAATGTAAAAAATATAACAAAAAGTTTCTCTCAAAATCACAAAATGTTTGGTAAGCAATCAAAGCATCTAACTGAAGAGATACCATGTTCATTGATTGGAAGACACATTATTGTTAATTTGTTGATCTATAGATGTAGTACTATACTTCATTAATTGATCTATAGATGTAATATACTCTTATCATATTTCTAGAAACATTTTTTGTTTTTTTCCTAGAAATTTGCAACAGAATTTACAAATTTGATACCACTAAAGGCTTAGAATATGTACAGCCATTCTGAAAAAATTAAAAGGTTTATGGGACTTTTAAGAATTACCATGATGCTATAGTAATAAAGCCAACATGTTAAAGATATAAACACAGCAGATAGATAAAGAGTAAAAAAGTGAGTTTCTACAAAGAACTGACATATATGTGGATAGTTGACCTTTAACAAAGCTACCAACACAGTTCAGTGCCAAAGAAGATAGTTTTTCTGTGAATGGTACTGGGACCATAATATGTATGTGGGGAAAATAAATGCTGACTTTTACCTCACACTCTACACACAACTAATTAAAAATGGATCATACATCTAAAGGTAGAAACTACTATTTTTAAACTTCTAGAATACATTGGAGAAAATCTCCACCATCTTGGAGTAGTCAACAATTTATTACAAGGCAAAAAGAAGTCGCAATAGGAGAAAATTTGATAGAAGTACAATACATAAAATTGTGAAGTATCTGTTCTTCATAGGATCCCCTTATAGAAATAAAAAGACCACAACATAGATTGGAAAAACATTCACAAAACATAAATCTTGCAAAAGCCTTGTATACAGATGTACAATGACCCCTTTTCTCTAAGAAAGCCATTTTTTTTTGCACAATTAATACTATATTGCTATTTCCTTCTCAGAAGACCCAAACTAACATATTATTCTTCTTTTCTTTCTTGTATATATTGCTCTGATAAAATCCACCAATTTCTGTTGTCATTTGAAGGTTGCTTTATGTAATGAATTTATTTTTCATGTAATTCTAGTGTTTTTTCATATACAGTTACTTTTACTATAATTCTGGTATTTTCCCCTGATAGTTTCCATCTACTTATTTTACTTTCTTAATGATAAAAATCGGAATGGCATCAGGCTAATATATCTAAAGTACATGCGTAAGTGCAGGGATAGTCCAAGATCAAAGTAAAATCTGCAATAGGAAATGAATATCCCAAACCTTAAGGATTAGGTAATTCTAGCATGTGTCTTTGGAGAAGGCAATGGCAACTCACTCCAGTGTTCTTGCCTAGAGAATCCCAGGGATGGGGAACCTGGTGGGCTGCTGTCTATGGGCTCGCACAAAGTTGGATATGACTGAAGCGACTCAGCAGCAGCAGCAGCAGCCGCAGCAGCATGTGTCTCTGTAATTAAATAATAGAGCCATTTCATTCCTACTTACTAATTTTGTTTATTCATGCCACTTCATAAATAGCTGTTTTTGCTCAGTCATCAAAGATAGGCTAGGATATAGGCATAAAAAGGAGAAACTGGATCATTTGTGATGTGGATTAACCCTAGAGTCTGTCATACAGAATGAATAAGTTTGAAAGAAAGCAACATCATTTATTAATGCTAGAAAATCTAGAAAAATGATAGGAATCTAGAATCTAGAAAATCTAGAAAAGGAATCTAGAAAAATGATAGGAATATAGAATCTAGAAAATCTAGAAAAGGGATCTAGAAAAATGAAACTGATGAACTTATTTGCAGGGTAGTGATAGAGATGCAGATATAGAGAGTGGACATGTGGAGATGGTAGGTGGGTAAGGAGAGGGTGGGATGAGTTGATATAGTACCATTGACATATATACACTACCATGTATAACACTGATAGCTAATGGGAAGCTACTATATAGAGCCCAGCTTTGTGCTCTGTGATGACCTCCAGGGGCGGGATAGGGGTGGGAGGGAGGCTTAAGGAGGGAGGGGATATATGTATACATATAGCTGATTCACTTTCTTGGACAGAAGAAACTAACATAACATTGTAAAGCGATTATACACCAATGGGAAAAAAAAATAGGTTAGTATAGATGGAAATGAAAGTGTTTTTTGCTCAGTTATGTCCCACCCTTTGTGACCCCATAGATTATAGCCTGCCAGGCTCCTCTGTCCACAGAATTCTCCAGGCAAGAATACTGGAGTGGGTAGTCATTCCCTTCTCTAGGGGATCTTCCTGACCCAAGGCTCGAACCCAGATCTCCTGCCTTTCTACTGTGTAAGCCACCAGGGAAACCACTAGTATAGATTGTTACAGATAAGAAAGTTAATATATTTTGGACACAGTTAACAAAGCTGTCGTATTTTGAGGCAGACTTGAGGAACATTTGCCAAGAAATATTTTCTGATTTGATTTTCCTTTTCTGGGTTATTTTTCCATGACAATCACTTTAACCTTTGGTATCCTATTCTTATAATAATAGCTACAATTAAGTAGTTGATATGGTCATATTTTGGCTGTAATGAATATAATTTATGATTTAATTAAAATTATCCTAAGTCAATGACAGTGATCTATTTGTATGGAGAAACTATGAAAAATTTAGGATAGTCTTCCTCTAAGTTTTATCAGGGTAAGTAAATTTAAACAACAGGCTGTAACTCTTTTACTTTGCAACTTGATTCATCACAAATTGTTGTTCCCCAAAGAATATCTTTCCTAATTACATTTTGTCCTCAACAATATTAAAGTTCATTGCCACTGCCCTAATAAACAACATAATGTCTGCCTGAAAATTGCCTGGAAGAGCTGCTGGCTGATTGGAAGATGCCAGTTCATAATAAAAAGCGATTGCTAGGGATTTATAAAAAAAAAATAGAGTTAATTATATTATTACTTATCTCTCTTTCCCTTTGGGCAAGTTAAATTATTAAATTCATTTTATTTATTGAATTATTCATTGGAGGATATGTCATCCATCTATATGAAAACAGCTATCACAAGAAAAAATGTAAATATATTTACCCCCTCAAAAAAAGCAAATATTGTAAAATATGTGTTTCAAATATAAATATATTTCTGCTTGAAAAGGAAAGTTTGAAATTTTGAAAATCTGGGACCGAGTCCAGGTTTTGCCTCCACTTTAAGAAAACTGACCCTGCACTTCATGCTTACTATTTTGTTTTCTTCTTAAAAAGAAATTCCAGAGGGTAGTGGTTTCCATCCAACTTAATTGTAAGTTTCAGTTGAAAGACTTACACAGACAGTATCAGTGATTGAGTTGCTTATCAAGCCAGTAATATGGTACGGCTGTTGCACTAATAATGAAGTTCTAATAAGCTCTCAGAAATACTGGGTGCTTGTTTAAGGCCTCTAATTTGAATAGCTTATGCTTACCTGGAATGTATGATTGCATCCCAAACATATCAGAGTAACTGTCAAATACACTGTATGCACTGCACGCTTGGGGATAATAGCTAGAAGGCCCAATATCATAGAAGAGCTGTGTGTACAAAACGTTCAGTGACGTTCTTTCATATACTTAAATGATGGACTTAAGAATGCTGTATTATTTTAGCAAATATGATAGACAGGCAAATGATTCCATGTATCTTTTTATCTGAGGAGTATTGTCTGGGGAAAAGCACATTTTAACCAAAGTTTGAGGTACCTTTTATTTCAAATGGAAACATTTTTTTTCCTAGCTATTCCAATATAACAGTTATATTTTACTTATAAATACTTATTACTTTTTTCCAATATTCTGACCTATAGAAACTGTACTGACATGTCTGAGCATTTATGTAATTATTGATTTAAACTCCCAACCCTGGAGAATTCTTGATGTCTTTTAAATGCAGCAGATGGATTTCGACCATGACTTTCTTGTTTGACTGCCTAGTCACCCTGTACATAGTGTGTGGTTTAAGCTAGTGTTACTACAAATAGCCATTTTCATTCCTGCTTCTTCCTCTCTATACAAACGCAATAAGAGTTTTAAGCAGGGGACAGATTTTGACACAGAGCAAGGAGGAACTATAATAATTTGCTACTGAAAAAAATAGTATCTGTGTTCTTTGAATGGCCAATTTTTATTTCTTCTCTAAACATCTCTTTTTCCCAACCTGGTCTGACTCTTATTTTAGAATTAATATTTCAGAGGATGTGCTACGCATAGCTGTTGCTGTTAAGGATGTTTGTTGAATGAGTACATTAATTAGTTACCTGCTGTGTGTCAGGTACTTTGTGAGGCTCAGAGGGTAAAGGGGCTACCTGAAAGTGCACATATCTCAGAGGTTGCACAGTAATCTTCTGTAGGTCAGAGATGGGATCACAAAGGACTGGAATTATGAAAGATTATAAATCAAGGGAATGGGGAATAGGGTGTGTGTGTGTATGAAGAATGGTAAGCTTCGAGAATAGCAACCAGAACTAGTATAGGGAGCTACAAGGTATCTCCTACTTCTGCATCCCCATGGACATAAGGGTGAAGGCAAAGACACAGATGTTGTGTTTACCGTTGCAGGAGGCAAGACTATTAGTCTCAAAGGGTCTAGGGCATGTCTTGTTCATACGTGTTTTCCTTCAAAGTTTGACGCACCAGTACTTGCCTTCAACCTCAGACTGCTAGAAAGCCACACAGGTCGGAAAGAGGTGTGCAATCTTTCCTTTCTACATTGCTTTAAAAATAATGCTTACAAATATTTTATGTTTTCCTAGGAAATATGGCATCTGTTTTACGCCTCATATATTAGGATTTGGAAAGGGCACCAAAGGAAGTAATGAATAGAAAGAAAAGTAACACACATTTCAGGAGAATGAAACCAAAACAGAGTGGACTTAACTGGGAAAGGCCTGATTCAGTGGACAAAAATCAAGACCACTCTTTAAAACTGAGAGAGTAGTGGACAGAGAGAGCTGGAGATGCCAACTCTGAAATTGAAGCTGGAGACCAAAAATGAGAAATTTGTATGAAAAAGAAATTGAAAGGTAACTTCTCTGTGAGAAGAGTTCATTAATGTGCATGTACTTCTGGTAGGAAAAAAACGTGGCATAATTATATGAAAAAGAGAATCCATTAGAACTTTGTCTAGAGTGATAAAAAAGATTAAGAAATGCTTTATTTATAACAGAATTTTGCTTGTATTTGCACCTATACTCTAATTTTTCAAATTAATTATCTGCCAAACTTATGGCATGATTCTTTTCATAAAATTGATTGATAGCATGACAGCTCATTTTGCTTTTGCAGCAACATCACAATGAAGGATATCTTAACAATAATTTAAGAACATTATTATTTATTCCAATAAACTCTGTTGATTATTCAAATACTTTTACTTTGAAATGTCTTTTAAGTTATCCTTTCTGTCAGTTTCCTTTCATTAGAATTGCTCTAGTCACTGGTGATTTGAACTCTTTCACATCAATGCCAACAATTTTAGAAAGGCCACTATTGATAGTGCAGCTTGCAATTTCATTGTTTTATTTCTTCAAGAAGAAAGTCTGTTTAATGATAACTGCCGCTCAGTTTGTGTCCAGCTCTTTGTGACCCCATGGGCTGTAGCCCATCAGACTTCTCTGTCCATGGAATTCTCCAAGCAAGAATGTGGGAGTGGGTAAGCAGGGGATCTTCTCAACCAGGGATCAAACTGGGTTCTCTGACATTGCACACAGATTCTTTAACTTCTGAGCCACTAGGGAAGCCCCAACACTCCTGTAACATTTTCTGCCTTTTTTTTTTTTTAGATTGAAGTATAATAGACATATCACAATATGTTAGCTTCAAGGATACAACATAACAATTCAATATTTGTATATACTGTGAAGTGATCACCCGAACAAGGTTAGTAAACATTTGCAATTTCATTTCATAGTCAATTTACACTTTATTTGCATTATAATCAGTGAATAACTAATACATTATCATTGATGTGAAAAGCAAAAGTAGGCTTTAGTGTAAAATAGTAGAAAAGAACAGAGAAGGCAATGGCACCCCACGCCAGTACTCTTGCCTGAAAAATCCCATGGATGGAGGAGCCTGACAGGCTTCAGTCCATGGGGTCACTAAGAGTCCAACATGACTGAGCAACTTCACTTTCACTTTTCACTTTCATGCATTGGAGAAGGAAATGGCAACCCACTCCAGTATTCTTGCCTGGAAAGGTTGCATGCACAGAGGAGCCTGGTGGGCTACAGTCCTTGGGTCGCAAAGACTCAGACATGACTGAGCAACTGAACACAGCACGCTTTTTGTCACCTGAAACTTCCTAAGCTGAAAAATACCACCGACTCTGAGGTTTATGTTCTTACTGAAGATTTAAGAATTGCTGATAAGTCTCACAGGACATGTTCTTTGCTCTTCTTCTGTACATTCAGTTGGTTTTTATATATCATTTTGTGATATTTCATTCCTCTATTTTACACTTAATCAGTTCCCTAGTAAAGAAGACATGTTTTCATATTATTGGGATTATAACTTCAGTTACAAAAAGTATGTAATTGAGATTATATAAAACAAAGGAAATAAAACTATACAATAATTTTTTTAATCCCACAAGGCTGTTTGACTTGGCCAAAGCTTTAGAAGATTCCTAGAAAAATTATAACTTCATTTTGCTTTGAAATGCTTCTCTGATCATCACCTATTCAATAACCATTTATTGAACCTTTAAATTTGTGCCAGGAAGCATTCTAGGCACATAGGATTTAAAATATGAATTGTCAGATTGCAGGATCACCCTCCAGATCATTTTTATGCAATGTTGACCTAGTACACATTATGAGCTGCTGACCCAGAGAATGTGAAAGATTCAGAAAAGACTGTGGGAGAAATAGAGCCTTTTTTTTGTCTAGTATATGCATGCATATTTGTTGCTCTGGCTTAAACAAATAAGTAACCTTAATATTTTACTTTCATATTTTACCATTCTGCTCACTGGTATATTTGTAACTTTCTGCTTTTAACCACTACTGTAATTGGTTTTCATTGGTGACATCAAAATCTAAGCAATGGCATTAACATATGCTCAGTCTGACTAAAGATATCAAAATCTTATTATGTATTTTATGTTAAGAAAGGAATTGGATATCAACCAAGGGGTAATAACAAATTGCATCTAAAAATAGGAACATGAAAGTTAATAAAAAGAAGGTAAAGACTAATTTATTTATCTATTAAACGTAGAGGGAAGGAATTTTACAGCTTTTGGTGCCATTCAGATTATCTACTTTGCATGAAGCAAGATTATGTGAAAAGTGCCTTTTATGATGCCAACTTCCATGATAGCTTTGCTGTTATAGGAGATTCTCAGTTTACAACCTGCACAGTATGAGAACTAGGAATTCTGAGTCATTTTTATTAAACTAAGTTACCTCTACTCATAGTATGCATTTCTTTAATTATCCCTCTTCAGAATACTGTTTTAGATGTACGTATATCATGTCCAGCCCTTATTTGTATATTTGAAGTAATTCATAGTAAAGATTTAATAAAACACACAGAAAAGGATTCAGAACAAATTTGTACTTTACACTTTAAAATGGCTACCGTATACATAATTAACTTATTTTTTAAAGTCTGTTTTTGTTGTTTTTTTAACATTTTAAATTTTTAGTTATTTTCTCTCTTTTTAAAATTTATTTCACAATTTACTTCTCTGTTTTGGAGTTTGTGCTGTTTGTTCATGAACAAGTGGCTCTTAAATATTACAGCTGTATAATGAATCTTTATATTTGTTCATGCAAAGACCACCACCTTAATCTGAGTTGTAGATATCTTCCATTTATTCTTCCCGATTTACTCTTTACTACTTTTATCCTAATATCTGCTCAGGAATTGACTTCTATAGATTCCATGGTCTTCCTTGTCCTGAAGCTTTTTTCTGAATTTGGCCAGGAGAGAATTATGGTAGGAGATGAGAGAGAGAGAGGAAAATTAGGATGTCTTTTTTTTTTTTTTTTCCCTAAGAGGCTAGATTCATTTTGCTAGTAATTTAGGAAATCCTGAAGAGGGTTGTACTTAGCTCCCTTCTCCTTTCCTAGAATTTACTTCTGATCTTATTAATAAGATTACGCTAGCCTGGAGGATATGTTAGGAGCAGGGTGATCTAAGTAGGAGTTAGGAGACAGTGATTTTTAATGACATATATCTGACTCTGACAATTCTCTTTCTAAAACACATTTGGAACTTACTTACCTGATGGTCAAGTGGTTAAGACTTCACTTTTCAAAGCAGAGGGTGCAGGTTTGATCCTTGTTCAGGGGGTTAAGATCCTACATACCTCAGGGCCAGAAAACCAAAACATCATACCGGAGAAATATTGTAACCAATGCAATACTTTAAAAATGGTCCACATCAAAAGAATCTTTAAAAAAAGAAAACTTTTAACAGCTTAACGACCCCATCTGAACAATATCCAAACTCCTTTCATTATCACCAGGCCTTCCATAAACTGAATGATGCCTGTCCCTTTGACCTCATTTCTTCTGCTGTCTCCAGGACACTGGACACTTCAACCTCCTTGCTGTTACTCAGAAATGAACTTTTTTTTTTTCTGGCCTCATGACCTTTGCACTAAGCAGCTCTGTCTGCTTATCTTCATAAGCCTCCCTCCATCTCATCAACTCCTCATTCGAATAATTACCCTTGAAGCAGCTTTGGGTGCTCATTTCAAAGGATCCCTAGTTTCACTCTAACACCTTTTTCTGTTTTACTTTGCTTTATAACATATATCTTTGTTTTGTAACATTTACCTTGTATGAACTTTGTATACTCATTTAATACTTGTCTTCTTCAATGCAATGTTAGCTCTGTAAGGGAAAGGACCTTGGCTTGCTTACAATCACATTTTCTAACCAAGAACCAGTGTAGGCTGTAGTCACTGCTCAATAAATATTTGTTAAATGAAATGCATTGCTGGGCAAACACATCGATAGATTTGCTGAGCCAGTGTCTGTGTCACCATTTCATTACCTTGTGGCAGGCATCACCCGTCAATCACTGCATATGTGAGTCGATCTAATTCAAAATCTCCTTGCAAATTAATTCTAGTCACTATGACCAGTAGATAGGCTTTGGCATAGAAGATGAGCTCTACTTCCATCCTTTTCTAGAGCGCTGAAAATACAGCCAGCCTTCCACATCCACAGATTCAACCAACCATGGTTTGAAAACCTTCAGAGAAAAAAAAAAATCCAGAAAGTTTCAAAAAGCAGAACTTGAATTTTCTGTATGCCAGCATAACTTTACATAGATTTACATTGTAATTAGATATTGTAAGTCATCTAGAGACTATGTCAAGTATATGGGAGGATGTGCACAGGTTATTTCCAAATATCACCTATGCAAGGGGCTTGCGCATACTTTGATTTTGGTATCCACTGGATGTGCATTAAATAAGAAATGACAACTTTCTGGGTAGAAAACTTCAAATTGAAGATATAATAATATAGAAGTGAAACTTTGAATCTGCAATTCCAGATCACCTTATCTAAGACTCAAAAGGACATGTTTGCTATGTATATTTATAAGAAAGAAAATAACCTCTCACCGTACCTAAGATAGGGGTTCAGGGAAGAGTTGATTTTATTGTTCATAATATTTAAAGAAATATAAGTTCACATGTGTGCTTAAAAAGCAGTAGAACTGAATATCTGTAAAGCCTTCACTTAAATCTAGGGATTAGAAGCATGTAAAATAGTATCCATATTTCACAAAACAGGAAACATAATGAGTAATGCAAGGGTAGAGATATCCATTAACACAGCATGGATCATAAATGATGTACATGCAAACAATCTGAAACTTTTCTTAAGTGAAAAAGACTGTCAGAAGGTGCTTAAAAATGAATAATATACACATGAATATATATACACATATGTTATTTAATATAAATATTTATTAAAATGACAAAGCAGCATACTATGGAAAGACATTACAAAAACCCATCATGAATAGATGAATGTAATCAGACAAAGCGGCAAGGAGACAGGAGTCATCAGACGTAAGCTCCAGGAGACCAGGAAGCTGTCTGTACTCTTCACTGTTGAATTCACACAGCCTGGAAGAGTGTCTGGCACACAGTAGGTACTCAGAATTATTTCTTGAATAATATCTTAAAAACTGAAAACATAAAAGCAATAAACAGGAGAAACAGGATCAGTTTATATTACCAAATCAGTGTTTATAACTAATATATTTGAGTTGCAAAACTTAGATGGTAACTGAAATACCTACATCAAAAAAGATATCATATATTAAGATTTTATAAAAATTGTGAACAAAAAGTTAAATGTACCAATATCAATATATAATAAATCAAGGATATAGAAAGGAAAAATAATATTATTGCAATAAAAGTTAATCTGCATTTATATGACATTAAAAACCCAAGAGTATATCTACATTTTAAGTACACCTTGATCATTTATTGTCACAATAACACAACATGGATAGATTATAATTAGATATTATACTGGTCATTTATTTATACCTCAAGATTAAGAATATTATGATACTAAAAATAAATTTTTAAAATGTACAGATTGCCATTACTACCCCCCACAACAGTATTTTGTATTTTAAAATATGTCTTTGATTCATCTTTAGTGGTTCATTGAAAACATTATGAAACCTATAGCTGAATATCTCAAAACTTTATGGACTAATGCCTGAATTTTTATATGGGATAAAATTTTAACTTTAACTGCTTTTGTTAAAAAAAATAGAGTA
>SJYF01000483.1:2688140-2703294 GCA_006410515.1 Procapra przewalskii | reverse complement strand
TATATATATATATATATATATATATATATATATATATATGTATGTATGTATATGTATTGCTATATACATATATGTTGACATGTACAGATGTATGGGTATGTACATATATATGGATATATACATATGTATTGGTAGATACATGGACTTTCCAGGCAGCTCAGTGGGTAAAGGATCTGCCTGCAAGCCTGAGACAAAGAAGATGCAGGTTCAATTCCTGGGTCAGGAACATCCCTTGGAGAAGAGCATGGCAACTCATTCCGGTATGCTTGCCTGGAGAATCCTGTAGACAGAAGTGCCTGGTGGGCTATAGTTCATTGGGTCTCAAAGAGTTGGACATTTGAAGTCAGACTACTGAAGTGACTGAGCACAGCACAGCATGTTGATATATATACATGTATATGATATATACAGATATATAAATTCTTTTTCATATTCTTTTTCATATTCTTTTCCATTATGGTTTATTGCAGTATACTGAATTATAGTTCCCTGTCACTTTATTTTAAACAAGTTTTCCCACTGGTATTTCATAACTAAACTTACTGCCTAAGGAAATGAAATCTCTGAGGTGTGTGTGTTTAAATAATCTGATGGATGATAAAAAGTAACTATAGTTGCATGCTGGATGAAATATATGTATATATATATATCTGGTATCAGAATATGTTCATCTTTATCTCTGCAGTGGATGTTCTCCGAGATGGTCCCACTGAGCTCCAGCTCCTGGTCTTACCACTCTGTGTGGTCCCCTCCTGCACTTAGGCTGAGACTTGCTTTAACCAGCAGAAAGCTGTCCTGGGAGCGGTGACACTGTGCCCTTTCCAGGACTAAACTTAAAAAGGGTCTCGTCCACTTTTGTGTTTTGAGGATCCCTGAGAACCTTCATCAGAAATCTGATTTGTCTGCTGGAGGGATGACATGAAGAAGGTACTGCAGAGACAAAGACACTGGAAGCCTGGCTGCCCAGGCACTAAACCTAGACAACACTATCTTTGATGTCCCAACTGTGCTGTTTCATATCTGAATTTCTGCCTCCCACAGTCAGAGAAATAATACCATGGCTATAATTTGAAGCCTCTGAATTTTGCATAGTTTGTTGTGCAATGACCAAAATAATTTCTTTTTTTTCCAAATGAATAATCCCAGATTTATTGACATACGATCAGAGATCAATTTTACCAGCATTGTAAAGCTGTTTTGAGAATTGTCTAGAAAAACAATGTATGTCCGTTAAAATCTAAAATGTCCCTCTTATTTCACTCTATCGTGTAGTTGGCCATTTATCATTCATGTGTCATTTCTACCTTCTTGCTTCTATCTCAAACAGTCCACTGAACCTGTTTCTGTAAAATCATTGCTTGTCTCCTCCCGGTTGTGTTGCTGTTCAATCTCTAAGCCATGGCTGGCTCTTTGTGACCGCATGGACTGCAACACACTAGGCTTGCCTGTCTTTGACTATCTCCCAGTGTTCGCTCAAACTCTTGTCCATTGAATCCACCTGCAGTGCGGGAGACCCTGACCCTGGGTCAGGAAGATGCACTGGAGGAGGGTTAGGATACCCACTCCAGTATTCTTGGGCTTCCCGTGTGGCTCAGCTGGTAAAGAATCCAGCTGCAACGCAGGAGACCTGGGTTTGATCCATGGGTTGGAAGATCCCCTGGAGAAGGGAAAGGCTACCCTTTAAAGAACACTCTAGTATTCTAGCCTGGAGAATTCCATGGACTGTATAGTCCATGGAGTCGCAAGAGTCAGTCATGACTGAGTGACTTTCACTTTCACTAGGTTTGTCATAAGTTTTCTTCCAAGGAACATGCATCTTTTTTTTTTTAATCCAATGAACAATGTGTGAGTTATGTATTTGACGTTGTATGATACTGGACACTTTTCCTTCATTCTCAGATTCTTAAAATATCTTCTCCCTGATTTTTTTCCAACCTCTTTGTCCAGCTTCTCTGAATCCTTTGTGGACCTGCCTTTTCTACAGTCTTGGTATTTCCCAAAAGGCAGTTCACTGCTTAATCTTTTCATTCCACACGCTCTTCTTGAATAATTTAGTTAAACTTCAACTACATGTTGTTAACTTCCAAAAGCACGTCTCAATTCTAGCTCCCTCTGCTCACCTCAAGAAACATGCTTAGTTGCCTGCAGAACAAGTTAATAAGACTTCACTGCAGGGACCTGAAAATAACATAAATAAAGTTCATGCCCATCCTTCATCATGTACTAGGCCAGACTCTCAAACTGGCTCCTGCTCTGTATTGAAAACTTAGAAGCAGAGCTTCCAGTTGCAGAATCTAGAAACCAGATTCGTCCTTGACCTCTTGCCCTTTTGTTCTTGCTGCATTGACCCTCCACCCTGTGGCTTTTGTCTCGAATTTGCACCTGAGGTTACATGTTAGCAGTTAGGCTCCTTGCTACCTAATGATGCCCGATAAAATAGAGTGGGCTGCAGCTGAACATATGCAGTAAATGATGGTTGGTTTTTGCTCTCCATGCATCACCACTGGGAGCCTCCCACTAGGTCTAGATAGAATGGCTGAGGAAAGACAAAGCATAGCAGCTAAGGGATAGGACAGGTCCTCCAGGGGAGGTTTCCCTATCTCAGTAACACAACATCAGCATCCAGGGGACCCAGAGTCAGTGCAGGGACAGAAGCTAGCCATGGGCATTTTGTCAGAATCAACCACCCCTCACAAGTTCTTAGCAACCTGCTCAGTGTGACAGTGCATTATGATAAGAGCAAAGTAATGCCATTTATGGTAACTTTCGGATATTATTCACCAACATCTAGTCCCTTGAAGATAGATGCACCTGTGGCTGCAGTGGGGAGGGGAACATTAGAGGAAAACAATAGATTTCTTCTATTTGAAGTTTCCTCTCAAATAATCCATTATAAATCAATTACATTTTTACTTAATATATAGTCATTTTTCACAAACAGATAATTCAAACTGTAAGTTCAGTACTATTTGTGTGAGTCTTAAATGGCTTCTTGAAAGTAAAAAAAAAAAAAAAAGTTTATTAAATATAATGTCAGGAGCTTGCTGGCCCACAGGATATTTTCCAATGTTGGCCTATAGATAACATAATCAATCATCAAGCCCTGTCAATTCTGTCATCGTGATACCTCTAGAATAGATTTAATGTTCTTCATCTTTCTGTCTTTACTGAAGCCCTGTTATGGTCCAACTCAAGTTAGTTGACTAGTTTCCTAAATAGCTTTCTTCCTTCCAGTCCTGACCATCTCCAAGTCAATTCATCATTAGGGAGCCTTCCAAAAGGGAAATCTATTTATGTGACCTTCCCTCCATCCCTACCCCCATCCCACCCCATTTCTAAGTCCTTCAGCTTGTGCTAGAATAAAATCTATATTTCACTGTTTTTTGCTTTTAAATTTTTATTGGATGATAGTTGCTTGACAGTGTTGTGGTGTTAGTTTCTGCTGTACAGCAAAATGAATCGTCTATGCATATACATATATCCCATTTTTTTGGATTTCTTCCCAATGTACGTCACCACAGAACTCTGAATAGAGTTCCCTGTGCTCTACATAGGTCCTCAATAGTTATATACTTTATACATAGCAGTGCATGTGTGTCAATCTTAATCTCCCAACTCACCTCACACCCCGATTCCCTGGCTGGTGTCCATACCTTTATTCTCTGTCTGTGTCTCTGTTTTTGCTTTACAAATAGATTCATTTGTACCACTTTTCTAAATTCCACATGTGTGTGTTAATATTCAGTATTTGTTTTTCCCTTTCTGATTTACTTCTCTCTGTATGGCAGTCTCCAAGTCCATCCATGTCTCAGAGAAATGTCACAGTTTTGTTCCTTTTTATGGCTGAGTAATATTCCATTCTATATATGTGCCACATCTTCTTTATCCATTTCTCTGCTGATGGACATTTAGGTTGCTTCTACGTTCTGACTATTGTAAATGATATCTACATTTCTTTGTATAGCTGATAGGATCTTACCCAATTAGGTCCCAGCCTCTGTTTCCAATCTCATTTTCTGCCACTAACCCCATCCTATCCCCATTTCACAACCCTTTACCCCCTCCACACACATGCATACCACCCCATCCATTCTGTGTTTCCCTCCTGGTTCTACCAAGGCAGCACCTCAGCTAGTTTTCTCTGAGCTTTTTCAAGAACTTACAAGATGGTCTGTTTATACTGCTGTCTGAGCACCTAGAACAACAGACTTTCACTCTGCTCATGTGTCCACCTGGCTTTCTTATCTACCTGCATTGAGGCTCTTGAGAGTCCAGATTCTTCTACTCATCCAGTGCTTACCATCATTCCTGTCAATAGTCAATACATAATAAATATTAGTTTGTCATTCAATGAACAAATGAATTCCTACCCTTTTAATAAGGTGTTTTATTTTCTATTCTATAAGTATCCTTCAGAAAATATAGAATCTAGTAGATGATGTTCTGATTAAAATAGTAATAATAATAATAGTAATAAAGTTGCTTTATCTGTGGGCCTATGCTGTCAACACTCTGCTAGTATAAAAAGCTATTTTTGAAGATCTGTATGAAACTAAAAGACAGGAAACCCATTTAGTTCAAACAGCAGCTACTTACCAAAATATAAATAGAGCAGTAATACAGAGAAAATAGTTCTGGTATTGTGCTTAATTCACTCAAGCCGTAGCAATTACTGCTGAGTAAAAGCCATATGCCCAATGAAGTTTTATGTTTCCATAGAAAATAAACAACAATTCTTTCCAGATGTTTGCTAAAAATAAAATATATGTTATAATCTGGTCTCAAAAGGAAAAGGCAAAAACAAAAAAAAATGGCTTTCTGTATAATTTCTCAGATATTCTGCATACATGGGTCAGTCCCTGGAGAGAGAAATGAATACCATTACACTTTATCAATATCGTAAATAATTGAACATATAATGTCCTACAAAATGAAATCTGACTTAAAACTGAAAAACAAAAGTAAAAGGACATAAATCAAACAAAAGAACTTTCTAAAATTATGTCTGTGCTCTGAATCCTTTCTGGAATTTTCCATAGGGAAAATGTAAATATTTGATGAATGTATTATAATCAAAAGTGAAATGTTGAAACTTACTTGGATTAGATGTTGAAAACCAAATGACAGATGGTGTCAATTATATTAGACACTTGAGAAAATATCAGGGTTCCAAAAAGAGTTTTTAAAACATTTACTTATATGATTTATTTTCCCACTTTTAGTAGTGTAAATTCCAAAGAAAACACTAAAGTTGACCAAAAAATTCATTTGGGTTTTTCATAAGATTTTTACAGAAAATCTGAACAAACTTTTTGGCCAGTGCAATACATTTGTTGCTCTCTGAGCCTTTTAAAAATTTTCCTACATGCTAGTGTTATTTTTAATTTTTTTCTTTCTTATAAAATCTTTTGCATTAAGAAAATTTTATTATTTGGCAGAATGAATAGCCTCGAGTTATTTTCTCCTGTTATTTGGATCTTAGTTCATTATTGCCTAAATATTTCACTTTCTTTAATATTTATACTAAGTGTATACCATGCTAGTTAACATGTTATATATATGTCTATCAATACATATGTGTATATACTTAACTTTTGCATATGTATTTGAAAACTTGACAGTACTCAGAATATTTCTGATTTACACAGTAAAATGGAGATGATGAATCATATCAATCTGATCATATACTGAAAAAGCAAATGATTAAATAGAAAATGGGGCTTCCCAGGTGGTTCAGAGGTAAACAATATGCCTGTCAATGCAGGAGACATGGGTTTGATCTCTGTGTCAGGAAGATGCCCTGGAGGAAGAAATGGCAAACCACTCCAGGATTCTTCCCTGGAGAATCACATGGACAGAGGAGCCTGGGATGCAGCAGTCCGCGGAGTCACAAAGAATCAGACATGACTTAGCAACTCAGTTGGTTCAGTCACTCAGTTGTGTCTGAATCTTTGTGACTCTATGGACTGCAGCATGCCAGGCTTCCCTGTCCATCACCAACTCCTGGAGCTTGGTCAAACTCATGCCCATTGAGTCGGTGATGCCATCCAACTATCTCATCCTCTGTTGTCCCCTTCTCCTCCTGCCCTCAATCTCTCACCCCCACCCTTACCCCAGCCCATCAGAGTCTTTTCCATGAATCAGTTCTTTGTATCAGGTGGACAAAGTATTGGAATTTCAGTTTCAGCATCAGTCCTTCCAATGAATATCAGGACTGATTTCCTTTAGGATTGACTGTTTTGATCTCCTTGCAGTCCAAGGGACTCTCAAGAGTGTTATCCGACAAGACAGTTCAAAAGCATCAATTCTTCAATGCTCAACTTTCTTTATGGTCCAGCTCTCTCATCCACACATGACTACTGGAAAAACCATAGCTTTGACTAGACGGACCTATATGTAGAGTACATTATGCTAAATGCTGGGCTGGATGAAGCAGAAGCTGGAAACATGATTGCTGAGAAATATCAATAAGATCAGATATTCAGATGTCTTAGCAACTCAGTTCAGTTGAGTTCAGTCACTCAGTCATGTCCTACTCTTTGTGACCCCATGGACTGCAGCATCCCAGGCCTCCCTGTCCATTACCAACTTCCAGAGTTTACTCAAACTCATGTCCATTGAGTTGGTGATGCCATCCAACCATCTTATCCTCCATAGTCCGCTTCTCCTCCCCCCTTCAATCTTTCCCAGCATCAGGGTCTTTTCCAGTGAGTCAGCTCTTCTCATAAGGTGGCCAAAATATTGGAGTTTCAGCTACAACATCAGTCCTTCCAATCAATATTCAGGACTGATTTCTTTAAGATTGCACCGGTTGGATCTCCTTGCAGTCCAAGGGACTTTAAAGAGTCTTCTTGAACACCACAGTTCAAAAGCATCTATTCCTCAAGTGCTCAGGTTTTTTTATAGTCCAACTCTCATATCCATACATGACTACTGGAAAAACTGTAGCTTTGACTAGATGGATCTTTGTTGGCAAAGTAATGTCTCTGCCTTTTAATATGCTGTCTAGGTTGGTCATAGCTTTTCTTCCAAGAAGTAAGTGTCTTTTCATTTCATCACTGCAGTCACCATCTTCAGTGATTTTGGAGCCCCAGAAATAAAGTCTGCCACTGTTTCCACTGTTTCTCCAACTATTTGCCATTAATTGATGGGACCGGATGCCATGATATTTGTATTCTGTATGTTGACCTTTACACCAACTTTTTCACTCTCCTCTTTCATTTTCATTGAGAGGCCCTTTAGTTCTTCATTTTCTACAATAAGAATGGTGTCATTTGCATATCTGAGGTTATTGATATTTCTCCAGGCTATCTTGATTCAAGCTTGTGCTTCATTCACTTAGCAACTAACCAACATCAAAATAGAAAATGTAGACTAATTCTGGATCACAACTGATTTTACCTGCCCTCAATGAGACAACAACAGATATTGGGATTAAGAGTTTGGAAACAGATCATTCTCTATGGTAAGGGACTGCTGTCACTCAGTTCAGTTCAGTCGCTCAGTCATGTCCGACTCTTTGTAACCCCATGAATCGCAGCACGCCAGCCCTCCCTGTTCATCACCGTTTGTCGGAGTTCACTCAGACTCATGTCCATCGAGTCCGTGATGCCATCCAGCCATCTCATCCTTGGTCATCCCCTTCTCCTCCTGCCCCCAACCCCTCCCAGCATGAGAATCTTTTCCAATGAGTCAACTCTTTGCATGAGCTGGCCAAAGTACTGGAGTTTCAGCTTTAGCATCATTTGTTCCAAAGAAATCCCAGGGTTGATCTCCTTCAGAATGGACTGGTTGGATCCTTGCAGTCCAAGGGACTCTCAAGAGTCTTCTCCAACACCACAGTTCAAAAGCCTCAATTCTTCGGTGCTCAGCCTTCTTCACAGTCCAACTCTCACATCCATACATGACCACAGGAAAACCATAGCCTTGACTAGATGGACCTTAGTCGGCAAAGTAATGTCTCTGCTTTTGAATATACTGTCTAGGTTGGTCATAACTTTTCTTCCAAGGAATAAGCGTCTTTTAATTTCATGGATGCAGTCACCATTTGCATTTGGAGCCCCCCCCAAAATAAAGTCTGACACTGTTTCCACTGTTTCCCCATCTATTTCCCATGAAGGGATGGGACCAGATGCCATGATCTTCATTTTCTGAATGTTGAGCTTTAAGCCAGCTTTTTCGCTTTCCTCTTTCACTTTCATCAAGAAGCTTTTTAGCTACTCTTCACTTTCTGCCATAAGGGTGGTGTCATCTGCATATCTGAGGTAATTTGTATTTCTCCTGGCAATCTGGATTCCAGCTTGTGTTTCTTCCAGTCCAGCATTTCTTATGATGTACTCTGAATATAAGTTAAACAAGCAGGGTGACACTATACAGCCTTGACATATTCCTTTTCCTATTTGGAACCAGTCTGTTGTTCCATGTCCAGTTATAACTGTTGCTTCCTGACCTGCATACAGATTTCTTAAGAGGCAGGTTAGGTGGTCTGGTATTCCCATCTCTTTCAGAATTTTCCACAGTTTATTGTGATCCACACAGTCAAAGGCTTCGGCATAGTCAATAAAGCAGAAATAGATGTTTTTCTGGAACTCTCTTGCTTTTTCCATGATCCAGCGGATGCTGGGAATTTGATCTCTGGTTCCTCTGCTTTTTCTAAAACCAGCTTGAATATCAGGGAGTTCATGGTTCACGTATTGCCGAAGCCTGGCTTGGAGAAATTTGAGCATTACTTTACTAGCATGTGAAATGAGTACAGTTGTGTGGTAGTTTGAGCATTCTTTGGCATTGCCTTTCTTTGGAGTTGGAATGAAAACTGACCTTTTCCAGTCCTGTGGCCACTGCTGAGTTTTCCAAATTTGCTGGCATATTGAGTGCAGCACTTTCACAGCATCATCTTTCAGGATTTGAAAAAGCTCCACTGGAATTCCATCTCCTCCACTAGCTTTGTTCGTAGTGATGGTTTCCAAGGCCCACTTGACTTCACATTCCAAGATGTCTGGCTCTAGATTAGTGATCACATCATCATGATTATCTGGGTCATGAAGATCTTTTTTGTATAGTTCTTCCATGTATTCTTGCCACCTCTTCTTAATATCTTCTGCTTCTGTTAGGTCCATGACATTTCTGTCCTTTATCAATCCCATCTTTGCATGAAATAGTCCCTTGGTATCTCTGATTTTCTTGAAGAAATCTCTAGTCTTTCCCATTCGGTTGTTTTCCTCAATTTATTTGCACTGATCGCTGAAGAAGGCTTTCTTATCTCTTCTTTCTATTCTTTGGAACTCTGCATTCAGATACTTATATCTTTCCTTTTCTCCTTTGCTTTTCTCTTCTCTTCTTTTCACAGCTATTTGTAAGGCCTCCCCAGACAGCCATTTTCCTTTTTTGCATTTCTTTTCCATGGGGATGGTCTTGATCCCTGTCTCCTGTACAATGTCACGAACCTCATTCCATAGTTTATTAGGCACTCTATCTATCAGATCTAGGCCTTTAAATCTATTTCTCACTGTATAATCATAAGGGATTTGATTTAGGTCATACCTGAATGGTCTAGCTGTTTCCCTACTTTCTTCAATTTAACTCTAAATTTGGTAATAAGGAGTTCATAATCTGAGCCACAGTCAGCTCCTGGTCTTGTTTTTGTTGACTGAATAGAGCTTCTCCATCTTTGGCTGCAAAGAATATAATCAATCTGATTTTGGTTTGACCATCTGATGATGTCCATATGTAGAGTCTTCTCTTGTGTTGTTGGAAAAGGGTATTTGCTATGACCAGTGCATTTTCTTGGCAAAACTCCATTAGTCTTTGTCCTGCTTCATTCCGCATTCCAAGGCCAAATTTGCCTGTTACTCCAGGTGTTTCTTGACTTCCTACTTTAGCATTCCAGTTCCCTATAATGAAAAGGACATCTTTTTTGGGTGTTAGTTCTAAAAGGTCTTGTAGGTCTTCATAAAACCATTCAACTTCAGCTTCTTCAGCATTACTGGTTGGGGCATTAATATGGATAATTGTCATAATGAATGGTTTGCCTTGGAGATGAACAGAGATCATTCTGTCATTTTTGAGACTGCATCCAGGTACTGCATTTCAGACTCTTTTGTTGGCCATAACGGCTACTCCATTTCTTCTAAGGGATTCCTGCCTACAGTAGTAGATATAATGGTCATCTGAGTTAAATTTACCCATTCCAGTCCACTTTAGTTCGCTGATTCCTAGAATGTTGACATTCACCTTTGCCATCTCTTCTTTGACCACTTCCAATTTGCCTTGATTCATGGACCTGACATTCCAGGTTCCTATGCAATATTGCTCTTTACAGCCTCGGATCTTACTTCTATCAGCAGTCACATGCACAACTGGCTAATGTTTTGCTTTGGCTCTATCCCTTCATTCTTTCTGGAGTTATTTCTCCACTGACCTCCAGTAGCATATTGGGTACCTAATGACCTGGAGAGTTCCTCTTTTGGTATCCTATCATTTTGCCTTTTCATACTTTTCATGGGTTTTTCAAGGTAAGAATACTGAAATGGCTTGTCATTCCCTTCTCCAGTGGACCAAGTTCTATCAGACCTCTCCAACATGACCTGCCCGTCTTGGGTTGCCCCACAGGCATGGCTTGGTTTCATTGAGTTAGACAAGGCTGTGGTCCTAGTGTGATTAGATTGACTAGTTTTCTGTGAGTATGGTTTCAGTGTGTCTGCCCTCTGATGCCCTCTTGCAACACCTACCATCTTACTTGGGTTTCTCTTACCTTGGGTGTGGGGGTATCTCTTCACAGCTGCTCCAGCAAAGCACAGCTGCTGCTCCTTACCTTGGACGAGGGGTATCTCCTTACCGCCGCTGTTCCTGACCTTCAAGGTGAGATAGCTCCTCTAGGCCCTCCTGCACCTTCGAGAGTCAGCTGGCACACTAAGCACAGGTGCCTGTGAGAGCCAGCCGGTGCACTGTAGATTATTCAGGAGCATCTTTGGCTTCTGTCTTTTAGATGCCAGTTGTCAGAGGTGACCCTCACTCCCCCACTGGGATAATCTAAAATATCTCCTGTCATCCCCAAATGTTCTCTGGAATGTGGGGGGATGGACTAATCCCTGACCTAGATGACCTTCCTCAACCTTTGAGGGCTATAGGTATATCTCAAGGGTTTTATAATTTGGCCTTTACCCACCCCACCTTTGTTGCCTGTTCATACTGCTCATGGGATTGTTCAGGCAAAAATATTGGAATGGTTTGCCATTTCTTTCTCCAATATAATTTACTGAAGATTGACCACAGGAGAAGGGGGCAACAGAGGATGAGATGGTTGGATGACATAACCAACTCAAGAGACTTGAGTTCAGGCAAACTTAGTGAAGGACAGGGAAGCTGGCATGCTGCAGTCCATGGGGTCGCAAAGAGTCAGATAGCACTTAGCAACTGAACAACAGCAACCCCAGCTTTCTGCCTGAAATACAGGAAATTGGGAAATCATTCCTCTTTGAGACTCAGGTTTCATTTTCATTTGTTCACCATTGATTTCTCTTGATATGGAATTCTTTCTACTTTCTCTTCCTGTTTGAAATGAGTGTCCCTTTCATCCTCTCCCGAGGTCGTCCTAGCAAAGATTTGGAGTATTATTCCTTGATCAGAGTTGGCCAAATCTGATTTTTAAAAGGAGCTTATGGAATTTAGAAACTGTTACCTTTCACAAAGACTAGCTTTCAAGGTCTTTTGCATACGGAGACTCATACAAGTCAGATACAACAGGCAAACATCTTTCCTTTATAGCTGTCATTCACTCTCCATTTGAGTATGGGAACCCAGTGGATAATCAGATGACAAACCAATGGGCATTATCATTATCACAGAAATAAAACTACAGTAATTTGTAGCACTTAGTAAGAACAATAAAATTTGGTTTACAGTCTTCAAGAGCACCATAACTGTTTTGTAAGTAATATATGGTAATTTTCAAGTATCTCAAACACATATTGTATTTTGTAGAGAGGAATAAATACTTTCGGTGAGAATGAAGTGTAATGATTTCTTTCCTTTGATTAAGAGGTATTTTTATAGTGATAATCATTATTAACTGAAATAAATATTTGCATAGGTACAGTATACAGTTCTTTCATTAAAATATTTTTATTTTAAAAATATGTATTGGTTCCTGAACCATGATGTTTTTTAAAGTTTGATTTTAATGAGTCATTGAATATGTATTTACTTTTATGAGATGCACATACTTGAAATATGGTTATATTTGTCAGCATAAGAATGATTTAAATTTCCTTAAAATAGTCTATTAGGATGCAGATGTTCTGGCAGACAGGTGCTTCTAAAGAATTTAAAATAGATGTAACTACAATGCTTTTTGAAAATGCAATTCTCTTGTCTCTGCTCATATTGTACTTGTTGTTGTTTAGCCGCTAAGTCCTGTCCATCTCTTCTGTGACCCTGTGGACGGTAGTCTGCCGGGTTCCTCTGTCCATGGGATTTCCCAGGCAAGAATACTGGAGTGGGTTATCATTTCCTTCTCCAAGGGATCTTCCCAACCTATGGATAGAGCCTACAGCTGATGCTTTGGCAGGCAGGCTCTTTACCACTGAGCCACCTGGAAAGCCCTGGTCCTATTAGTTTAAGCAAATTTCCTTCTTCTTCTCAAACATGAATACTGGTAAGGTTGTGTATCAGCGTGTATCAGGTGTGTCTAATAATTTGGGAAGTGCACATGCATGAGTGCATGCTAGGTTGTGTCAGTTGTGTCCCATTCTTTGTGACCCCATAGACTGTAGCCTGTCAGATTCCTTTGTCCAC
The DNA here is from genome assembly GCA_006410515.1 of Procapra przewalskii. Lineage (NCBI taxonomy): Eukaryota > Metazoa > Chordata > Mammalia > Artiodactyla > Bovidae > Procapra > Procapra przewalskii. The sequence goes on along the minus strand of SJYF01000483.1, from coordinate 2,690,502 downwards.
AGAATTCTCCGGGCAGGAATACTGGAGTGGGTTGCCCTGATCTACTCTACGGCATCTTCCTGACCCAGGTATTGAACTTGCATCTCTTATGTCTCCTTCAGGTGGAATCTTTATCACTCGAGCCCCCTGGGAAGTCCAGAAATTGCATGACAATATTCAAAATAAGAAAATATAAATCAAAGTAATATCTTTTCTGTGGGGAAAATGCTACATTGGATATTGAGTGTTAAAACTTTACTGGGGCCTTATGATGACATTTTGTTTCAAATTCAGTATTTGAGTATATTTTATAGTTAACGTCAAATTTTAACAAAATAGCTTTAGTGCTAAAACCTTGTTTTAATTGATTTGTAGCATCTCCCACAAATTAAGCAACACTCCAAATTCTAGTTCCTGTGATTGGCTGATATATTCCTTTTTCACATTTGTGGCATAGTTTTCTTACACTTAAAACATCATTTTTCTAGAGAGAAAAAAATTTAAATATCTTAATGTGATGCATTTGAGACCGAGAATGAAAACCTCACCGTTAAGTGCCAACATTAAACCAGGCACTTGCTCACAGATTGCTACTCCCCTTTCTTCTTTTGGTCACTTTGATATGCTTTCTTTTGACCACTTACACAGAAATTGATGTATCTTACACAGTTTGCTCCCTTAGTTGTTGATTTTAGATTTTGCAGTTATATCTAATCTATATCTTAGGACAGTTATTGGCTCTTTTCTCTTGGTTACAGTGGCATCAGTAACCTCTTATAACAAAAGTGTAAATGATGAGTGAAGTCTATAAAACTATCAGTTTAGGTAAACTAGCAAAGTTCCTTGGAGAAAGAAGGCCGGGACCTTGAAAATTAACTATGCTCTGAGTATCCAGTGGAGGAAGGGCATGTTTTAAAAGTGTATATAGAAGGACTTCCCTGGTGGTGAAATAGTTAAGAGTTTGTGCTCCCAAACTAGGGGCTGTGGGTTTGATCCCTAGTCAGGGAACTAAGATCCCACATGCCATGGGGGTGCAACTGAATAATAAATAAATATGTATTTTTTAATGTGCATGTGGAAAATGTAGAGTTTGCCAAGTATTTATTGGTCATGTCAGCTGGAGCACATGGTGACTGTGAAGGAAGAGGGAGGACAGAAAAGGATGAGACTGCAAAATCAACGCTTCCCACACATGGAGGAGGCAAGTGGTGCCAGGCTGAAAGATTTGAGTGTTTCTGTATAGGAGGTGGAAGGGGAAAGTTTCATGTGTATTTTTAAACAGAGGACAGAAAGTGAGGTTTAACAAAATCATGATTTCATAAGTGGATAGGAAAGTCTGACAACAGAAAATATGTGTAGTTGCTTTAAAAGCTATCACTGAGAGGTTAAAGTATTAAAAAATGGGTCTTAACTAAGGTGGAAATGCAGAGGAATTACTGTGTACAAGAAGTACTGTAGAGAGGGTGGTCAGAATCTAATGGATGACATTGTATGAGACTGAGATTACATGGAAACAATCAGATTAGAGTGTAGTTCTGAGCCTGGATGAAATGGACAAAAATATGCAAACAAAGGTTAGTTTGCACAGGTAAGTATTATTTCCATGAATCTCTGGAGTTCGGATAGATATAGACATGTTAAACTTTCAAGGAGGAAAACAGAGAAAAAAAACATCAACCAAGCATTGACTTCATCTACATTTAAGAGTGGAAGAAGGAAAGAAGGGTAACAAACTCACATATACATACACATGTGCACGCGTGCACACACATGGAAAAGTCAGAAAATTAATAGAAAAATCAAGATCGCATGGTAACTCTGAACCTGAAGATATGGCTTCATGAGATAAGGATTATGCAACCATACAAAAGAACTTAGGGAAAACAAAAAGAAATAGAACAATTACGTAACTGAATTTGGGTGATTTTTTCCCTCATTTTTAATGTTTTTCTTTCCAATTTGTCACTATATAAGTAAATAGGATAATAAGGGAGAGAGATTTTTGGATCTTCCCTTTGCTGGACCCATGTAAATATTCTAGTAGTCTGCTTTTGAATATTGGGGTTATAGACCTTCATGTTTTGCTGTTGACTTTTAGCAACTTAAATGAAATGAAAATAGAAAACATCACATTTAAAATTCCTTTTATACAGTAAGATTAATAGGTAAGGGACAGGTATCTAAAACTGTTCTTTACCAATGGGTCATAAAACCAACAACCAGATTTTTTTTTCCTCTTAACAGTGGCTATTTATAGCCTGATTTACATCAAGAGTTACCTTTGTAATATGGTCCCAGAAATTTTCTTTCTACTTTCTGTAGGTTCTTAAATAAATTTGCCATTAATCATGCATTGATCTAGCACAGTAATTGGGTCTAGAAT
>SJYF01000483.1:2661478-2677899 GCA_006410515.1 Procapra przewalskii | reverse complement strand
AGTTCATCAGGCACTCTATCTATCAGATCTAGGCCCTTAAATCTATTTCTCACTTCCACTGTATAATCATAAGGGATTTGATTTAGGTCATACCTGAATGGTCTAGCTGTTTCTCTACTTTCTTCAATTTAAATCTGAATTTGGTAATAAAGATTTCATGATATGAGCCACAGTCAGCTCCTGGTCTTTTTTTGTTGACTGTATAGAGCTTCTCCATCTTTGGCTGCATAGAATATAATCAGTCTGATTTCAGTGTTGACCATCTGGTAACATGGACTCTACTCCATGTGTAGAGTCTTCTCTTGTGTTATTGGAAGAGGGTGTTTGCTAAGACCAGTGCATTTTCTTGGCAAAACTCTATTAGTCTTTGCCCTGCTTCATTCCAGATTCCAAGGCCAGATTTGCCTGTTACTCCAGGTGTTTCTTGACTTCCTATTTTAGCATTCCAGTCCCCTATAATGAAAAGGACATCTTTTTTGAGTGTTAGTTCTAAAAGATCTTGTAGGTCTTCATAAAACCGTTCAACTTCAGCTTCTTCAGCATTATTGGTTGGGGCATAGACTTGAATAACTGTGATATTGAATGGTTTGCCTTGGAAACTAACAGAGATCATTCTGTCGTTTTTGAGACTGCATCCAAGTACTGCATTTCTGACTCTTTTGTTGACCATGATGGCCACTCCATTTCTTCTGAGGGATTCCTGGCTGCAGTTTTAGATATAATGGTCATCTGAGTTAAATTCACCCATTCCAGTCCATTTTAGTTCGCTGATATGTTCACCCTTGCCATCTCTTGTTTGACCACTTCCAATTTGCCTTGATTCATGGACCTGACATTCCAGGTTCCTATGCAATATTGCTCTTTACAGCATCAGATCTTGCTTCTATCACCAGTCACATGCACAATTCGGTATTGTTTTTGCTTTGGCTCCTAGCCTCCAATTAAAATAAATAAATTTATATTTTTAAAAAAACAGCAACAAAATGATGCATATTTTCAAGTTTAGGTTAGTCCCATAAGAATTTTAGTTTAGGTTGGTCTCATAAGCTTCAGAATTTAGGAGAAGCAGTTTGGTTGTGTATAAATGGACAATGGCAGATTCTCCTTAGAGCTGCATTTTTTTGAGTATTTGAGGTTTATTTGGGTTTATAGTGAGTGGCCAGGTTGAGACTATCAAACTCGTGGTAAATTATCCCAAGCCTGTCCTTGAAATTGCCACTGGCTATCTCTCCTATTTCTAGTTTACTAAAAGTGCACAGGCAAAGAAAGAAAGAAAGTGAAGTCGCTCAGTCATGTCCGACTCTTTGTGATCCCATGGACTGTAGTCTACCAGGCTTCTCTGTCCATGGGATTTTCCAGGCAACAGTAAAGGAGTGGGTTGCCATTTCCTTCTCCAGGGGATCTTCCTGACCCAGTGATCGAACCCAGGTCTCCTGCATTGCAGGCAAACACTTTACCTTCTGAGCCACCAGGGAAGCCCAGGCAAAGAGAGGACGTTAAAATGTTGTAATTATGTATATACATGTGACATACATAAATAAAATTACATTAAGACTATATTGCTACATATGTATTATATACTATGTATAATTTATATATAGTACTTTTTCAGTATATTGTGTTTCAACACCTGAGAATGCTGTCCTTTGCTGTTGTTCAGTAACTAAGTTACGTGTGACTCGTTGCCACCCCATGAAATGCAGCCTGCCAGGGTCCTCTGTCCTCCATTGTCTCTTGAATTTGCTCAAATTTGTGTCCATTGAGTTGGTTACGCTATCTAACCATATCATTCTCTGCCACCCTCTTCTTTTGCCTTCAGTCTTTCCCAGCATCAGGATCTTTTCAGATGAGTTGGCTCTTCGCATCAGGTGGCCACAGTATCGGAGCTTCAGCTTCAGTATCAGTCCTTCCAGTGGATATTCAGGGTTGATTTCCTTTACTGGTTTGACCTCCTTGCACTCCAGGGGACTCTCAAGAGTCTCTCCAGCACAAGTTTGAAAGCATCAATCCTTTGGTGCTCAGCCTTTGGTTGTGGTCCAGCTCTCACATCCATAGATGAAAACTGAACAAATCCCTCTCTTCCTCATCTGTGTCATCATCAATAATTTTCCATTAGTGCTTTTTTGCATATTTGTTCATTTTAAGCCATAAATTCTGTTTACTGTAGAGTCTTTGGCTTGTATTTTGCTAATTCTCTTTTGCATGTAACTTATTTTGCTTTCTAGTCTTCCAAAGCATTTTGAAACCTGGCATAATAATTTTACTTTTATTATATTCCACATTAGCTCATCAGCTTCTTGAGGGTCAGCAATTTAGGGAAAGTGTCTTTTGTCCTACATCTCCAAGATAGCATCTTATTCACTCCTTCACCAAATACTTGTGGAGCTTCCTATATATCAGACCAAGATTTAGACATTGATAGTCTCAGAAATGGAGAAGGCAATGGCACCCCACTCCAGTAACTTACCTGGAAAATCCCATGGATGGAGGAGCCTGGCAGACTGCAGTCCATGGGGTTGCTGAGGGTCAGACATGACTGAGCAACTTCACTTTCACTTTTCACTTTCATGCATTGGAGAAGGAAATGGCAACCCATCCAATGTTCTTGCCTGGAGATCCCAGGGACAGGGGATCCTGGTGGGCTGCCGTCTATGGGGTCACACAGAGTTGGACACGACTGAAGTGACTTAGCAGCAGTCTCAGAAATATGACAGTTCTGACAAAAGATTATTGGAGGCAAATTTACTAATTCATTATTGTCCTACCTAAGCTGAGTGCAGAAAGAGGGTGTCAGTGGAGACTAGTTTTCACTGTAAGACAAATGGAAACAACATTTACAAAAATGTATACTTTTGAAATGTATCAAGGAGGTCAAACATTTAGCATTAACAGCACAGGAAATAATAGAAAACAAATTCTAGATATTGACTAAAGAAGAGACACATCATCAACTATATGTGCACCCCAAATGAGAAAAAATACGTATTTTCCCTGCATGAGTAGTATTGGTAAGCCTATGCAAGCATTGATCTATGGTTTTGTTCCTTGCTTTGCAGTCTAGCTCAGAAATTCACCATGGCAGTTTGTTTTCAATTCTTCTCTGTGGCTGATTTTCCACTTGGATAATACATTCATCCATTTGTCCACAATTCTTAGAAGCAGACAAAAGATTCAGTATATCAAATATGTCTGCAGCAAATTCAAAACTGTCTCTCATCCATTTTGAGGAACACATAAATAACAAAAAAAAAGACATTAAAAGTTTACTCTTTTTCTCTTCAAAATTATAGCTTGAAATGATTGTCTATTTAGTAGCACTGTAATAGCTGTTGGAATGTGATTGTCATTTACCTCCCATAAGTTCGACATCCCCATGAGAAAGAGAACTTTTTTGGATTTCTAGATGTTCTTTTTCTTTGTGATACTCAGTTTGTAACCCCTTGGATTTTTAATGTGCCTGCAATAAAAGGAGCTGAGGACCTTAAGTGCATCCCAATTTTATGGTTACAGACTCCAGACTGAGTAGGCAAAATGTTTCCTTTTGAGCAGGACTTGGTGATTTTAGTACTGGAAAAAAAATTGAATCAACTTAGGAAAAATGAACTTCCCTGGTGGCTCAGAGGTTAAAGCATCTGCCTGCAATGCAGGAGACCTGGGTTTGATCCCTGGATCGAGAAGATCCCCTGGAGAAGGAAATGGTAACCCCCTACAGTATTCTTGCTTGGAGAATCCCATGGACGGAGGAGCCTGGTGGGCTACAGTCCACGGGGTCGCAGAGAGTCAGACATGACTGAGCGACTTCACTTTCACTTTCAAGAGAAACCAAAATGCATTAAAGATTCTACTTTTCAATACTTTGAAATTGTTCCTTAACCTACCATAAATAAGATTCCTCCCCCCCCCAGTTTTAGACATTTTTGTTTCCAGCTCTTAAATTCCTGTGGATATTATTGGCTTGTTGAAATCTCACAGGACTGATGCTTGCCGCAGACTTTGAAGGGTTGCCAAGTTAACTCTGAGGTCTGGTTTATTTTACAGAAACTATAGTGTTTCAATGCAATTACTAGTTTGTAAATCCGGAAACGAGTAACAGAGCTCACCATTGCCGGAATATAAAATGAAATTGTGAGAATTTTCTCCCTCTACAATATGTATTTTTAAAATTCAATCTTCCATTATGTCATTGAAAAAAAAAGTGTATTATATTTTTCCTCCTTCCTTTTAAAAGATAGAAGGGGGAAATCCTAATCAAGTGAATATATGTGTGTCTGATAGCACCATAAACAATGATGGAAAGCTGTTCTCCTATTATTCTGTTGCCCAAACTGTGGTTTGAAAGAATTTAAGCACCAGATATTGTAAAGGTCTTCTTTGCTTGACTTTTTTTTTTTTAATCAATAGAACATTTTTATTTAATATTTTTTAGCCATTCTGCATAGCACAGGGATTGAACTCATCATGCCTTCTGCAGTGGAAATTCAGAGGCCTATGGAGAAACAGTGGAAACAGTGTCAGACATTTTTTTGGGAGGGGGGCTCCAAAATCACTGCAGATGGTGACTGCAGCCATGAAATTAAAAGACGCTTACTCCTTGGAAGAAAAGTTATGACCAACCTAGATAGCATATTCAAAAGCAGAGACATTACTTTGCCGATTAAGGTCCATCTAGTCAAGGCTATGAGTTTTCCAGTAGTCATGTATGGATGTGAGAGCTGGGCCGTGAAGAAGGCTGAACGCCAAAGAATTGATGCCTTTGAACTGTGGTGTTGGAGAAGACTCTTGAGAGTCCCTTGGACTGCAAGGAGATCTAACCATTCCATTCTGAAGGAGATCAGCCCTGGGATTTCTTTGGAAGGACTGATGCTGAAGCTGAAACTCCAGTACTTTGGCCACTTCATGCGAAGAGTTGACTCACTGGAAAAGACTCTGATGCTGGGAGGGATTGTGGGCAGGAGGAGAAGGGGACGACCGAGGATGAGATGGCTGGATGGCATCACGGACTCGATGGACGTGAATCTGAGTGAACTCCGGGAGTTGGTGATGGACAGGGAGGCCTGGCGTGCTGCGATTCATGGGGTTGTGAAGAGTCGGACATGACTGAGCGACTGAAGAGAACTGAACTGAACCACTAGGCTGCCAAGAACGTCCCTTTTCTTAGCTGTTTGCATCACATTTACTTAGAGTCTCAGCAGTTTCTAGTCTCATCGTATTTTTCGGGTGGTGTTTTCTTCTGCTGGTTGGCCTAGTAGTGTCCTTCGTATGCCCTGAGGGCAGGGAACAAAAACCTGCAGGTGTTTTTCCTTTGTAATTTACCCACTTCCCAAGTTTACAGGCTTAAAATATCCATGTCATAGAAAAGGACCTACCAGGGTCGGGTATTTTTCTTGATTTTAAAATGGCAGTTCATCATACTATTTTTTCTTTGTTTTGGTCTAGAGCTAGAAAGTGACAATTTTAAAATATCATTTTCAGTTGTCATTACATTAGTGAAATGCTGATAGCTTCCTCAGCTCTGGTGTCATTAGTTGGCATCATCTGAAATGAGGTAGGATAATTTAGATTTAATATAATCATTAATTTTATTTTCTGTTTAAAATCATCCATTGATATTTGAAATGATTTTTAACTGTGCACAGAAGTTTAGAAAGAGGATTATAAAGAAAGGGGAAAAATATATTTCTTTCCACCTAATTAGCTCATTTTCAATGACTTTTTTTGAAGATTAGCCAAGAATTTAGATCTCTTTCACTAAATGATGTTTTATATACAGTTGATGAGATTCAAAACTGACTACTGTTTCAGAGATTTGAAGTCAAACTTCTCATTTGCTTTTCTATAAAAGAGAGTGTTAACAGGTTACGTCCATACTGGTGCCAAAGTACGTCTTAAAAATGATGATGTTTTAGTTTTTCCTTAGGTTTTATCATTTTAATTTTGATATTCATCATTTGCACCTTCTCTATTAAGTACTTGATTAAAAGTAAATCAACTAACAAAGCTTGTCAGCTAGACACCTTCCTTGTCACCAAGCATTGACAATGATAAACACTCCGAAGTTCTTCTTACAAATCTCCTAGCCATATTTTAAGCAGTGCACTTTAGGCAACATACTCACCAAGCTGTTGTGATATTCTTGTCAGTAGTCTCTGATCTACCCAGGAAAGCCTCCTAGAAAAGGTGATAACTGAACTAAAAATTACTGAATGAGATTTTGAGGCTGGAGTTTGTGGAGTGGGGGTGGAACCGGTGTGAACACCAAGAGGCCAGGCTGGCTAGAAACAGAGTAAAAGTTAATCATAATTTTAGAAGATGACATCACAGAGATGGGGGCAGGATTTGGAGACCACGTAGAGTTTTATAGACTGTGGTGGAGGTTTGTATTTTACTCTGTGCATGATGAAAAGTCATTGGAGATTTATTTTGTTCTATCATTTTCATAGGCTTCTCTGGTGGCTCAGATGATAAAGAACCTACTGTCAGTGCAAGAGACCCGGGCTAGATCATTCACTTATTTATTGATGAGAGGGCGTGACATGATCTGAGAAGGGTACACAGTCGTTTCTGTCTCTTTGTGATCTCACGGACTGTAGCCCGCCAGGCTCCTCTGTCCATGAAATTTTCCTGGCAAGAATACTGGAGTGGGTTGTCATTTCCTAGTCGAGGGAATCTTCCTGACCCAGGGATCAAACCTGCATCTCTTGAGTCTCCTGAATTGGCAGGTGGATTCTTTTACCACTAAGTCGCCTAGGAATTTAACACAATCTGACTTTTAATTAAGGCATTCAAGATAAGAACTATGTGAAAATATTCTGTAGGATTTCAAGGATGGCAACATTGAGTAAGTTTCAATAGTCAAGTGAGAGATGATGGTTTTTCACACTAAGATGGTAGCATCTTAGTGGTAAGTAAGTAGTGCTAAGTAGTAGTCATTCTGATTCAGCAATAAGGGCCAATGGGATAAACAAAAGTGTTAAATTTACCAAAAAAAAAAAAGTTAATTTTTTAAAACTATAGATTTTCTATAAGAAAGTCAATCAAAACAGCTAACAATGAATGAAGACGGAAGTACCCAAAGAAATAAACCAGGATTCAGACAAAATTGAATTTAAAATATAGAGCCTTATTAAGGAGCAATAAATAACAGGAGTTGAAGATGCAGAGTGAAATATACAATAAAGTACCATTAACTCATATATGCCAGGAGCTCTTAGAAGTACAAAGAGTATGCAGAAAGTTCAATAAACTTCTCCTAGGACATGCTGGGTTTTTTGTTTTTGTTTTTTTCCTTTTTTCCTATCCAAGTAAAATACACCAAGTACTCAACCAAAAACGTAGGAACCCCTATCACCATCCTCACCTCCCACTTCCGTTTCTTTGTTAAGGCTTGTTGCTTCAACCGTCAAATTGAACTTTAAATGATTCCACTTTATCTCCTTCTCTAACAAGCTAGCTCAAGACAATATCACCTTTCATCTGAACTTCATTTCCTACAAACTGTTCTTTCTTTTTTATATTTTGAACACATACATTATCTCCAGAGTAGCTTGAATAATCTTTTGAAAGCATTAATCATTCCATGTCAAATCTCAATGACTTCTTATTTCTCTTAGAATAAAATCCATAAATTTACAATGACTTGTAATCTTCTGCAAGATCTAGTTCTTTCTGTAATTTTAGTCCTATAGATTGGCAGCCTCCCCCATATGGGAATAAAGGAAAAACAAAAAAACATTTGAAAAAGTGGAAAGTATTAATCCTCAAGAACAAAGAGAATAGCTAATAAATATTAGCAAGTGAGTTCAACAAAGTTTTGATATGAAATATTGACATTTGTTTTTATTGCATTATCTGAATTTTTGTATAATTTGTATTACATTGTATTATAATCACAATATTTATTTATGCTGCTGCTGCTAAGTCGCTTCAGTCGTGTCCGACTCTGTGTGACCCCACAGACGGCAGCCCATTAGGCTCTGCCATCCCTGGGATTCTCCAGGCAAGAACACTGGAGTGGGTTGCCATTTCCTTCTCCAACGCATGAAAATGAAAGTGAAAGTGAAGTCGCTCAGTCGTGTCTGACTCAGTGACCCCATGGACTGCAGCCTACCAGGCTCCTCCATCCATGGGAGTTTCCAGGCAAGAGTACTGGAGTGGGATGCCATTGCCTTCTCCAAAAATGGACTAGAGGGGGGAAAAAAACAACAAAAACACAGTGATTAAAATATATTTACAAGTTAGTTTCAAAACATCATTTTCACCTCTAGTGGAAAATACAATAGACTCAATGCAAATTCCTTAGGTATTGCCACTGGCAAATTCCAACAACCTTTATTTATATTATATTTAAATTATATGTTGTACTATATGTATATTATATTTAATTATGATATACTTTATACTATATTTTTCTTATAACTGATTTAACTGAGCAGATAAAGTTTCAGCAGCAATGACGATGGGGTTAAACACTAACAGCCTGATAGATTTGGTCCTGTTTCCCTGCTTCTTCCCTCCCCCACTTTCCTGCTCTCCTCCGCCTCTGAAACTTAGGATTTGGAGACAGAAGTAGAAGACACGGGTAAGGATGAGGCTGAATATTGTTGTATTGATTCACAGTAATCTATGTGGATATCAATCTATAGATACAGATATATTGCAAGGTGCCAAGGAGTTGCAGAAAGTTCAGGACATTTAATGCTCAAGAGGACCCCTCTCTGTGATGGCTGCTTCTGCTGTTTCTTTGCTCGGCGGTAGTCTCCCACTCTTTGCAGCTCCATGGGCTGCAGCACATCAGGCTTCCCTGTCCATCACCATCTTCTGAAGTTTGCTCAAGCTCCTGTCCATTGAGTCAGTGAAGAATGTGGTTGAACGACAGGACAGAATTCAAAGAATCAGGAGCAAATGTTCGGAAATGTTATGACTGAGTTCAGTTCAGTCCAGCTGTTCAGTCGTGTCTGACTCTTTGCGATCCCATGAATCACAGCACGCCAGGCCTTCCTGTCCATCACCAGCTCCCGGAGTTTACCCAAACTCATGTCCATTGAGTCGGTGATGCCATCCAGCCATCTCATCCTCCGTTGTCTCCTTCTCCTCTTGCCCTCAAACTTTCCCAGCATCAACGTATTTTCCATGAGTCAGCTCTTTGCATCAGGTGACCAAAGTACTGGAGTTTCAGCTTTAGCATCATTCCTTCCAATGACCACCCAGGGCTGATCTCCTTCAGAATGGACTGGTTGGATCTCCTTGCAGTCTAAGGGACTCTCAAGAGTCTTCTCCAACACCACAGTTCAAAAGCATCAATTCTTCAGCACTCAGCTTTCTTTATAGTCCATCTCTCACATCCATACATGACCACTGGAAAAACCATAGCCTTGACTAGATGGACCTTTGTTGACAAAGTAATGTCTTTGCTTTTTAATATGCTGTCTAGGTTGGTCATAACTTTTCTTCCAAGGAGTAAGTGTCTTTTAATTTCATGGCTGAAGTCACCATCTGCAGTGATTTTGGAGCCCATAAAAATAAAATCTGACACTGTTTCCACTGTTTCCCCATCTATTTGCCATGAAGTGAAGGGACCAGATGCCATGATCTTAGTTTTCTGAATGTTGAACTTTAAGCCAGCTTTTTGACTCTCCTCTTTCATTTTCATCAAGAGGCTTTTTATTTCTTCTTCACTTTCTGCCCTAAGGGTGGTATCATCTGCATATCTGAGGTTATTGTTATTTCTCCCTGCAATCTTGATTTCAGCTTGTGCTTTATCCAGCCTAGCATTTCTCATGATGTACTCTGCATATAAGTTAAATAAGCAAGGTGAAAATATACAGCCTTGACATACTCCTTTTCCTATTTGGAACCAGTCTCTTGTTCCATGTCCAGTTCTAACTGTTGCTTTACACGTTAGTCAATATTTAAAACATAAATAACATGCACAACTTAATAATAAAAAGGCCAAAAGTGCAGTGGAGAAAAAATTAAAAGTATAAATAGATAATAAATAATATACCAAAATGACAAAGAAGTGGCCCCCAAAAATATATGTTCAATCTATCAATAATAAAAATTGTAAATGAAACAGCATGACAGCTTCTTGGCTCAGAGAAAATTTAACAACTTATTTTAGTGTGTTGAGGGGAATGGCTAATGCCAATATTCATAGGCACCATCTCCACAAAAGCAATTTGGCAGCATGAATCAGCTTTGAAATGGACTTATACTTTGACTGAAGTGTTACACTTATTATTAAGAAAGATTAAGTTCTTAAATGACATTGAAACATTTTTATTGTAACATAGTTTATAATATTAAAAAATGTTCATTATTACAGATGACTAAAACTATACAGTAAAATAAAGTGCAGCCTTAAATATAATAATAAATGAGAAAATACCTGTAATAGAACAATGTTAAGAAAGAAAATACCAAAAAACAATATCCTTACATTTGCAAAATTACTAATGTATGACATTTGATCTTTGTAAGCATGGTGGTGCTTTGCAGTTATACACAGTAATTTAGTAGTAGTTGCTCAAAACGGTGAGATTGTAAGTCATTTGTGTTTCTTCCTTTTTTGTTGGTATGTCTTTTTATATTTTTCTCCTGTGAATACCTGCTACTTTTAAAATAAAAAATTGCAAATCATAATATTCATATCAGAGCATCATATATAGTCTCATTGACATTTGAAAAGTGCCCTCAGGGTTTTTTTTTTTTTTTTCCTTTTCTTTTCTTTTGGAGATATTTTGCAATGGGCATGAGAATTCCATTAGTAAAAAGTAACTTGTCTGTACTTATTATCCTCTGTACCCTTCTTTATAAAGCATCTGGATCACTGATTAGCTAAGAAACTCTTAGAATAGGACACTGTCACTTTTTAAGTTATAATGTAACCATGTGTAATATACCTGCCACTAAATAAGCATAGCTAGTGTTTCAACCTTGATCTTTGTAAGGTTTTTTTTCCTTGACTTAGCTCAGGGATATCTGTTTCTCCACCAGGATGAATCAGTCATATTATTGAGGTTCAAGTATTTATAGCTCATCATATCTTGAATTGGCTTCATATAAAAAATAGAAAATAGGTGGGGGGTGGGGGAAGGAACAACAAAAAACATCTAGTTTGACGGATTGGGAAACATCTTTAATTGAAAGCCCTGTTCCTTGCCCACACTTGGTGAATCACTTAGGGCGCTCATCCCATGCCTCTTGTCTGAGAATTAGGGCTGTATATTTTGCACAGTCGCTAGATTCAGACTCATGCTGATCACTTCTTGTCTCTGTGGGTTTCTACAATTAACTGCAATCAACCCCACACTATTAAGGATGACATTGCTGCTCTTCTTAGAATCTGTGTTGGAAATGTAAGGAAATTTATAAACCATTTTATTTAATCCCTCATAGTATACAGAAGAAAATGCATCCAGATGAGATACAAGAATCCTCCTGTTTCCGGGTCTGTAATTCAACAGTCCCCACAGCACCGCCCCTGGCCTTGTGTTCAACAGAACCTCTTCATGCCCAGTGAAAGTGAAAGTCACTCAGTCGTGTCTGACTCCTTGCAGCCCCCATGGACTATACAGTCCATGGAATTCTCCAGGCCAGAATACTGGAGTGGGGAACCTTTCCCTTCCCCAGGGGATCTTCCCAACCCAGAGACTGAACCTAGGTCTCCCGCATTGCAGGCAGATTCTTTGCCAGCTGAACCACCAGGGAAGCCCAGGCAGTCAGCAAATCTTTCTTCCTAATTTAGGACAGGGAAAGTTGGATTCAAGGGGAGACACTGCGAGGGATTTTATACCAGTAAAACGAAAATGATACTGTTCATATTGTTCTTTTTTTCTTTCTTTCTTCCTCTTCTTTTTTTTTTAAACTTCAATATACTCTTTTCACTACCCTATAGAATCAGAAGCATGTCTGTGCCCTAAGGCTAAATCTTCCAGACGCAGAAAAGCTCAGAGAAACTACTTCTTCCCTCTCTGTTGTTTTCAAAAGCTGGGAAATACCGTGTTATTTTCTATGATTATTTTTCTGATTTTATTTTTATGACATATTTTAACAAAACAACTCTCAGGTACTTATATATATAGAATTGATATAATGGTGTTATATAAAGTATATTAAAATTTCATCTTAAATATTCAGAATCTAAAGATTAATTATTGACTTTTAATAAAAACTTTTCCAAGTTTGGGGAAAGTTTAATAATTTGGTGAGCTTTCTGTTAGAAAAAGATAATTCAAAATTACTAATACACAGTGAGGTTTAAAAGAATATTAATTTAGAAAAGAAATAATTTCATATAGATAATATTTAAAAAAGCAGACAAACACAATTATTCACAAAATTTTAAAAGATCAACTTTGTAAATGCTTTTGTTCCTATAATTTATTCCTACAGTCCTGTCATTATCAATTTTTATGATGATTTTTAATAAAATTTTCTATGTAGAGAAAAGATAATTTGGTAATTCCCCTAGAATGTCTACTTTTTTCAATTGTTGATACTTTAAAATATTTTCCTTTACCTTTTCAACTTATTATTAGTAAAGTCATACAAATTTGCAGATTTTTAGGATAATTATCAACACTGTGAACACCTCTAACAAGTTCCTTTCATAGATACGTGTTGAAAGACTTCAGAGTATTTAAACTTCTATGATATGGAAATTAATCAAATAATCTTTCTTTATAACTTTTGTTGCTATTGCTTTGTAGTGTCATAATATAAGCTGCATATTACCTTTTGTTGATTCAGTAGTAATGCTGTGCCTGCTCAGTTGTGTCTGACTCTTTGCGACCCCATGGACTGTAGCCCGCTGGGCTCCTCTTGTCCATGAAATTTTTCAGGCAAAAATATTGGAGTGGGTTGCTTTTTCCTATCCAGCAGATCGTCAAAAGAGCAAAGAGTATATCTGAAGAAGATGTTCATGTGATTTACTCTTTAGACTGTCAAAATATCTTAGAGCCTATTTTTCGCTTTGCTATTCATCTCTTTCTCTTAATGAAGTCCTGCTTTTAGTATGTTCTAAAACAGAGTCCAAATTGGTCACTCTCACCCCTTTGCATGTTACCTGTGTATACTTTTCCTTGTAACTATGGAGTTGAATGCTGTGACAGAGAGGGTGTATGGTCTGAAAAGTCTAAAACAGTCATTGTTTGAATCGCTACAGAAAAAAATAAAGATTGTGTCAATCTCCGATGTAAGAGAACTTTTGTTGCAATTTGTTTCTCAGTGTCAGAATAGTTTATGTTCATTTTATTGTTTATCTGTTTCTTTGTTTCTGATTCCTTTATTTTGCACCTGAACTTTCTCTCAGTGCTTTGAGGTAACTTTTAATCTGATAGAAAACATAATCTTTATATGGGGACTAATCAAGACATTGAAGTTTTTCCCCAAATTTTTAAATTGAAACATTCTGAAATAAATTTTAACTTGTAGTTAAATGGCAGAAGTGCTTAATAAAATATGCCAGTTATTTTAATATAGCAATTGTATATGTTATTTTGAGTTTGTAATTGCATTTTTGAGCTTATAATTGCACATGTTACATTAGCAAATGTAAGATAACTCTTTTTTTGATGAGACGTTGAACCAAACACTTAATTACAACTTTGTGCATCTGATTTTTGAAAGCATTATCCGCAGACTACCTAATGACTCTGTACACTGCAGAAATTGTTTGATTTGCAGTGCACATGCTGATGGTTCCAAGTCCCACGGGGCTTGTTGCCTGCCATCACCATGCAGCCTCCGGCTCTGCAATTCATGCCATCATGCTGTATGTGTTGGCCCAGAAGACAGAAGGATCATCCCTGATGTTACCAGGCAGGAGCGGAAGTGTGGTGGACAGGAAATAGGAATGACACAATGGTTAGAGCCAACTACTTAAAATGTATTACTTTGCAAATTACAAAAGAAACAAACAAGCAAGCCAAAAAAGCTAGTAGAGTGCATTGCAAGAGCCTCTTGGTGGATCTTTAAGAACCATGCAAGTGAGGGCTTTAAAGCTCCCTTTCTCCTCCATCTTTGTATCCGTCTTTGCTATCAGCATACAGAAAGAAGGGTAAAATGATTTTAAAAGCCAGTCAGAGACTATAAAGCCTAGATTAGCAAACTATTTTATCATGATCTTAAAACAGAAATAGATTAAATTGTTAATACACATGCAAACTTCCACCCAGAGTGTTGCCCCACCTCTGAAGTGACCTTCACATCACATTTCTTCCTGGGTCTTATCCCCTCATCATCTCTGAACTGTTTGACGCTTGGGTATTTTCTGGTCCTTAGCTTTTGCCTCAGCCTCCTCTCTGACTCCTCTTCTGTGCTTGGTAAACTTGAATGGTCCAGAACCTTTGATTTTCAATACCACTGCCCTTTTTACCGGTACACCTTTACATAGCCTTGCTTTTGAAATTTACCAGCTTACACATATTCTCTAAGGTTCTGGCAAAAGTGAGGCAATCAATTGCCTGCATTGGTCCATTGTAAATATTTCTGCCAAGGCCTCTGAATGTCTTGTTTTGTTTTTTTCAGTCATTTTACAGTTAAGTCAGTAGACTGAAGCTGTGTGAAGTTCAGTCCTCAGTTTCCATCCGAATCTGTTCTTTAAAGAAGAGAATTGTTATGTTCCATGTGCCCGATTAGCTTGAATTGAGTGATTTAGGACCTGACGAGGGCTCCTAGTGTTTCTCCCTGTCCAAGGCCATTTATATGAGGCAGGGCTGAAATAAGAAAGATGAAGAGCCTCTAGCCAAGGGAAAGGAGATGAGTACAGTGTTTTCATTATTATTTTTTAGTCACTTAAAATGTACATCACTCTTATCAATCACTTATTAAGTGAGGAAAAGAGCAATGACATTCTGGTGATGATATGTGCGGAAAATTTGGCAAAAATTCATGTCCAGTACACTATTAATAAGTCCCAAAGATAAAAACCTGCCTTGCTGTTGTTAACAGTGATCTTTTCATAGAAATCAGAGTCTCGCATGAGCCAGATTTCCAAAGTTCATTGGAAAATTTTGCTTGTATATAACAATAGGTATATCCAACAACATTCTGGAACAATTATATTATCCGTGGGCATTTATATATGGTTTAACTTTGCTTGAAAATGCTGATATAAGACTTAGGATGCATGATTAATAACCTTCTAACCTGGGTATTTGTAATTTCACCATTCTTTATTCAGGAAACACCCCTTTTCTTTTTTAACTGTTTTGAAAGGGCGTTTATAAGAGCATAGAGGTTGAAGATGTTCAGTTGATTTATTTTTCATACTTTTAATACCACGTTTTCCCTCTGTGGATTCTCTAGAATTTCTCAATTTATAAATACTTATCTTCACAGCACCCTTTAAATGGAAAAGCAAGCATGTATGTTTATCATAAATGACTGCGCTCTGGGAGGATGGTTGATCTGTGTTGGTGGTTAAGATTATATTCATTGGAATATGAAATTGCTTCTGTTGACTCTCTTGGAAGTAAGTCAATAGACCACAGAATTTTTCAGCTCTTAAGGTTGCTTTCAGCTAAGGCAGAATCTAGGTAAAGAATAAGACATCACAAGTGGTCAGTATGACTTTGAGTGATTGCTGAGTTGTACCTGACTCTTTGCAACCCCATGGACTGTAGCCTGCCAGCCTCCTGTGTCCATGGAATTCTCCAGGCAAGATTACTGGAGTGGGCTGCCGTTTCCTTCTCCACAGTATGACTTTAGACCTGAGTAAGTCAGTGCTGTGTGTGTGCACGCTATCTCTTCAGTCGTGTCTGACTCTTTGCGACCCACTGGACTGGAGCCCACCAGGCTCCTCTGTCCATGAGATTTCCCAGGCAAGAATACAGGAGAGGGTTCTCATGCCCTGCTGCCAGGGATCTTCCCAACCCAAGGATCGAATCCCCTGTCTCTTGTGTATCCTGCATTGAAAGGTAGGTTCTTTACCACTAGCACCACCTGGGAAGCCCTGAGGAAATCAGTCACAGATAATAAAGACACACGCAACTGGTCTTAGGAACATTTTTTCTGCTCAAGGCAGTATAAATCTGAAGGAACAAATCCTATTTCAAGGGTTAGAAACATCATGATATGCTGGAAAGAGTCTGTACTTTGGAATGACATATGTGTCTGTCACTAGCTGTGGGTCTTAGAGTACTTTCCTACCTTCACGTGGTTTTTAAGAGCAAGGTTTCGGGTTTGTTTCCAAGCTTCATTGGCTGGCTCTTTGAGCTTCAGATAATAACTGTGATGGTTAGTTCTGTGTGTCCATTTCAGTGGACTACAGGGGGCCCAGATATTTGGACCAATATGAGTGTTTCTTTTTTTTTTTTTTTTTTAGTATACATGTTTTTATGCCATTCTCCCAAACCAACCCACCCTCTCCCTCTCCCTCAGAGTCCAAAAGTCCGTTCTATACCTCTGTGTCTCTTCTG
>SJYF01000483.1:2641235-2658776 GCA_006410515.1 Procapra przewalskii | reverse complement strand
GGAAAGTTCATAGCAATACAGGCATACCTCAAGAAACAAGAAAAAAATCAAATAAATAACCTAACTCTACACCTAAAACAACTAGAAAAGGAAGAAATAGAGAACCCCAGAATATGAGTGTTTCTGCGAGTTTGTTTTTGTTGTTTGGATGAAATTAGCATTTAAACTGTTAGACTGAATGAAGCAGATTGCCCTCCCTAATAAAGGCCTTGCTGTTGTTGTTTAGTCTCTAAGTCACATCCAACACTTGGTAACCCCAAGGACTGCAGCATGGCCAGGCTTCCTGTCCTTCAGCATCTCCCGGAGCTTGCTCAGACTCATGTCCTTTGAGTCAGTGATGCCATCCAACCATCTCACCCTTTGTCGCCCCATTCTCCTAGGTAGGCCTGGATAGAACCAAACCCCTGAACTACCCCAAGTATGAGAAAATTCTTCCTGCCTCATGCTCTTTGAGCTGAGACATTGGTTTTTCCTTCCCTGTGAGTTCTCTAGCCTTTGGACCAGAATTATTATTGGTTCTGTCTCTCTGGAGAAGTTTGACTGATAAATTAACTTAAGTGAATCTCCTCATGTTTAAGAGAATGTGATAGGAACACTGTTTTAGAGGATTGTTGAATAGGTAAAACAAAATAAAACACAGAGTTCTGTATAAAACTCTGGTGTTTGGTATTCAGTCAATAAATGCTATTATTTATTTATTTTTTTCTTTTCTGGAAACTAGAGGATAAACTTCTGGAAACTAGAGGATAAAGGTTTCTAATAAAGATGAGAAATCATGTTTTAATGTATAAAGCAATGCCTTGTTCATCATATGTGATCAAACATTATATTCCCTGCTAAACAAAAATCTTTATTAACTTCATTTTCCCTTGCCCCAAAGTGGCTGTGAACTTGTTGAGTATAAAAATGTCATATTCATTTCTTCATTCTCCATGCCTAGTATGGTCCTGAAAAAAAGCTAGTAAATGCTAAATAGACTAACAGTCTCAGCTGTAGTATTAAAGTCACCACGTGACAGAAAAGTGACTTTGAAAAAGATAACTTCAGGATACAAAAAGTTAATAAACTAACAATCATAATCATATCCAAAGCTTCAAAATATTAAGTGAAATATAAATATTAGTATAGACATGACTGCCCAACTGTTTGCATTGGCGTTAATTGAATTTAGTAACCTGCTCAGAGACAGTTTTGAGGGCTGAAACAATCTGTCTCTTGGTTATATATTTCAACAAGTTAAAACTCTTCATCACTAATGTCTATATCAGTGGTAAAGTATATGAATTATCAGTGTCATTTTGAAGGGAAGGCTTTGTTATTACAAGTAGGAGCTGAATCTACCAGGAACCGTCAGTATCACGCATATGGAAATATAATGAAAGACCACTAGTTTTGCCTATATATTGTTTCTAGTTTTTGTCACTAGTTTTAAAGAATCAGCTATTATGATGCTGCCATATGATATGTTATTAAACTTTCCAAGTAAGATCAATTGTTACTTCATTTTTTTTTTCTTAAATTGCTGCACTGATAAGGAGAAGGTTTGCAAACTTGTTTCAGGCTTTAAAATTTTATTCTTGCATTTACATGCCTTTGCAATAAAATTTCATTAACTTATAATCCAACATATAATGGTTTCTTCTAGCATTTAATAAAATGGCATTAAGGGTAATTGTTATTTTTTTTCTAAAATTAGAATGTTGCATTGCCAGTGGGCACATCTTGCTTTTAGGGGCACATTTTACACTTTGAAATGTATGCTTTGTTGGAGCAGAATGATTATGACCAGTGTAATGGAAATGCTGTGCTAATGATGGCTCCTTAAACTTGGAAAGAGTGCATAGATAAAAACGCTCTTTGTATATGTTTTCAAGTGACTTGAAAGAGGCAAAAAATTATATGTACAGAAAAAAAAAAGGAAGGCATACTTCCTTACATAAAAAAATTTTACATCTGAAAGAGAACTCTTTAATCACTCAGTAACTTGACAGAAAGATTCCTTCCCTCATAAAAGATAATTTGCTGTTATAACTGGTGGATCTAATGGACTTAAAAAAATTTTTTTCCAACTTTTTTCTTGTCTTTTCAGAATGTTTCTGCTTATCTTGTTTTATCAATGCAGAAGTTTTTTTAGTGTAATTGATCAGTATTTTCTTTTGTGATGTGTGTTACTGCTCACAAGAAAAATCCTCGGCTCAAATATCAAAAAGACACTGATTTCTTCTCAAATTTAAAAACACCACTTATACAACTTTAATTCACCTGAATTCATTTTAGTATATGATGCAAAATACAGGTCTAGCTTTATTTTTTGTCTGTACATATCAAACTGTCACAGAAACATTTACTAAATAGTCCATTAAGGCTTTACTAATTTGCAGTGCCACCTTGTCATACTAAGTTCTCCAGTGTCTGTCCAAGGAGTGATGAAGGGATTGCCAGACTTTTGCTGACCAAAAAAAAAAAAAAAAAAAATGGAGATTTTTAAATCTCCTGGTAATTTAACCATGATTGACAATTCTGTTTTTGTGGGTGGACCTGCCACCAGATGTTATACAACTTTATTCAGCATCCAAGTAATGTTAGTGGTGTTCTTTGGCATTGCCCTTCTTTGGGATTAGAATGAAAACTGACCTTTTCCAGTCCTGTGGCCACTGCTGAGCTTTCAAAATTTGCTGCCATATTGAATGCAGCACTTTCACACCATCCTCTTTTAGGATTTGAAACAGTTCAGCTGGAATTCTATCACCTCCACTAGCTTTCTAGTGATGCTTCCTAAGGCCCTGTTGACTTTGTGCTCCAGGATGACTGGCTCTAGGTGAGTGATCACACCATTGTGGTTATCTGGGTCATTAAGATCTTTTCCATGTAGTTCTTCTGTGTATTCTTGCCACCTCTTCTTAATACCTTCTGCCTTTGTTAGGTGCATACCATATCTGTCCTTTATTGTGCCTATCTTTGCATGAAATGTTCCCTTGGTATCTCTGATTTTCTTGAAGAGATCTCTCGTCTTTCTCTTTCTATTGTTTTCCTCTGTTTCTTTGCACTGATCGCTGAGGAAGGCTTTCTTATCTGTCCTTGCTGTTCTTTGGAACTCTGCATTTTGATGGGTATATCTTTCCTTTTCTCCTTTGCCTTTTGCTTCTCTTCTTTTCTCAGCTATTTCTAAGGCCTCCTCAGACAACCATTTTGCCTTTTTGCATTTCTTTTTCTCAGGGATGGTTTTGATCAGTGCCTTTACTCTTTAATCTTTGTCTTTACCCCTTGTTTTTTTGCCGCTTTTGTTATTATAATCATATATAATGGCCTACTTCACAGAATCCTGCCTCTCTGCCTGACTGTTAAGCTAAAGTACCTTTGTCCAGAACCCTGCCCACCTGTAGATGGAAGGAAGGAAGAAATTAACACATCCCCCTGCCTCATGTTTGTCATTCTAGGAGACATTTGCAAGTTTAAATGGCCTTTTTAGTTTCCTCACTTTCCCCCATCTCTGGTCCATAAAAAGGCCTGAAATCCAGACCCCTACAAGACTGCTATTTTGAGACATTAGTCTGCCATCTTCTTGGTCAGCATGCTTTCCGAATAAAATTGTATTCCCTGCCTCAGCAACTCTTCTCTTGGAATCATTGGACTCTTGTGTGATAAGCATAGTGAGTTTGGACTTGGTAACAAGTGATGTCTTGCCCTGACAAAATACAGTGTCCCAGCGGCTGTATTGGGACACGGCTGCCACAGCCTTAATCTTATCTCCTGGTGGCTCACACCCCACTGTGTTCTCTTACCGGACCCCTATTCAACTCCTGATTACTTGATGCTGTGGCCAAGAAGTATTTGCTTTTTAGTGGCTGGTAATATCCATCTGCTTTTGCTAAATCCTACGCATATCCTAGAAACTTAAGCCTGTTTATCCACAAAATTGTAGGGCTTTTACTTCAAAAGCTGTTTGGAATTTTCTTGGCACAGAGATCTACATATCACATAAAAGTGTCTGAAAATATTAGTCACTCCATGTCCTACTCCTATAGAAAAAGGAAAGACACTGGGCCCGGGGGGAAATCTTCTTTCCCAATCAGAAGTGTATTTTTTGTAAACTTTGAGCTACTTGAATCATAGTCATTCCCCAGGGTGAACCAGGCAAAGAGTATTATTATTGTGTTAAGTTAACAAGCAATTTTAAATATGAAAATGTTATTCAATATTACAGAAACAAGACTACATCAAATATATTATAGAAGTGTGCTGTCCACTGGAAAAAAATGCAGAATTTGGGGGCTTTGAGTTGTTTTATTTGGGCAAGAATGAGAACTATAGTGCAGGAGACAGTCATTTCAGGTTTGTTGAAGGTCAGCATCTACAGTGGTTAGTGATCTAGCCTTTGTAGAGGCAGGTGGCAAGAGACAATTTTTAGTTGGCAGTATATTCTATAGAGGTTGAGATGATTCGATAGCATCACGACTCAGTGAAATGGATTGGAGCAAACTCCAGAAGATAGTGGAAGACAAAGGAGCCTGGGGTCCTTGGGGTCACAAAGAATCAGACACAACTTAGATATTAAACAGCAACACATTTTAGGAGAACTGCAGAAATGACTTTTAAAACATGTTATATTTATTATCTGCAAATGCATTATCCCTTCACTATTCTTTGTTGAAAGAGATCTATGGAACTTGGAATGATTTTTTTGCATTTAATATTTAGTTTTGCCTTTGTCTTCTCATAGCAGGTCAATTTATGTAGTATAGAATATGAGAGAGAAATCTGATGGAGAGTTCTCAACACATTGCCTTTGGCAGTTAAGGTGGCTACTCGCTATTAAATATCTTAGTCATCTCAGTAAATAGTCGGTAGCTGATAGGTTGATAATTCACACACTGTGGAACACAAGCCATGATTGATAGGTTTCTATCCCCTCTTATTAAGTGTGGGTCTTTCTTTCTACTGATAGCTTTCCTCCTCCAAATCCAACTCATAGACCCAATCCCAGCCCAAATTATTTTGAAAATGAAATAGATCCAGGATGTCATTTATCTTCTAGCTGAGACAAAGCTGTAATACAAGTTTTTAAAGGATATTTTTAACTTTCTCCTTTGTTTGTTTGGCTTTCTGTACAGTCTTGATATCCAGAAATGTAGTGATTTAACTTGGTTAGACATTCCAGCAGAGATGTTATGCACTGCCCTTCATTAGAATCTATTTAGTGCATAACTAGTCATATACTAATGGTTGTATAAGTATCTACAGGCTTTCAACATGTTTCCTTCCACTTATTGGAAATATCGTCTTTACTCTTTTACACTAGCTAGCTTGTATCTCGGATCTGAGTAAAGAAAGAGAAAGTGCTTCCTTCCTTCTTCATTCTGTTTCAGCTGGGCTCAAAGCCAGAAGTACATTGCAATCTGTAATTATCTTTCTTTGCTGCCTGTGCTAGCAAAGAGAAATTTTAAATAGACTCTACCAAAAGAGTGTGGCATCAGAAAATAGACAATATTATGAATACAGAATGAATTTATTTCTTTTTCTACTTAAGGCAATTTCTGGGACTTCTTCTTTTGGGTTATAGATTTCTGTGTATTTTAAGTAATATTCCCCAGAAGACTGAAGGAATGTGAGTGTCTTCCCATGTAAGCAACTAAAAGGCTGACATTTGGGTAAATATAAATGACATCAGTAGTTAAATGAATTTGGAAGAGTAATGTAACAAGAAAAGTGTAGGGGGAATTTATCTCATAGGAGCATTGAACTTAAGTGAATTTAGCTATATGCCCACTGAAAGAAAGGGGGTTAAAAAAAAATATCTAATTAAGCAGACCACTTGACTTTGAACTCCACTCTATAAGCATGTACCCTAACAGTAAATGCAGTGAAATCTGAAAAACTTATTGCAGATATGCCTAAAGCTATGAGATAAATGTGCAAATGACTTTAAAATTTCCCAGGCCATAGAAAAGAAAATAAAGTTTCTTGCCTAAACAGCTGGGAAAGAGGAGAGTGATTTCTTAGGATAGACAATGAAAGATTACCTGCAGGCCATAGAAAGTCAATTAATAATGAGTTGATGGATCTATATATGTGTACATAAAACCATGTATACAGCATTTTTTATATATATTTATATACATATATATATATATATTATGTGTGATTTAGTGAAAATTTCAAGAGTGATTTAGATATATAGAATTTATACTTAGGCAAAACAACTGGACTCTAGCCTGAATGTAAGATTACCTTACCGAATAAATATATTTTTGGTGTGATCTATTCATTTGGCTTCTACGGCATGGTACTGTCAGAGACTAATTAGGCAGGGACCAGAAACTATCATTTATTGGGATTCTAACATGTGCCTGAGGAGTTTTGCAGAGTTACCTGATTAAGGAGCTGCTAACTGTGAGTGGAGTAAGGATAAATATACTTCACTGAGAAAACGATGTTTGATCTCTCACCAGAAATTCAAGTAGGAATTATCCAGTTGGATGAAGGAGTAAGTTTTGTTCTCAAACATCAGGTGTAAAATACTGCAAAAATAGTGCAACTAAATTTGTTGTTTTTGTTGTTATATAATGATGCTTTTTTTTAGCACATTTGTATATATCTTAAATTAATTATTATCTCAGTTATTGTCATCTATCTTATATATCCACAGAATTTAGACTGATGCCTGTCATGTTGTAGGTATCCAATTAAAATTAATTAAGGAATGAACAAATGAAATAGAAAAGCAGCTCCTCATTAGGCTTCTTAAGCTTACATATTGAAATCCTCTCCTCATTATTTTTCTTAGTTTAATTCAACACTGAGAAGATTGATTTTCCATCATACTGTGTGTTTCCCCTCATGATTTTTATGGCTTTTTGAATCAGGACCATAACTTCTTTTATAATCTAAAGGGAGAAAAGAATCAGATCTTCTTCTCATTGCTATGACCCTACTCAAAGTGGGATATACCATACCAAGTCAAGATAACAAAGGCACAGCTATTAAGAGAAAGAAAGAAATATAAGTTGAAATCAGATTTCCAGACAGGGTGTAAAATAAGGGGATCATAATCAAGGTGAAGCAAAGGCTTTGCTGACTTTTAAAAAAGTGCACAACATTAGAACTGCAAATTGTTTTACTTGGGGCAAAATGAGGACTGTAGCCCAGGAGAGAGCATTTCAGATAGCCCTGAGAAATTTCTCCAAAGTGGTAGGGAGAAGATCAGTAAATATGTGATTTTGGTAAGGGGGAGTTCACGCAATCAAGCACGTATTTTTTGCAGAAGGTTACTACTAGTCTTGCGAAGGTTTCTGCTAGTAATGAGGTGCAGTTGTCACCCTGAAGGACTTTGGTGCTTGTCTGCGTATGAGGAGATGGGGCTTTCCAGGTGGCTTGGGGGTCAAGAACCTACCTACCAGTGCAGGAGACACAGGCGATGTGGGTTTGATCCCTGGGTCAGGAAGATCCCCTGGAGGAGAAAATGGCAGCCCACTCCAGTATCCGTGTCTGGAATGGACAGAGAAGCCTGGCGAGCTATAATCCTCGGGGTTGCAAAGAGTCGGATGTGACTGAGAGACTGAGCACAGATGTGAAGAGATGCAGGAACTGGGCTCACACAATTGCCTCCTGATAATATCTATGTGAAGACCAATTCTGCCAGTTTTTCCCAGAGCACAGAGCCCATCATGTCTGCTCTCCACCCTGAACTTCTTTCAAGTGTGTTGAAACCAGCCACTGCAGCAGTGCATGATGGAATCCTTGTGGAGGTAGATGGCAAGTGCCAATTTGTAGCTGACAGCTTCATGAAAGATAAGGTCAGATGCACGGAGTATGGGGCTCCGGTTGTCAAGCTGAGGTTAAGATGGAAATTATTAGAGACACAGGGATTGAAGCTTTAGACTAGGAGGGGTAATGGCTGTTTGCAGAGTCGAGCAGGGGATTCAGAACCTGGTTGTCACGGGGGGCGTTTCTTTTCCTCTTGACCGTGGGTCACAGGTCGTCTCCTCTTAAATATTGGCATGTCACTTCCCTGGATATTTTACTGTCCTGCCACTCATTGTCAACCATGCCATTACTTTTCTCCAGCAGGTCGTTTCTCAGGAATCCAGGGATTGTCGCCTCATCTCCTGCAGCGCTCCTGGGCTACGCCTGACCCCCACTAAATCCTCTTGCCTTAACTTTTCCTTTCACAAAAATTTCTCCTAACTTCTGCAGCCCTCCCTAGGGAAATGCGAAACAAAACAACAGGTTCCTTCTCTCCCTGACACAGACATACGAGGTTAATCATCCCATCCAGGTCCAAAACATCCTTCTAGTTATAAAGAGTTACTGTGTTTCCTTGAAACATCCTCACCATTTATTCTGGGGGTGTTTGCATTTTTCCAGCGTTGGCCTACTATGAAGCCTTGGTCACTGCCTCTGAGAGAGAGATCCCAGAGACTGAGAAATTCTCTTTCATGGGCTCTGAGCTTTGCACAGTTGTCAGTGTAGAACCCATATTGCTTATACTCTGGCCTGTGGCCTTCGTTTTTTATAGAATTCATAGTGGCGATTTGAAATACAGTGCACTAAGAAAAAATAGCTTTCTTGACTGCATTTTTTTTTCTTTTTTAAATCTACAATAGTTATGTCATACAGTGAATATAAGGATTTCTTCAAACGTTTATCAACAATCTGACATCCGTCCATAGATAAGAAATTGAACAACAAAAAATAGTCGTTCTTTAATTGCCACAACCGTTAGGTAAATTAGGGTATTAAAAAAACCCTATGATTTCTTCAAACTCTCAGTTTAAATAAGTCCCCCAGTTGAATTTCAGAGTTTCCATCAATCCCAGGCTGGGTGCCTATGTACTGAGTCGCTTCAGTCATGTGTGATTCTGTGTGACCCCATGGACTGTAGCCCGCCAGGCTCCTCCGTCCATGGGATTCTCCAGGCAAGAACACGAGTGGGCTGCCATGCCCTCCTCCAGGGGATCTTCCCACCCAGGGACTGAACCCACATCTCTTATGTCTCCTGCATTGGGAAGCAGATTCTTTATCATTAGTACCACCTGAATAGCCCAGTTCCAGGCTAGTTTTCTGCAAAGTTTGAATGTGGTAAGTTTTTTTTCCTCTTCTGGTAGATCATATTTCATTCTGTGCCCCATCATAAACATATCAAATAGGCAGATCTCCTGTGTGTGACCTCCAGGTGTGAGAGGACATTCAGCAGTTTCTTTCTGCAGCTGTTGAATTGCTAAAGGTATACTGGCCACTCCTTTTGATTTCTTTGTCCTTTTTAAATAGGCAGCTATTGCCCACTCATTCTCTGGGTATTGCACTTAGAATGATAGGTTTTCCCCACTATTATTTTAGACAATTACATTTATCATGAGAAATTAATCCTTAAGGAATCACTGAAGCATGTTTCTGTCCAGCCCACAGGAACATAGTTATTAGTCATTTTCCACTTGAAAGGAAGTGACCAGTGGACCCGTTTTCATTCCCTTGTTGGCTGGCGATGACACCCTGTCAATTCTCAGCCTACAGCGCCCTCTGCTGGCCCAGTCACTGGTCCCAGGGAACCCTGTGGATGCTATGACGAATGCGATCACTCACATACCTGTGAAAGTCAAAGTGAAAGTTGCTTAGTCGTGTCCAACTCTTTGCTACCCACAGACTAAAGAGTCCTTGGGATTCTCCAGGCCAGAATATTGGAGTGGGTAGCCTTTCCCTTCTCCAGGGGCTCTTCCCAACTCAGGGTCAAACCCAGGTCTCCTGTATTGCAGGCGGATCCTTTACCAGCTGAGCCAGGAGGGAAGTCCAAGAATCCTGGAGTGGTTAGCTTTCTCTTCTTTAGCGGATCTTCCTGACCCAGGAATCGAACTGGAGTCTCCTGCATTGCAGGCAGATTCTTTACCAACTGAGTTATCAGGGAAGCCCTGTAGGAACCTAAATAACCTTTATCAAGGTGAGAAGTCCACCTATGGATATTGGAAAGTAAGAACCTCTGTGGCTACTTAGTTGACAGTTGTGTCCGATTCTTTGTAAGTCTTGGACTGTAGTCTGCCAGGCTCCTTTGTCCATGGGATTCTCCAGGCAAGAATAGTGGAGTGGGTTGCCATTTCTTCCTCCAGGGCATCTTCCTGAGCAGGACTTGAACCCAGGAACCTTTGTATCAAACCTGTGTAACCTTTGCCAACGTGATGCATCCACCTCTGAATGTTGGACGGTAAGAACTTCTGTAACCTATGCTTGACTGGTAAAGATCGAAGCAAAGAGAACTTTGAGGCGGTTCGTGTTCAGAAATTTTCCATTTTCTCTCTGAAGGGCCCATTTCCTTTTTCTTGCAAACTTATAGAAAAGTAGGAGAGGTTGTTTTAGTAACATTTTGCAGGAAGTTACAGTCGCTGCCCTTGTATCCTGTTCCACTGTATTTTGTAATATTCCATGTGACTCTTCTGGAGATTTTAATGATAAATGGGAAGTTTTGCAATGGTGACATAAGAAGGGAAGTGGCTGACATTGTTGAACTACAAAATCTTTGTAATACTGAGCACAGTCCAGGGAGGGTATTGGGAACAGAAAATTGCACAAAGCGCAAGACACTGTCTTTGAGGTGCTCACAAAAAATTAGGAAGCTGCAGTGTGGCCTCATCCTCTGAAAATGAAAAATGAATCATTCTCAGGGGAGTGGGCTCAATTTGACTCCTGAAACACCTTGGTGGTCGGGATTACAGCCTCTGCATCTGCTACAGACTTAGAATAGCTAGTCACCCTTTTGATATCACAGAGAAACCTAGGCAAGAAAAGACAGTGAGCCGTCATGATCAAGATGTAAAATGAACTGTGTGGGCTCTGTAGTGTCTGCTTATGTAATCTGTTTGCTGCTGCCGCTGCTTAGCACTTCAGTCGTGTCCGACTCTGTGTGACCTTGTGGACTGCAGCCCTCCAGGCTCCTCTGTCCATGGGATTCTCCAGGCAAGACTACTGGGGTGGGTTGCCATGCCCTCCCCCAGGGATTGAACCCAGGTCTCCTGCATAGCGGCAGATCCTTTACCACTGAGCCACCAGGGAAGCCCATGTAACCTGTTTAGAAAGAAAAAAAGTGAAGTTGCTCAATCGTGTCTGACTCTTTGCAACCCCATGGACTGTAGCCTACCAGGCTCCTCTGTCCATAGGATTTTCCAGGCAATAGTCTTGGAGGGGACTGCCATTTCCTTCTCCAGGGGATCTTCCCAACCCAGGGATCAAACCTGGGTTTCGCGCATTGTAGACAGACGCTTTACTGTCTGAGCCACCAGGGAAGTCCTGTAACCTGTTTAAATAATGCTGACCACCACATTTCTATTAGCTGGTAGTGCTAGTGGTGAAAGCTGCCTGCCAGGGCAGGTAGATGTAAGAGACGGGTTATATCTTTGAGTCAGGAAGATCCCCTGAAGGAGGGCATGGCAACCCACTCTAGTATTCTTGCCTGGAGAATCCCTTGGACAGAGGAGTATGGTGGGCTATTTACTGTTCATAGAGTCCAAAGAGTCAGACATGATTGAAGCAGCTTGCCTCACACAAACACCACGTTTCTGTTACTTAGATTTTATAACGTTGTTCATTCAGTCTAACTCATTTGTTAACACGAACTTGATCCTTTTTGTGAGATTCTTGAGGACAGTGATATTGTATCATTTCTTTTTTATATTCTAAAAGCCTTGTTTATTGCTGCCCCAAATAACAGACTTAGTAGATAAAATAATTATTGAACAAATGGGAAAATGAATAGAGCTGTGTTTTATGGACACTTCTCCTTTAACACATCCTATTATTATTGTTAAATGTCCCAGGGTTACAAATGCACCTGTCAACCTGGGCTTTACTTTGGGTCCAGAATCCTCTTTCTAACTGACCAAGAAATGCTTGAAGGTGAATTTCAAGGTCTTAAAGGTTACCAGTAATGTAGTGTGTAGTCAGCTGCCTTTGGTAAAAAGGAATTAAGAGACAAGAGACAGTGAAATGAATGTTAACATGATGGAAATTTTAATTAAAAACATCTTACGGACAATGCAGTTCAAGATTTCCAACCCACCTTCCACGCCCCAGATCGGAGCTATCAGATATTTTGTAGGCAGGCAGGGATGTTCCCAGAATCAAACAGGTGAGCATGCAGATTGCATTTAATGATGACCTTCAGGATACCTGAGCTAGAGTGCATGTGTCAAGGGCTCCGTGTGGGGGGGAGGCACGCATGGGTGTATGAAGGATGCAATACCTCACCAAAGGGGCATTGATGGATTCTTCATACAGAAGCCACTTGACTACCATAAAAATTAGTTTCTAAATAAAGAACTCAGATGATATAAAACTGATGAAATTAAAGTCAACTAGAAATTTTCTCAAATATATCTATCCCTAAATTTTTTGTTAAATCTCTAAATGACTATGACTTATATATTCACTTTTACCTTTCCTTGTTCCAAAAGCAACTGTTTAATCCCAGATTGTATATATCTGCTGTTGCATAAGGCATTGAAAACTTAGCCAGCCTCAGAAAATCTTTATTAGAGGAAAAAAATGATCTTAAGTGTTTATTATTCATTTAACTCTGATTTTCAAGAGGAATTTTAGTGTACTGCTTTAAGTACCATAGGATAGTTTTTGCCTTGCTCTCTTTTTTTGTGTCTTAGAGTAGATTAACATTGTTTCCCTCTCAGCTTGCTCATTTCAGAAAATATAACACAGTGTCTTTGCAGCCATGAAATTTATTTAGATTTTTTGCAAATACAGTCTATAGTGCCTAACCACATTCAGTTAGGTAAATATAAACATCTTGCGAGATGTCATATCATTGAAAAACTGATTTGGTGTTTACATTTGTTTAGGTTTTTAAAAATTGTTTCATATTGTCCTGAGACATCACTGAACAGTTAAAGCAGCCTTATCAGAGTCAGGCTGCCTTGGGAATGGTACAGTTTTATGAAATCTGAATAGTTTGACACAGTGGGGTTCTGATTTGCAAGGAAACAACCTGAAAGTTCATCTTCCCAGGCAAGGAGATGCTGGTTTATTTATTTCCCTGTATTAGGCAAGACAGGATGATTATTTATGTTGCATGTTTCCCTGTTGGAAGATTAGCCAGCCATCCCAGTGTGCTGATAACCAGCAGTTAGTGGCGGTAAATAAGAAAATCCATGCGCTTCCTCTTGATTTATTAAGATCCCATTCAAAACCCAAATCAGGACTGGAAACTCTCTGCACAGCCTCAGTCCACTTGACTGAGGCTTTATTCTTGAATTAAACTAAACTTTTCCTGGTTTTGTTTTCCTGCCGCGATCCGTGTTTGAACTCAGTATCTGCTTCAGCCTACGTCTGTTATATTAAATACCGCAAAGGAGTATCAGATGGACAATTTAAAGTTCTGGGTAATTCAAAGCTAGGAAGAAAAAACACTGTTTCACAAAACATGGTAGTTGAGAAATATATAATTACCTGGAGAGCACAGGCACCTTAAGTAATATGGCATCCAGCAGAAGGCTATGCCCCAGGTAAGAAACCACAGTGCCCTTCTGCTGCTGAGGGTAAAAAATAAGAGAATTGTTGAGTGATCTCATGGAATTAATGATGAGTGGCCAGGTACTGTGTGTCAGATACCCAGTTAAGTGCTTTTTCGTCATGTCTTTTTCAATCTTCATTACAATCCTATATGGAATGGTTTGTTTAATAACTTCAAAGTAATTATAATTAATGCAGAAAATAACTTAATAATATTAGCTACCATTAGCAAAACGACTACCCTGTGGCAGTTTCCCCTGTGCCAAAACCTCATGCATGTTCAGATTTAGCATTATCTCTCCCATTTTCGGAGAAGGTGATGGCACCTCACTCCAGTACTCTTGCCTGGAAAATCCCATGGATGGAGGAGCCTGGTGGACTGCAGTCCATGGGGTCGTTAAGGGTCAGACACGACCGAGCGACTTCACTTTCACTTTTCACGTTCATGCATTGGAGAAGGAAATGGCAACCCACTCCAGTGTTCTTGCCTGGAGAATCCCAGGGACGGAGGAGCCTAGTGGGCTGTCGTCTATGGTGTCGCAAAGAGTCGGATACAACTGAAGTGACTTAGCAGTAGCAGCAGCTCCCATTTTAGGGATGAGGAAATTGAAGGTCAAAAGAGACCCCAGCTAGTGAAATGGCAGAGCCAAAGCTGAAATGCAGATGTGTTCAGTACACCTCTCACTCTTCCATGCTTTATCTTTTCTTATGTGAATTCTTATTTTGAGGTATAGTTGCTGGGCAATTTTAAATAAGTTACAGGTGTCACTTCATGACAAAGAGATGGGGAAACAGTGGAAACAATGGCAGACTTTATTTTGGGGGGCTCCAAAATCACTGCAGATAGTGACTGCAGCCATGAAATTAAAAGATGCTTACTCCTTGGAAGGAAAGTTGTGACCAACATAGACAGCATATTAAGCAGAGACATTACTTTGCCAACAAAAGTCTATCTAGTCAAAGCTATGGCTTTTCCAGTAGTCATGTATGGATGTGAGAGTTGGACTGTGAAGAAGGCTGAGCGCCGAAGAATTGATGCTTTTGAACTGTGGTGTTGGAGAAGACTCTTGAGAGTCCCTTGGACTGCCAGGAGATCCAACCAGTCCATCCTAAAGATCAGCCCCGAGTGTTCATTGGAAGAGCTGATGTTGAAGCTGAAACTCCAATACTTTGGCCACCTGATGCAAAGAACTGACTCATTTGAAAAGCCCCTGATGCTGGGAAAGATTGAATGTGGGAGAAGGGGTCAACAGAGGATGAGATGGTTGGATGGAATCACCAACTCAATGGACATGAGTTTGGGTAAACTCTGGGAACTGGTGATCGACAGGGAGGCCTGGCGTGCTGTAGTCCATGGGGTCACAAAGAGTTGGACATGACTGAGTAACTGAACTAAATTGAACTGTACAATATAGTGATTCACAGTCTTAAAGTTTATAATCCACCCGTAGTAATTATAAAACATTGGCTATATTTCCTGTGTCATACAGTATATCCTTGTAGCTTGCTGTTCATAGTTGCTAAGTCCTGTCTAACTCTTTGCGAGCCCTTGGACTGCAGCCCGCCAGGCTCTTCTGTCCATGGGGATTCTCCAGGCAAGAATACTGGAGTGGGTTGCCATGCCCTTCTCCAGGGGATCGTCCCAACCCAGGGATCGAACCCACGTTTCCCTCATTGCAGGCAGATTCTTTATCGTCTGAGTCACCAGGGAAGCCCATCCTTGTATCTTATTTTATACCCAATAGTTTCTTCCTTTTACTCCACTATTCCTATTTGGCCCCTCCCCACTTCACTCTCCCCACTGGTAACCACTAGCCTGTTCTGCGTATCTGTGAGTCGGTCTGTTTTTTTTGTAACATTCACCAGGTGGTTGTCTCCTTGGCCTGGCAACTGTAGGTCAGCCTAGTGACACCGGCAAAAATGAAGTGAAGGTCACCCAGTCGTGTCCGACTCTCTGCGACCCCGTGGACTGTAGCCCGCCAGGCTCCTCTGTCCGTGGGATTCTCCAGGCGAGAATACTGGAATGGGTTGCCATTTCCTTCTCCAAGACACAGGCAAGGCTGCCTTTGATAATTGTTTGGATGAAGAAAAGACTCATGGCATGATCATTATTCATCATTATTCATCCAGTGGTTGCCACTAACCACATGTGGCTATTTTTCAGGCTACTTTTCTTTCACATTACATAATCATCAGTGTTGACTATAAACTATTAAAATTTCAAGGATACATGCTAGTTCCCTCCTCAAATCACTGAGGCAATTCCCGTAGAGGCAAAGTTAAGAGGCATGTATACATGCGGTTAAAAATGAGTTACTCTGGTGGTAACACCAAGTTAGATGTGAGATATGACTCTTTGGGAACTAAAGGAGAGCATTAGGTAATGGTTAAATATACCCTTTTATATTTACAGTGGATTTTTCTCAGATATATCTACCCATAAGACATACCTCCAATTTTTGAGGACAAAATTAGCACCTCTTGATTGATTTATTTACGATTGGACAGTGCAGATATAGAACCTCTTCATTAATTCACTACAGAAGTATGTGTTTTAAGCATAATACTAGAATATTATCTTGAGATGCCAGAACACACATAAGGAGTCCTGAGCCTTCCTAGGTAGAATTTTTAGGTGTTTGAGATAACATATGGATTAAGAAATAGAAGTTCAAAACTAATATTTAAAGATATATGATAAGTACTAGAAAAATAAAAACAATAATTAAAATCTCAGAGAAGAGGGAGGGATTTATGGAGGATGATAGTATAAGTGAATCAAATTTCTTACACTGATGGCACAAAGCCAAGTGCTTAATGTCTAATGGGAATGATCTTAGAAATTAGTATGCAATTATTTAGACAGTTTCATAGACACAGCCAGCAGAAAATCTGAAAACAGAAATCCTTAAAATGCAATTTAAAATAGGGTGCCAAATTTATTGTAGATTTGTTAGTTCAAGTGTGAATTAACATGAAAATTAAAAAAAATAAACAAGAGAAGACTATTGCTTATGACTCCATGTAAAACTTGCATGGAAAAAATGAGTGCAGAATTAATACTTGAAATATGCTTCTTTCTTGGTGTTCATTACACACACACACAAAAGGTAGATGAAAGGAAAGACATCAAGATATCATAGGTAGCTATTCACAGATGAACTCCCCAAGAGAATGAGTAGAGGAGTGTAAGTATAAGAATTCTAACAAGAGTTCAAGAGAGAATGAAAAATGATAAGTAAGGACTGAGAGATACGACATGACTCTCAGGGGATGTTTATTATCTTGGATTCTTGCATGACATATTAGTCATTTTTGCCACACATGAGCATTTGCACCCTGAGTGAGAAAGAGAATGTTGAAAGCAGAGCTAAGATCACTGAGTGCCTCGCCATGAAAGAGTAGGTTAGATGTTCCATTTCATTGCTATCATTGTTGTTCAGTTGCGAAGTTGTGTCTGCTCTTTGCAACCCAATGGAGTGCAGCATGCCAGGTTTCCCTGTCCTTCACCATCTCCCAGAGTTTGAGCAAACTCATGTCCTTTGAGTCAGTGATGCCATCCAACCATCTCATCCTCTGTCATCCCCTTCTCCTCCTGCCTACCGTCTTTCCCAGCATCAGGGTCTTTTCCAATGAGTCTGCTCTTTGCATCAAGTGGCCAAAGTATTGGAGCTTCAGCTTCAGCATGAGTCATTCCAGTGAATACCAGTGAATATTCAGGGTTGATTTCCTTTAGAATTCATCATTAGTTTGTTTTTTTTTTTTTTAACTGAAGTATGGTTGATTTAAGGGCTTCCCAGGTGGTGCTAGTGGTAAAAGACGCACCTGCCAATGCAGGAGACATAAGATGAATTAAGAGATGTGGTTTGGTTTTACATTTAGATCTTTAATCCATTTTGAGTTTATTTTTGTTAATGGTGTTAGAAAGATCTAAACATAAGACCAGAAACTATAAAACTCCTAGAGGAGAACATAGGCAAAACACTCTCCGACATAAATCACAGCAGGATCCTCTATGATCCACCTCCCAGAATACTG
>SJYF01000483.1:2628500-2640706 GCA_006410515.1 Procapra przewalskii | reverse complement strand
AAATGCAAATCAAGACCACAATGAGGTACCATTTCACACCAGTCAGAATGGCTGCGATCCAAAAGTCCACAAGCAATAAATGCTGGAGAGGGTGTGGAGAAAAGGGAACCCTCCTCTTACACTGTTGATGGGAATGCAAACTAGTACAGCCAGTATGGAGAAAAGTGTGGAGATTCCTTAAAAAATTGCAAATAGAACTGCCTTATGACCCAGCAATCCCCCTGCTGGGCATACACACTGAGGAAACCAGAATTGAAAGAGACACGTGTACCCCAATGTTCATCGCAGCACTGTTTATAATAGCCAGGACATGGAAACAACCTAGATGTTCATCAGCAGACGAATGGATAAGAAAGCTGTGGTACATATACACTATGGAGTATTACTCAGCCATTAAAAGAATACATTTGACTCAGTTCTAATGAGGTGGATGAAACTGGAGCCAATTATACAGAGTGAAGTAAGCCAGAAAGAAAAACACCAAAACAGTATACTAACACATATATATGGAATTTAGAAAGATGGTAATGATAGCTCTATATGTGAGACAGCAGAAGAGACACAGATGTAAAGAACAGACTTTTGGACTCTGTGGGAGAGGGAGAGGGTGGGATGATTTGGGAGACTGGCATTGAAACATGTATACGATCATGTAAGAAGCGAATCACTAGTCTAGGTTTGATACAGGATACAGGATGCTTGGGGCTGGTGCACTGGGATGACCCAGAGAGAAGATATGGGGAGGGTGGTGGGAGGGGGGGTTCAGGGTTGGGAACTCATGTACACCTGTGGTGGATTCATGAAAAGTAAAAAAAAAAAAAAAGATGTGGTTTGGTGGATTCATGTCAATGTATGGCAAAACCAATAAATATGGTAAAGTTAAAAAAAAATAAAAGAGATGTGATTTGATCCGTAGGTCGGCAAGAACCCCTGGAGGAGGAAATAACAATCCACTCCAGTGTCCTTGCCTGGAAAATCTCATGGACAGAGGAGCCTGGTGGGCTACAGTCCATAGGGTTGCAAAGAGTCAAAGACAACTAGAAGCGACTTTGCATGCCCCTGCTGCTGCTGCTGAGTCGCTTCAGTCGTGTCTGACTCTGTGCTACCCCGTAGACGGCAGCCCACCAGGCTCCGCCGTCCCTGGGGTCCTCCAGGCACGAACGCTGGAGTGGGGTGCCATCGCCTTCTCCATTAACGTGCACAGAGTTGATCTGCAATGGTTTGTTAGTTCATTCTGTTAGTTTTCTTTTTTTTTTTTTTAAATCTACTCTTACATGGTATAAACTGAAGAACAGTTCATAAACTGTTTTAGTGGAACATTCTCATGGATGTTATATTTTATGTTTTTTATCATTTTAATTTATTCACATATTTATTTGGGTGAACAAGTGAAATCTGTACCTGTCAGACTTTTCATTGCCTTCAGGCTGGTCCAGGTTTCTGATCTTCAAATCTCAAATGAGTGGTCCTGTCAAACTGAGTGGGTTGATGTGCACGAGGGATAAGTAAATAAGACTCCAGTATAAACATCTGTGTGATAGCACACACACATTGGGATTTTTTTTTTAAGGTGATTGAACACTGCCAAGAAATGGAATTTTTTGAAAAGATAAGATAGGAGTAAATATAGAAAAGGACTTAAATGGTTTAAGCAGTGAAGCAAAAACTACATTCCCTCTTGCAGTTCCTTCCTATAGAATAATACCTGGGACTGGGCTATTGACTGGTTGGGAGCCTTTATAGTTCACCAAACTCTTAATTTCTAGGTTTTACCCTCATTCAGCTAAAGTATTTGGGATCATCTTTGAAAATTTGGACAAATTCAAATTAAAATGAAATTCAGTTATTTTTACAGTATCTAAGCAGATAGGAGGTTGTCATTTCTGCATGTCACTGGGAGTGACAATGGTCCAGTGTTTTATAAACAAAGGTCACAGCCAGTTGACCTGATTTTCAGTCCAGGGTGGGGCAAGTCTGCATGGTTAGGGCACAAACTGATTGTCACCAGGCAAAGAAATCTTTCAAATGAGACCAGGAAAGTTTCCACTAATAAGGACTCCGAGAATTGGAATGACTGGATTATATGTCTTAATTCTCCATGGTGCTACATACACTATTATGACTCTCTCTAGTGCAAATACATGAGCATTTTGGAAACCCCGTGATTACCAATTTTCTTATCTATAAAATAACAATGCTAGATGACATGGTCTTTAGAGTTTCTTCTAAGTAAAAATCTAAGGAACTGAGGTTTCTTACTTCACCCTTGGAAACATTATTGAAAGAGTTAAAGGAGGCAGGGCTTTGTTAGTCCTCATTTTGCAGAAGAAACGTACATAATTTTAACTCTCAATTTTTGATTCCATTAAATATAAGTTGAATGAGTATTACATGTTCATTTCATAGAGCCACAAATAAATTAGAAGTCCAATCTTTCAAGTAGCCATTCGATTATTTGGGAAAATAAATAAGGAAAGGTAAATTGTACAATAGTATGAACGCAAAAGTGTGAATAGAACTGAGTCCCAGAAAAATATGGAAGGGTAGCCAACAGTTTGACCACCGTTAATCTGCGTTTTAGATATACAGCTTGTGACAGTTCT
This sequence comes from Procapra przewalskii, assembly GCA_006410515.1. Lineage (NCBI taxonomy): Eukaryota > Metazoa > Chordata > Mammalia > Artiodactyla > Bovidae > Procapra > Procapra przewalskii. The sequence continues at coordinate 2,638,103 of SJYF01000483.1, read as the reverse complement.
GAAGGTCTGCTGATTTTCTGATCAACTTTCTAGATCCAGACAAAACATGAATGCCCACTGATACCCACTGCTGTGGTTTTGTGAAAGTGAATCCAAAAGCCCAAGAAATTAAGTGACATTCCTCAGTTCTTCATTTCAGTAGTGATAAACTGGGTAGGTTTCTCTAATTTCTCTTATTCCCCAAGGCGTCTTCTCTCCAGCTGCTGTTCAGTATATTTGGAATATCTAAAACCCCGTTTCCTTTACATGCCATTTCTTTGTTTACTTCTCTGGCCTCATCTTGTATCATAATCACTAGCCACAGTGGCAGGCTTTCATTTTTTCAAGGTATGATCACTACCTCTTATGTAGCTGACGTCCCAGTAGCTGGGATACTCCCTCCCCCGCTGGTATTGACATGGCTAATTCCTTTTCATCATTCAGATATCTCGGTTTGTATCCTCAGAGAGGCTGTGACTGTTTCTTACACTTGCCTTTGCCCTATGATTGTGTTTTCCTCTTGTAGTCCCTTGATTACAATTTATGGTTTTCACAGCCTTTTGTCTCATCTGAAATTATTTTATATGTCTATCATCTGCTTTCTTCCACTTGAAATAAGCTCCATCAAAGCAAAAATATTGACTTTCCTCTTCAGTGTCTCTCTATAACACTTGGAACAATGTCAACTCATACATTCTTAATTATTTGTTGAAGGAATGAAGATTTCTGTTTCCCACAGATTATGCATAGGGTAAAAGGAAGCCTACTAGGTTTAGTGGTTTGAGGGAGCTAAAAAAAGATATAGTTGTAAAAGGAAAATGAAATGACCATGTGTGCTGAAATCTCTATATGACTGACTCCTTATAGTAAGATCTTAAAAGAGAGTCAGAGCTTCAGTCATGTCCAGCTCTTTGTGACCCCATGGACTATAGCCCACCAGGCTCCTCTGTCCGCAAGATACTTCTGGCAAGAATACTGGAGTGGGTTGCCATTCCTTTCTCCAGGGGAATCTTCCTGAGCCAGGGATTGATCCCATGTCTCCTGTGGCTCCTGAATTGCAGGAAGAGTCTTTACTGCTAAGATGACACCATGGACTGTAGCCTACCAGGCTCCTCTGTCCATGGGATTTTCCAGGCAATGGTACTAGAGTGGGTTGCCATTTCCTTCTCCAGCGGCTCTTCCCAACCCAGGGATCGAACCTGGGTCTCCCACATTGTAGACAGATGCTTTGCCATCTGAGCCACCAGAAGTAAGAAAGAGAATAGTGAAATATAAATCACATTAGGAAGGTGTCACGTTCTCCTACATCTCCTCTGTGTTTAAGATAGTTTAAGTCTTAAATTGTCACCTGCCTCCAGATGAAGGTAGTGGTTGTTGAAATGAGGCTTCTTTCAAAGGTTTGGTTTGGTCAGATTGCCCTGGGAAAGAAAAGGGCATGGGAGAGGATTTTGGGGGACATGAAATTTGGAAAGAGAGGAGGAGCTGGCCGAGAAGTTTGAAAAGGAGAAGCCAGGAAGGTTAAAGGGGAGCAGGGAATGTTGTACAGCATGGTCCTAGTCCAAAAGGCAAAGTTAGAAGAATTTCAAAATGGGCCAAGTGATGAATGGTATTAGTGCCATGGGCAGATTAACAGTGATAAAAGCTGAACTGTAGCCTTCACAGGTGGTTCAGAGGTTAAAGCATCTTATCGCAATGCAGGAGACCCGGGTTCTATCCCTGGGTCAGGAAGATCCCCTGGAGAAGAAAATGGCAACCTACTCCAGTATTCTTGCCTGGAGAATCCCATGGACAGAGGAGCCTGGTGGGCTACAGTCCACAGGGTCGCAAAGAATCAGACACGACTGAGCAACTTCACTTTCACCTTATAGCCTTTATATGTAGCAACAGGGATAAAGTCGGCAACTGTTTTAGGCTAGGCTCAGGTCATGCAAGCTGCTGTAACAGATAAATCCCTGAGTGACAGAGGTTTGCACAGGGGACATTTACTTGTCCATCACAACACAGTCCAAGGCAGATGTGCCTGTTTGGCAGGTTGCCTTTGTCATGGTGATTGGGGGTGCGGCAAATTCCTTTCTTCCCTTGGCCCCATCCCACTGCAGGGGACAAGAGTTCTCTGCACTCATCAGTGAATTTGGAGAAGGAGAGAAGGGAAGGCACAACTGCATTTTAAGCTCCTCGACTTAGAAATCACCCTCTTCGCTTCTGCTCACATTCGCTTGCAGAGTATGCGAACTGCTGTTCAGTTGCTAAGCTGTGTCTGACTTTGTGACCCCATGGACTGCAGCACACCAGGCTTCCCTGTCCTTCACTGTCTCCCAGAGTCTGCTCAAATTTATGCCCATTGAGTGGGTGATGCCATCCCACCCTCTTATCCTCTGCCTCCCTCTTCCTTTGCCTTCAATCTGTTCCCAGGGAGCACAAGGCTCCGTGTCCATTCAAGCCAGCCGGAAAATGTAGTCCATGGATGGACGTCCGGCTCTTATGGATAGGGGAGCATATGTAATCATGGGCAGTGACCAATCTTCTCGAATGGTGGAGAACTCTGCAGTGAGGTCATTTTCATTTCATAAATATTCATGGATCATCTAGAAGTATGAGGCTACATAATATATTGTGCTCATTCTCACAAAGTTATAATTTATTAGATGGTATAAGATATACACAAATTATGGTAATTCAAAGCTATTTCTGATTTATTCATGTAAATTTTATGATGGAAAAATAGATGAGAATGTTGGAAAACGAGTCCCTATATATGGGCAAACTAGTAAAATGTAGACTCTTTCCTTTGATATATCTCATCTTCCCATTTTCAGATGCCAAGCACTTGCATAAATCCTCCCCATTTCCGGATCAAAGGCTGCTGCTGACTGGATTCAACCACTTGTACAGGAATGTATCTTGGTGTGAAATGAAGCCCATTGAAACTCTAGTGTGGCTTATGTAAATAAAATCCTATATTCCTCATTTGTGTATACATATATATATATATGTATGTGTGTATTTTAACCTCAAAGGCGTATTCCAGTTTCATTGTTGAGTAAGCAATTTTGTGTTCTGGCTTAGAATATAATAGAAATTATCATTTTGGCCGAAGTTGAGGGTGGAGAAAGAGCCGGGAAACTGTTACACTTTCATAAATTATTGTATTAAGAAATAGCTTTTGGAAGAGAATATGTCTAAAAAAGGGCGTACATCTGAACTGCTAAACTTTACTATTTCTGCTTCAAGTGATGTAGATGGATGTAGTATAAACCAAGAGTTGGATTTTTCTTTCTTTTTTTTTGAAAAGGGCCAAATAGTTGATATTTCAGTGATCCCAGGTGGCCTCAGCCTTCAACAGCTTGGTGTGGGGCTTGGGTTCCCAGCCAGAGATTGGGCTAGGTTGCAGTGGGTAGAGCGTGGTCAGTAACAAGGGCCCTGGCCCTTCAGCTTTGCGGAAGAGTTCCCACCAAGACGGAAAGTAGTGAAGCAAGTAAAGTATTTATTAAGAGGGGGAAAAATGTGTATAGTACATGTGGATAAACACATGGGCAGACTCAGAGAGAGAGTCCCTGAGTGGAGGTTTGTTACCTTTATGGGCATTTCTTCTGGGTTTCGTGCGGCCCGTCATTTGGATTTGCCTGGTTCACAGTCCTATTTGGTTTAACTCAGGATCCTCCCGTGTGTGTGCGCACACATCTCTTAGCCAAGGGGAATCCCACCGAAGAGGTGTCTTGAGTACAGCATCCCTTGACTTTGCTCCCTCTTTGGCCTGCAAGGAGCCATTTCTGTGCACGTGTGGTCGGGGTGGTCTCCTGACTTCAGGAAGGAGAAATATGTGGTCTGAGCAGGGCCTAGCCTCCTCTCTTAATTGTGCTACGGTTCTTGGCTTGGAACTTTGCAGCTCATAGGGAATGAATCTCCAGTCACTTTACTCTGGGGTGGCAGGGTGGCCATCTGCCTCCTGCCTCATTAGCATTTGCTGGATACATTTGATGTCTGTCACCATATTCAGTTCTGTCATTATACCATGAAAGCAGACAAAGAGAGATGGAAACCAGTGCGTGTGAATGTGTTTCAATAAATCTTTATTAATTGACACTGAAATTTGAAGTTCACATACCTTTCACCTGTTGAGTAACATCATTCCTTTTTATTTCCATACCATTTAAAAATGTAACATCCACTCTGTGCTCCTAGACCATCCAAACACAGGTGGTAGGCAGGATTTGGCCCACAGGCTTTTTATTTAGTTCACTCACCCTGGTATACAGGGAAGACGATAAGAACATAATTTCAGTAAGAGCTAATTTCAGTAAACTTTATTCAAAAAATGTGTGAACTATAACATAACACATTAACTGTTACATTCTATATGCTCATTTAGAATGGAGCAAAATGCATGCTTAAAGTACATGAAATGTGAGATGGTGTTATATGTACTATCACATAAGTATTAACCCCCCACACACACTTTTTAAGCTATTTACATTGATGAAACTCTAAGAAATTATCCTAGATCAGTTGAAAGTGGGAGACATTTTCAGTCCTACTCCTGTTTAGCACTCATTCAAGGCCTGATGCTCAATTCGTCAATTAGCAGCCACCGGAAGAAGAAAGCTATTTCTTCATGTGTGTGTGCATTTGGGGGGTGCGGTGTGTGTGTGATTGAAAGTGAAAGATGATGTGTGTCAGACCTCTCAGTGTCCCTTTTAGATGCCACTAGCTCAATCACCACGGGCAATGGACCATAAGATACTTCTGTATCTTCTGCTTGGCTTCATGCTTGATGCTTCTGAGCAGACACAGCATTTCATTTCCAATATCACAGATGACAGGGTAAAATGCGGAATGTGTTGCTGCAAATGTCAAAAGGTCTGCGAAGAAAAGACAGCTCTACCTCTGTGTTTGGATTAACAACAATTGAAAATAAATGCCTATTTCCAATTCTTTGGTCTTGTTTAAGTTTTATGTGTTTGATATTTGTTTATTACCTATGTGTATCCAGGGATTTTTACCTAGGCTGCAGAAAGAGAGGGAAAATAGAGAAACAGAAAATCTTTTGCTGATGGTTAATTCAGCTTGATTATTAAACCAGGATATTAAAAGTGCTAACATCATGTACATTAATAGTTTTATTTGATAATTACCCACTTGAAATAATAGACTGATGAGTTGTCACAAATACAAGACCTTCAGCCATCTATTTTAAACTTTTCAGTTCAATTCAGTCCCTGAGTCTGAGACTCCATGGACTGCAGCACTCCAGGCTTGCTTGTCCTTCACCATCTCTGAGAGTTTGTTCAAATTCATGGCTATTGAGTTGGTGATGCATCCAACCATCTCATCCTCTGTCATCCCCTTCTCCTCCTGCCATTAGTCTTTCTCAGCATCAGGGTCTTTCCCAAGAGTCCTGGAAAAGGGTCTTTTCCAAAGGGTCTTGGGAAAGACCCTCTTCCAGGGTCTTTTCTTCGCATCAGGTGGCCAAAGGATTAGAGCTTCAGCTTTGGCATCAGTCCTTCCAGTAGATATTCTGGGTTGATTTCCTTTAGGATTGACTGATTTAATCTCTCTGCTGTCTAAGGGACTCTCAACCTTTTACTCTACAATTCTTAATAATCATTTCTGAGACAAAAGTTTTAAGAAAGGGCTACACTTTTTTTTGAAAGAGGTTATTGAACTCAATGGGGATTCTGAAGGCTAGGAAATAATATTGACATCTTTATTCTTGCTTCTGATTAGCTCTGAACTTGTCCTTAACCTATTTATAGGTAAAGCATCAGTGTCAGTGTATTTTTCCCTGTTCTCCGTTTCAGGAAATTCAGCGCAACCTGTACTTGAGAGACCACAGAAACCCAAAAAGAACACATGCAGTTATTGACCCAAATAAGTATTCAATGCATTAACAAGTTATTGAATTCGTGAATGAATGGATAAATGTTGTTAATACCCATGGAAAATAGGACCCACTTGGAGGGAGTTTTCTTCCAGGTTCATTCTCCTTTACCAACTAAATGAGGAATCATGAGCCATTAGAGAACTATATGTGTGAACAGGTGCTTTGTTCTTGAAGACTGGCTTCTGGTTTAGACATGATGTCTTTTCAGCAAGTTGTGCATCTTGTTACTGAAAAGACAAGGTGATGATGGAAGAAAGAGAGGCAGCAGCCGTCCAAGGTCAGGATTCCTTACTTCTGTCAATAATGTGGTTCATTGAAACAGTCCCACAACCTCATTAAATTTATTTTTCTAAGGTTTCTTGCCCTAATATTTTTTTCTTTTTCTTCTTTGTGAAAAGATCAAATTTCTTTTAAATCCCTCTGGTTCCTTCATTTTCCCCAATGTTTCCTGTCAGTGGAAATCTTATAAGTCAGTATTATATTCTGGCAATTTTGCATCCCATGAGCTAAATGTAATGCTTTGAAATGCAAGCAGAATACTTTTTAAGTAGGCATTTAATTTTAGTGGAATTTGCATCTGGCAGTCCCAATTCATCTGTTTCAGCATCTGAGTGAAATAGCCCTTTGAATTCTAATGGAATGAATATAGTGGAATTAACCTTTTACCACAAAAACGTACTATTCTAGGCAAAAGCTTTCACACTGTTCTGAATCACTTCTATGGAGTTATGAGAGAGTAAATGCTGTTAATTTAATTCAGAGAGTGATGAAAGCAGTTCTGAAAAGAAGAGGCAAACATCCAGCTTCCTTAATTATACTGTAAAGTGTCGTCGATAAGCGTGGGACGCTGACCTGGAGCTCCAGCTCGCTGTGACATTTGTCTCAGTATCAGTGGTGATGTTAAGCTCTCTGCAAAATACCTAAACATAACAAAGCGCTTGAAATTTCCCCTTATGATTATACTTAGCTTGGATTTTTGAACTAATTTGTTACTCAATTCAGTCATCTTCAGTAAAGTTAAACATCAACAGAGTCAAGAAATTTTTCATAAGTATTTACCTTTTTTTCCTTTCAAATAGAGAAACTATGCATAGGAATAAGAGTTTTAAATTTTAAGCATTTTAATTGATATTTCTTTGGACAATATTAGAGCTGCTAATGGAGAAGGCAGTGGCACCCCACTCCAGCACTCTTGCCTGGAAAATCCCATGGACGGAGGAGCCTGGTGGGCTGCAGTCCATGGGGTCGCTACGAGTCGGACACGACTGAGCGACTTCACTTTCCACTTTCATGCATTGGAGAAGGAAATGGCAACCCACTCCAGTGCTCTTGCCTGGAGAATCCCAGGGACGGGGGAGCCTGGTGGGCTGCCGTCTCTGGGGTCGCACAGAGTCGGACACGACTGAAGCGACTTAGCAGAGCTGCTAAACAATGTGCCTGGCCAGCTATCAACTGTGTACAAAACCTGTGTACAAAATCTAGCGCATTAAAAATATATATGCTGTCTATTTGTTGTCGTTTAGTCACCGTCTGACTCTTTCACAACCCCATGGACTATAGCCCACCATGCTCCTTGGTCCGTGGAATTCTCCGGGCAAGAATACTGGAAGGGTAGCTGTTTCCTTCTCTAGGGACTCTTTCAGACCCAGGAATCAAACCCAGGTCTCTTGTATCTCCTACACTGGTAGGTGGGTTCTTTACCCCTGAGCCACCAAGAAAGCCCTGTATATAGTTATGTATATAACTATAGTTATGTATATAGTTTTGTTTGTGTATAATTTTGCCAGAATATTTACATATTTAAAGTTCATTTAAAAAATCTTTAGTTCTTTAAAAAAATATTTTCTGTATCTCTTAGGTTGTGACTTTTTAAATGAAATAGTTTATAAAAGATCTCTGGTCTATCCTAGATCATGATGACTTGTTTTACTGGCACTTGGCAGTTACCAATTATCACGTAAAAATAAGTTTGTATCTATCACTGAAGGGACTGGAAAATCATTTTATTGGAGAAAATAACTTTTAACCTTTCTCTACTTACTGTGATGTGTAAAGAAAGGAAAATAGTTTTTAAAAGTTAAGAGAATAATTTTGAGCATAGTTTTAAAGTTGTTGTTGTTGCTTTTTCTAAACTGCTCTGATTCTACTCAGTCAGTTCAGTTCAGTCCAGTTGCTCAGTCGTGTCCGACTCTTTGTGACCCCATGGACTGCAGCACGCCAGGCTTCCCTGTCCATCACCAACTCCCAGAGATTACCCAGACTCATGTCCATCGAGTTGGTGATGCCACCCAACCATCTCATCCTCTGTCATCCCCTTCTCCTCCCACCTTCAATCTTTTCCAGCATTACGTTTTTCTCCAATGTGTCAGTTCTTCACATCAGGTGGCTAATGTACTGGAGTTTCAGCTTCAGCATCAGTCCTTCCAATGAATATTCAGGACCGATTTCCTTTAGGATGGACTGGTTGCAGTCCAAGGGACTCTCAAGAGTCTTCTCCAACACCACAGTTCAAAAGCATCAGTTCTTCTGTGCTCAGCTTTCTTTATAGTCCAACTCTCACATCCATGCATGACTACTGGAAAAACCGTAACTTTGACTAGACAGACTTTTGTTGGCAAAGTAATGTCTGATTCTCCTGGAATAGGGTAATTGGAGTCACCTGAAGAGCTTGTTGAAACAGATTGAAAGGCCTCGCTCCCAGAGGTTCTGACTGGATAGTATGGGGAAGCAGGAGAGTTCAATGTTCAGATGAAAGTTCACTGTTGCTGCTACTGCTGATTGAGAAACCATCCTTTCTAAGTGAGTCTGACAATATTTTTTACTTTTTTTTTTTTTTTAATTAAAAGGGTTGCAGTCTGTTCCTGAGAAATAAGTAGCAAATTCTTAGAATCTCTTGTTTAGAGCAGGCGTTGAGGTCAAATGGCCTGTAGTTGTGTATTTGCAGTCACAAGTTTTGGGGTTTGGAGTCAGTTGCTGTAACATTTTAGGTTTCAGTGGTTTATATATTGGGTATAATGTTATCTTCTTCTTGTTTATATGCTAATTCATGTCCAACTCTCCTTGCAACCCATGGACTGTAACCAGCTAGCTTCTCTGGCCATGAGATTTCCCAGGTAAAAATACTGGAGTGGGTTTCCATTTTCCTCTCCAGGGAATCTTCCTGAACCAAGGATTGAGCCCACTTTTTGTGCATTGCAAGGCAGATTCTTTACCACTGAGGCATCAGGGAAGCCCATAATATTATCTACCAGAGGATTATTGTTGATAATTAGATAATATTTACTAAACTGTAGACAAGAACCCTGGCACATAAAAAGAGCTCAAGTAACTCAATAAATCTAAACTATGGCTTGATGCTGAGCAAAACCAATAACTAAGTACTGAAATGCCAGGCTGGTTTTTTGATGCCGATGTTAGATATAAAATGAGTTAATAAGAGTCCCCCAGAATGTTTAAATCTTATGAGAAATGTTCCAAAGTGTACTTTGGCTATTAGTCTATTTTTTGAAGGTTGATTCAGAATAACAGTTTTTGAGTTATTTTATTTAAAAAATATTCATTATTAGGAAATGCATGAATTTGTACTTACTGTTTCCACTTCTATTCCTGCAAAATAAGGCTATATTTTTGTAGTCAAATTTAAGCATAAATAAATGGAAAAAATGAAAATAGTTGTATCCCTATTGACGTTTTGAATACTCTGAGATTAAGCAAATAGTAGTAATCAAGCTAATACAGATTAG
>SJYF01000483.1:2603348-2623053 GCA_006410515.1 Procapra przewalskii | reverse complement strand
GGTGTCATCTGCATATCTGAGGTTATTGATATTTCTCCTGGCAATCTTGATTCCAGCTTGTGTTTCTTCCAGTCCAGCATTTCTCATGATGTTCTCTGCATAGAAGTTAAATAAACAGGGTGACAGTATACAGCCTTGACGTTCTCCTTTTCCTATTTGGAACCAGTCTATTGTTCCATGTCCAGTTCTAACTGTTGCTTCCTGACCTGCATACAGATTTCTCAAGATGCCAGACAGGTGGTCAGGTATTCCCATCTCTTTCAGAATTTTCCACAGTTCATTGTGATCCACACAGTCAAAGGCTTTGGCATAGTCAATAAAGCAGAAATAGATGGTTTTCTGGAACTCTCTTGCTTTTTCGATGATCCAGCAGATGTTGGCAATTTGATCTCTGGTTCCTCTGCCTTTTCTAAAACCAGCTTGAACATTAGGAAGTTCATGTTTCATGTATTGCTGAAGCCTGGCTTGGAGAATTTTGAGCATTACTTTACTAGTGTGTGAGACGAGTGCAATTGTGTGGTAGTTTGAGCATACTTTGGCATTGCCTTTCTTTGGGATTGGAATGAAAACTGACCTTTTAGGATGCATTAATGATTTTTACTACTGTGATGCTTGCCAAATAATATTGTTCATTTCCATCATTTTTTCTACATTTATTACTTGAGATATTATTATAAAGAAGAACTTACTGTTCTCACTATTGATATGTACTCCTGGATTTTTATTTTATCCTCTGGGCTATAATGTATTACTGTCAATATCTTTTCTCAAAATTTTCTCAAATTTGGCCACTGAGAGGCCTTTCAAGTTGAATCCTATGCTTTTTGACATGTCTGCATCATTATTTGAGCACTTTTTGAATGGAATCTTGTTCATATTCTGATTCATCTGTAAATCAAGGAGAGATCCTAGCAAGGAGTCATCTAGCCTATATTTGATAAAAACTGACATTAGAGAACTGTATGTCAAATGCAAGAAGAATTCTCCTGCAGAAAGTTTTTTTTTCCTTTAGTTTTATTGAGATATAATTGGCATAATGTAAATTTAACATTATGTCGTGCATATACATTTTGAATTTATATATTTGAAATTATACATTATGATTTTGAATATTGCATAACTTTCAGATGCACAGCATGATATGATACATGTATATTTTTGGGTCTTATTGCCATAATAAGATTAGTTAATTCATCTATTGCTTCCCACAGTTACTTTTTTATGGTGAGAATATTTAGGATTTACTGTCTTAGAGAATTTCAAGTATGCAGTACAGTAGCATTAACTGTAGTCATGTTCTAGCCAAGCACTGTGAGAAGCCAACTTATCCAGAAGGACAGCATGGATAGTGCAGTGCCATTTATTACACCAGCAGGTCCGAGGCAGAGTTTCCTCTCCAGGGACCCTGACAGATTTTTGTGAAAACCTTATATACCCTAACTGTACGTGCACAAGCCCACATCCCCATGTTCCTCAGTCCTACTCTGGAACATGTCAAAGGGAGATACAATCAGGTCACAGCCATGATTCATAATGAGAAGGATCAGCAGGTTATACATTGTAGCTTACACCAATGGGTGCCATAATGATTACAAAGGTGATTGGCTACATAGGGGATTATTGCCTTCTTTCCTGGGATGGGAAATCTTGGTGTAGAATATGGTGTTTATCAGTCCTGGAGGCCTGTTCCACCTTAGGAATGTTATCTCCATGGCTACGAGGCACATAGTCCAAAGTTCTCTGAGAATGTAAGATGGAGTTTCCTTCTTTTCCAGGATGGAGTCACCTTGGCCTGTTCCTCTCTTCCTTCAGTCACTATGCTATGCTTTGGACTCCTTGAACTTAACTGTTTGTGGAACCAAAGCTGTATATCTTTTGACCATGTTTCTCCCTTTCTACCTTTCCCCATCCCCTGGCAGCCACCATGTTACTCTGTGCTCCTAACAGCTTGATTATTTTAGGTTCCACCATTAGTGAGAAAACCCAGTGTTTGTCTTTCTGCATCTGACTTCTTTCACTGATCCTAAAGTCTTCCAGGTTTATCTATGTTGTTGCAAATGGAAGGGTTTCCTTTTTTGTCAAGCCTGAATAATATTCTATTGTATCCAACCCTTTTCTTTGTCCATTCATTTGTAGATGGGCCTTTTGAGTTGTTTTCTTGTCTTTGCTGTTTTGAATAATGCTGCAGGGAAGATGTGGTGCAGATATCTCTTCAATCTCTTGTTTCCATTTTCTTTGGATATTTACACAGCAGGATTACTGGACCACATAATAGATGTGTTTTCAACTTTTCAAGATATGTTCATGCTGATTTCCATAGTGGCTATATCAATTTACATTTCCTGTAGCACTACACAAGGATTTCCTTTTCTCTACATCCTCACCAGCATTTGTCTCTTTGCTAGTAGTCATTCCAACAGATGTGAGGAGGTATCTCATTGTGGCTTTGATTTGCATTTCTCTGTTGATTAGTGATGTTGAACATCTATTCAACATTTACCTGTTGGCCATCTACCTGCCTTCTTTGGCAGAGTGTCTATTCAGGTCTTTTGCCTGTTTTTAAATCATGTAATTTTTAATATATATGTATATATATATATATATATATACATATATATAGTTACGTGAATTCCTTGTTTTGTTTGGATATTAGCTCTTCGTTAGATATAAGGTATACAAATGTTTTCTCCATTCCTTACCTAAGTTTGGTCCTTCAGGGAAATTGTGCACTCAGATGAATGATGAGATTCTGTCTTCCTTCTCTTGTTTTTAGAAGCCATTTAGGTTTTGATTGACAAACACATTTTGTGGTGTTTGTATTCAGATAGTGATAATTTAAAAGTATTAGTAAGAAAGACTTGTGGACTAAACCCAAAGGAAAATTCTCTCAAGATTTCCACACTGTTCTCAGAGGGGACCACAAACATGTCAGAACAGCCAAAGGAGATTCTGGTTCTGCTGAGTATGTGCCATACTCAAAGGATTCTGGGAGACGTAGGCAGCCCCCAAGAATTAGGTCACGTGTGAATGCCTCCCCCCATACTTCCTTTTTCCTTCATTCTGTAGGAACATTTCCAGTGTTCTGTGGGAAATAAATTGGTGAATGTTTCTATCTTTTAGAAATTTCAGTCTAATTAGGAGAGAAAAGCATGAATCACGTAAATCAGATTAAATTTTTTCTTAAGATTCAAGAAAAACAGCATATTCAGAAAAAAAAATAGAAATTAAGTTTGGCCAGATCTGAATTGAACAATAATTGTAGTTGAAATATTGAAATTTGATCAGAGCATTTGAGGTAGTTTATGAGTACAAAGCATTTAATTTATAATATCATTAGCTTTAAAATATGTTGCAATTTGAATTTTATTCATAATATTGTTGTTCTTGTTTAGTTGCTAACTCTTGTCCAACTCTTTGAGACCCCATGAACTGCAGCACGCCAGGCTTCCCTATCCTTCACTATCTCCCAGAGTTTGCTCTAACTCATGTCCATTGAGTCAGTGATTCCATCCAACCATCTCATCCTATGTCACCCCCTTTTCCTTTTGCCCTCAATCTTTCCCTGCATCAGAGTCTTTTCAGAGTATAACAAGAGAATTTAATTCAAATGTAAGAGGAAGGACACTGTCCTACAGTTTGCATGTCAATGATATTAAATACAAAATGAAAATGAAGACAGAGAAGAAATAATGTCTGTGTAGGGCCACGAATATGACAACATGTTTAAGCAGATAACTCTACCTGATCAGAATATTACTGTCATGAGACAGAACACCTTGAAATCTAATGAAACATTTTCAAGGTTGTTAAGGAGAAAAGAAGTTATGAGCAAAATAGTTTTCATCAAATTCATGCTTTGTAATAATAATTCCTAGAAGCAATAAAGGAATAGATTCAGAAAATCTGGGGATATGTAAACCTCTCTAAAGACTTTGTTACATCCTTTTTAAAAAGTGCAACATAATAGTGAAAATGACTCAGTTTCACTCCTAGGAACAATTGAGCACATATTGAATCAGGAAAATCGCTGAGATGGTTGAACAACAAAACTCAAAGTGATCATATTTCTTCATTTTCCTTGTTGTTACGGTGATTTGTGTATTCAGATCCTAACAATGTGAATGGCATGATGGAGAAGTGATTATGCATTGCTGAATGCCTTTATAAGAGCTCACGAAAAAGAAATCACCACTTTAGCATAAATGTATTGTTACTGCCTGAATGATGATAGCTGCATGTTTGTCCCTTTTCTCTACTCAGCAAACACTGTTCATTTCAAGGTTCTGTTGTTATATCAAGCAAGAGATTCCAACTGAGAAATGATATGATTATATCCACACACATCTCCCATGGAAGTGTTTCTGCTATGAGTCTGTTCATGGAATAATTGCAATATGAAAGTCAGTGGTGTCCTTTAGATACACGCTGTTGGTGTTTGGTCACTAAATCATGTGCAGCTCTTCTTGTGGCCCCATGGACTGTAGGCTGCCAGGCTCCTCTGTGGGATTTTCTAGGCAAGAATACTGGAGTGGGTTTCCATTTTCTTTTCCAGGGGATCTTCCTGACAGAGGGATTGAACTCACACCCTGTGCATTAGGAGAATACTTTCCCACTGAGCCACCTGGAAAGCCCTTAGATATGCGTATTTAGAGACATAAATGCTTTTACATGTGTATTTATTGCTGTGTGCTCATGTTAAAAATGCTCCTAAGAATTTATTTCTGTTTTCATGTGATTGTCACTATAGCATTTAAATCTTGAACAGTGGGCGGAGGTGGGGGGGGGAATTCAGATGGGCTGCTTGTTTAATCCTAAAGTGATACCTTTTCCCCAGAAGTGTTGTGAAGACAACAAACACAGTAATTTTAGGGTCCAGATTTTCCTATTGCCACACCAAATGTCATTACATATGAAAAATGTCATTACATATGAAAAAAGCATGGTCATATTACAATCTTTTGTTAAAATTAACTAATAATACTCTAATATGAATATCAATAAGTAGCAACAAAACCATATAAGAATATTTACTGTATGAATTTTTAAATAAATCCCTTGCTTGAATTTCCTCTCTGCAATTGTGAAGGATATTTTAAAATAGAATAACACTTCATCTCTTTCCTGGGAAAGTATTTCTCCCACTGTAGCAAGTTGTTACAGGGTATAAATGATAGTGGTTCGATTTTCATGTTCTGTTCTGTGCCCACACATGTTTTAAAATGTCATGCTACAAATTCATCACTTGTCTTGATGACTACTAATATCTTGAGAGTCATGATTTAATTCTAGTTGAAAACAAAAAATTGCAATTGACAGTTTCTGAAAATGTTTAATACTTTTGAGGTCCAACCAGTGCCATTTGAAATAGTATATAAGCCCTTAAGGAAAGTAGAATTGATCTAGTATCTGATCTGATCTGTCCTCTTATATGTATTACTATGATGATTTTCTAGTGCTAAGCAGGCAATGCATGTCTTGGGGATCCTCGCACTTCCTCTAGAAAACTGCTGTGCCAACAATATAGGTGTTAGCTGATAAAGATTGTTAAAAGGTTAAGTTCAGCCTATGGGGAAAAGGAACAAGTAACATATGACGTTGTAGCTTACCAGTAATGAACACTGATGCTGGGATTTGACACTTTTTAAAATAAGCATTGTTCTAAAATTGTTTGGTTTCTCTCAAGCACAAGGCAAGTATTGGAATTTTTTCTATTGCACTCTATTTTCCTTTTTATGAAAAATTTTATGAATTGTTTGAAGAATAGATCAGTGTTATTGTTCACATTTTGAGTATTACTGTTAAAGTTCTACTAGAAAGCTTTTGTTTCCTTTTCAGACTTGTAATTTTAAAGGTTTGAGGAATTCTTAAGTGTAATTTTATGATAATTGGGGAAGCAGTTTTTTCTAGCTACTGCTGCTAAGTCACTACAGTCGTGTGCAACCCCATAGACAGCAGCCCACCAGGCTCCCCCGTCCCTGGGATTCTCCAGGCAAGAACACTGGAGTGGGTTGCCATTTCATTCTCCAATGCATGAAAGTGAAAAGTGAAAGTGAAGTCTCTCAGTCGTGTCTGACTCTTTGCGACCCCATGGACTGTAGCCTACCAGGCTCCTCCATCCATGGGATTTTCCAGCCAAGAGTACTGGAGTGGGTTGCCACTTCCTTCTCCTTTTTCTAGCTATATAGAATTTAAATTTTATAGTGACAGTCACATGAAAGATAAAAATAAACCTTGTAGCAAATTTTGGGACTGCTTTCTGCTATAAATCAGTAACTCATAAAATGTGATTTTGGATTTTTGGGGGGATATTAAACCATACATCTATTTTTCTTCCTCCAAAGAATGTATTTAGTGATTAGCTTAGATTATTTTCAGGTACTCAATTATAATAAGCAGCTTTACATATTTGAAGTTATGTGAAATTACTATGGAAATATTAATGGAATCTATGAGAATTGATATAATTCATTATTTTTTAAATACAGTTTTCCTTATTGTGGTTGTTCTGTGTTTTAACTTCTTCTGATATCCTTTTTCTATGACCTTTGCATGCTTGGTCATTCAGTTGTGTCTGACTTTGCAACTCTATGGACTGCAGTCTGTCATGCTCCTCTGTCCATGGGATTTTCCAGGCAAGAATACTGGAGTGGGTAGCCATTCCCTTCTCTAGGATATTTTCCTGACCCAGGGATAGAATCCAGCTCTTCTGCATTATTGCAGGTGGATTTTTAACCCCTGAGCCACCAGGGAAGCCCTTCTATGACCTTTCAGTTCAGTTCAGTTCAGTTGCTCAGTCATGTCCGACTCTTTGCGACCCCATGAATTACAGCACGCCAGGCCTCCCTGCCCATCACCAACTCCCGGAGTTCACTTAGACTCACGTCCATAGAGTCAGTGATGCCATCCAGCCATCTCATCCTCAGTCATCCCCTTCTCCTCCTGCCCCAATCCCTCCCAGCATCAGAGTCTTTTCCAGTGAATCAACTCTTCCCATGAGGTGGCCAAAGTATTGGAGTTTCAGGTTTAGCACCATTCCTTCCAAAGAAATCCCAGGGTTGATCTTCAGAATGGACTAGTTGGATCTCCTTGCAGTCCAAGGGACTCTCAAGAGTCTTCTCCAACACCACAGTTCAAAAGCATTAATTTTTTGGTGCTCAGCTTTCCTCACAGTCCAACTCTCACATCCATACATGACCACTGGAAAAACCATAGCCTTGACTAGATGGACCTTAGTTGGCAAAGTAATGTCTCTGCTTTTGAATACGCCATCTAGGTTGGTCATAACTTTTCTTCTAAGGAGTAAGCATCTTTTAATTTCACGGCTGCAGTCACCATCTTTAGTGATTTTGGAGCCCCAAAAAATAAAGTCTGTCACTATTTCCACTGTTTCCCCATCTATTTCCTAGGAAGTGATGGGACTAGATGCCATGATCTTCATTTTCTGAATGTTGAGCCAACTTTTTCACTCTCCATTTTCACTTTCATCAAGAGGCTTTTTAGTTCCTCTTCACTTTCTTTAGGTGCCTTTAAATGAAGCAGTTAAAATGCATAACAGCTCATCATTATTTTGCAGATATGTAGACAAACTAAGTATGAAGTTCTTCAAAGTACCACATATCAGTTTAAAGAAACCACTGTTAGTCACATAGTACATAGAAAAGCCTGCTGTGTGGCTCATTTAAAAAGGTCTGAGAGCCCCCAACCCACCTAATCTACATTTTTGTCCAAGACAAGTTTATTTACTCCCATGGCTCTAGATATCTTTCAAACCCTGATCTCTACAGTTTTTGTATCTCCAGCCCTGACTTCTTCATAGAATATAGGATTCATGCACCCAGTTGCTTTAGAAACTGCACCAGCCAATGAGGAAATTCAGAAAGATTCTGAGTCAGTTTACCCAAACATAGCTTTCTAGGTATCTGAGGAAATCTCTTACATTGATTTAAAAAGAAAAAAAAAAAAAGGAAAATTTGTAAGAAATAGACTATACAGAGGGAAGACTTAGAAAGAGGAATGTTTTCTGCTTGAACACAGTAACTTATTATTAACGAGGATAAGATGCTGTCATAAATAGCATTTGGAGATCTAAAATAAACCCTTATAAACTAAAAAATATAATGCATAAATTTTTAAAATGTGAGTTTTGAGTTTCGAGAAGCTCAGTGTGTTTTGAGAAATAAAATCGAGGAAATCACCCAGGAAATGAAACAAAAAGACAATGAGATGGAAAACATAATATGAAAGATAATAATATAAGATGAAAAATATTAAATAATAAAAGTTCTAGAAAGAGAAAATAGAAGGGATGCATTTTTCTATAAAATACTTGTAGATTATTTTTCCTAACTGAAGGTCATGTGTTTTCAGAATTACAGGGAGCAATGTCTAGCCAAGTAGATGAAAATGCACTGACACCAAGGCAGATACTTATGAAATTTCTGAGCAGTCAGGATAAAATGAAGGTGCCACAAGCTTCTTCTTAAAAATAAACAAAAACCTTATTACATACATAATATCATGAATCAAAATGGTTTTGGATTTCTCCGCAGCAAGACCAAAAGCAAGAAGACAATAGAATACTGCCTTGAAAATTCTGAAGAAAAACGATTTCTAAGCTAGAATTCTATATCTAGCCAGTTACAACTCAGTTATTGTCAGCCATACGGCTATTTATCTCCTTTGCTATCATGCCGTGGAAGTTAATGGGAGGTGTTCCCTTCCAAATAAGGAAGTAAATCTAGAAAAGAGGGTGAGGATCCGGAAAACTAGAGACGACAGAGAAGAGAAAGAATTTCTGGCAAGATCGAGAAGGAAAGTGTGTAGAGTGTTGGAAAAGCAAAGTGGTTCCCATTCTCAAGGAATTGTAATAACAAATGGGAAAAATTACACAGTTTCATTATAAGGATCGAGATCATACATGTATAGAAGACACTAACGCACTAAGGCACTAACGTATATGTAAGTAGTCAAGTTTCCATGCTGGTTGTAGCTATGAAACTTATTTTAGAACACCTCTTGCTTAATATGTGTTAGGCTATGTACTGGTGGGAGTAATCCAAAATGTAATAAGACCAGTGTTCCAATAATCATCAGATGTTCTTTCTCATTTTGCTTTTACAACACCAGATTTTCCAAAAGCCTAATGTCTGATTGAGGAAAGCACTGATGAAAAATATCAAGCCTTGTGTTTTCTAACAGAATCAGTGCTTATCAGACTGCAGAATTTTGACAAAGGGATATTTTTCATACAGACTCCATTCAGTATGTGTGCTTACCCTGGCTGCAGAGCTGTGCGTTTATTTCCCTTGGAGCTTTGCTGAATTAATAATTTCTTTTTGGAAGGGTATTACTGTAGCCAGTAGGCTTTTCAAGTTGTGTTTATCTTGAGTTTGCAATTCAGTTGAATGAAAGAAACTATATTTAAATATGAATCACTTCAGATTAAAAAGAAGGCATTTTTGGTGGGGAGAAAGACAGCACACAATATTCACCACCTAGTAGAATGTTTATCAATGTTGTTCACAATGTGAATGAAAGCTCTAACTGGGGGCAGATTTTCAAGCTAGATTTCCAGATGTGATATAAAGCCATCAACTTAAATGTCAGGGTGTTGACTTTCATGGTATTACACCAGAGTCCATCTTGATTCCTCTTTACAGTCTGTGGAGAGTAGTTTTAAATTTCCAATATTCATAGATGATTATAGAGATATATTGATATAAATGCATGTGCAGCTCTGTCCAATGGAAGGACTGCAAGCAACAGCTCTCCCACTGTTATGAACATGTCAGGAATGTAGATCTTGGTTGCTGATTACTGTTCTCCACTAACGGGTCACAGCCATTAGGAAAAATGGCTAATTTCAGGGCTAACACAGGAAAAGTGCAAGATGAGTCTGACACGTCTACTTGTGTCAGACAGAAAGTAAGAAAGTACTCAAGAATGATTGTGTTACGTCAAAAGTGCATGGGAGCTATTCTCAAGGAAATCCTGTTTGCCAAATCTGAAACAGTTTGAACATCAAAATAATGACGGTAATAGATTCTAATATTAAATAGTGTAAGAATTCTTGTTTACTTCTGTGATAAATAAAAATAGGAATAAATCAATGAAGGAAAGAGAAGGGAAAGGTTTCATTACAGAAGACAGGCAGCCAAGCTAGGTAGAAGGAATGAGAGAATGAGAAAGTTAGAGTATGATAGTCATCAGAGCAATTTTAATTCTGCCTAGTAATGTAATGGAAACAAAAACTAGTGTGTAAAAATTTGATGGGAGAATGGAATATTTACATAATCATAATCTAAATGTACCTCCCTCCAAAGTAAATATGAATTGGAATATGAAATAGGGTAACTGTATAATGGGAAGGCTGGCAAGTGGTCAAAGTTAATATCATCAGTAAATGGGACAAATGATATCATGTAGTATCTGTAGGTAAGCAAGCAGGTTCATTTCTGTGATGTTCCTGCCAAAATGTTTAACTTGAATTTTATTGTGAGGAAAGATGAGAGAGACCAAATTGAAGGTCATTCGACAAAAATTTGGACTATGATTTGAAAGTGTCAAGGAAAGAATGAGAACTTCTAGATTCCTACATAAAAACTAAATGTGACATGATTCTGAAATCGATCTTTTTGCTGTCAAGCAGAATCGGGGCTTCCTAGGTGTCACTAGTGGTAAAGAACCCACCTGCCATTTCAGGAGACATAAGAGACTCAGGTTTGATCGCTGGGTCAGGAAGATCCCCTGGAGGAGGAAACAGCAACCCACTCCAGAGTTCTTGCCTGGAGAATCCCATGGACAGAGGAGCCTGAGGGCTACATTCCATGGGATCGAAAAGAGTTAAACGGGACTAAGTGACTGAGCATGCAAGTATGCACAGTATCAGCATAATTGGTGAAACTGAAATAAGATTAGTGAATTTGATGATAGCAGTTAGTGTATAAATGTCCTAATTTTGAAAGTCATTCTGGTTATATGGAATACTCTCTTTTTGTAGAAATTAAATACAATACTATTTGGAGAGGATGGAAATGATATTGGTACCTTATTTTCAAGTAATTCAGGATGAAAAAAGGTTCTTCCTACTATTCTTGCAGCTTTTCTGTAAATTTGAAATTATTTTCAATAAAAATGAAATAATAGGAATATGGAGAAATAATGGTTTAGGAAAAAAGTATCAGAGTTAAGAAATGAACATTTAATTCAGTATTAAACATGATTAGTAATTGTAACTGTAGCTAGAACTTAAACATAAGTGACAAAAATAATTTTAGAGAATTTTAATTCTGTGGGGAATTTAAAAGTTAACTGGTTTGCAATTGGGAATGTTGATACTTGAGGGTAGTCAAGAAGAAATGAAACAGATTAGACCTTTAAAACATATTTAAGAAGTTTCCATGCCAAAGCTTTTGAAAACATTATTTGTAATGAGATTGAAAGCTTTGACTTGGATTTAAAATGAACTTAGAAATGAAAATGTGAGACTGAGATGAAAGGGTTCCCCAGTCCTGCCCCAGACTATGTACATTTAAATACTGGCATGTTTAGGGATCTGTCAAGTGCTGGAATCATTACAGACATTTTTGTATTGGCCTGGAGGAATGTGCTTAAGATGGAATCTCCATGTTTGCAGATAACTGACAATTCTTTAGATGATAAAATGTCAAACCGATAGACCCTTATTTAAAAGTGCTTAAAGCTATTTTTGACCAGGGGGGAACGGAAATAAGCATAAAGAAATATGTAGAGAAAAATAATCCAATCTATTTATGGGTTACAATCTGTCAGTTTCATGACAGCAAACATGGCAAGGAATGATTTTCTTAAGTCACTGGTCCTGTTTGTCGATGGATCCAAAAGCTCAAGACGATTTTGGAAGAACGAGTTGACAGTTTCACTAACGGTTGAGAACAGAACTGGAGTAGTGTTTGCAATTATATTTACTAAACCTCAAGACAGGTATAGCAGAGCTGGAGTGAAAGTTACGTTGAAACTTGCATTTGTCTTCTGAATCAGGACTAAGCTTTTAGCTTGTGTGCCAAATATTTTCTCAGTCTGACACCAAAATTTCCTTTGGTTATAGTTTCCCTGCATTAAGCAAACTTTTGAAACTGAATTTTAATCAAATACAGCTTCTAATCTCTCTGTCTCCATATCAGCACTTTGATACTGGCTGTTTTTCTGGCTAAAATGTTTTTTTTTTTTTGGCCTCACCTCTGAGTCTTTTTCACCGTCTCCATTTCCTGCATTTTCTTGGAAGCTTCTTGGAATATTTTGTCCATACTCATCTACTTCCTCTGAATATTTATGGCACATGTTACTAGCAAAATTTCTTCAGCAAATAATCATTCACTCCTTTGTGAGATATCATGGAGTCTTACTATTCAGCTTTGCCTACCCTTCTCCTGGGTTTGACCCCTGGGTCGGGAAGAAACTCTGGAGATGTGGATGGCGATCCACTCCAGGATTGTTGCCTGGAGAATCCCAGGGACAGAGGAGCCTAGCCGTCTGTGGAACCGCCAAGAGCCGAACACTGCTGAGCGACTAACACTACCGCTACTGCACTTCTCCAGCTGAACGTGGGCTTCCTGAAAGCTGGATTCTGTCTTATATTAACCCAGCATCTATTGTGGCCCACACACAGTGCCAGTTACTGAGAAGAAAAAGCTGTTTTTTCCCTGCCCCGTATGCTTTTTATTGAAGACACATTTTAGATAAAGAGAGGGACAAGCTAAAGATATGCATGCATGTTGCTAAATTTATGTGTATTAGAAGCACAAAGAGTTACAGATGGAAAAATGATGCTTGTGACATGACATTTAAGGAGAATAACAATATTCTTCACCAGGAGACTTCTTTTTCTGAAACCAAGTTCTTGGATATCATTAAATGAACTCACTAATGCAATCTGTGGGTTATTGATGCTCATTTTAATGTTAATTATTCTATATTTCAAAATAGATGCATTTTCCCAGCAGGGATTCAAACTTCAGGAGCATAATATCATAAAACTCTGTACCATCTACATTTCTGAAAAGTCAAAATTTTCTAATTAAAATGTATATTTAGTTAGCTACAGTGCATGTCCTGATTTAAAGTAACACTCAGCAAGTTTTGGTATACTGGTTGGTTCTGGGCATGTGCGCTTAACCATATCCGACTCTTTGTGACCCTGTGGGCTGTCAGGCTCCTCTGTCTACGGGATTCTTCAGGCAAGAATGCTAGTGCTGGAGTCGGTTGCCATTTGCCCCTCCAGGAGATCTCCCTGGTCCAGGGGTTGAACTGACATCTCCTGGTCTCCTGCACTGGCAGACAGGATCTTGACCCCTGAGCCACCTGGGAAGCTCTGGTTCTATGAGCAGCGCTGTATGATGTCCTATTTTACACATTCTTTTTATTTGCTTTTCCGTTATGTTTTTTCATAGGATATTGAATATAGCTCCATTTGCTATACCATAGGGCTTTGTTTATCCATTCTATATATAATAGATTGATGCTCTATTTTATATTGATACAGTAGCCTAGGTTTTACCAGTAATCATGGAAAGTTTTATTGCATCATCCAACAACAAATAAGTTAGCTTTCCAGAGTAAATGAGACATTATCTATTTAGCTCAAAAGAAAGGGTATCAAACGGATAAAAGCAATTCACAGGTTATCAAATAACCCAGATATTCCCCCTTTCCTCCGTGGTTTAACATAATGTTCTGTAACCCTGCCTCCCCCACCAAGAACCTTCCCCTGCCACAGCTGGCAGCACAGGAAAGTGGATTGATTTAGCTTCCACAACGTTCAGCTCCTCTGCCAGTCTTTGGTGGAAGGAGTGTTAATCGGTAGTGAAAGGTCTCACGTCGTGGCAACAGCAAACAAATAGAAAGAAGAGGCCTAAATAATACGTATTCTTCTGTAATCGGTCTCTAGAGACTCTCAGCTCTTTGTATACAACATTAAGGAAAGTGTGCAAATATGTTATTCCCTTTTGTTGGTTGCTGTAATTGACATGCCTAACAAACTGATACATAATTTAAGATCATTAATGCCAAATGGAGAAAAAAGACTTGCTAAAAATGTCATGTAAAATTTTTTGTAAATGCTAAGGAATTAATTTCTTAAATTATTTCAGCAAATCTATTAATTTTAATTGTGCTCAATGAATGTTTATGAGTGCTTTTTGCAGAGTTTTTTGTTTTTTGTTTTTTTTTAAATCCTCATACTATTTGCTTTTTAGGCAGTTTGGGAAACATGGCACCAGAAAAAAGGAAAAACATGAGACAAAGGAATGATTAATATAGTTTAGTCCCTCTTGATTCAGGACTAGGCTGGGGATAAAGGGTGTAGAAATGATGAACAAAGTACCTTGGGGCACACTGCTAAAACATTTGGCCTCAGTTTCCTGATATGTAAAATGGGCAAGATCAGTGGGTGAACTGAGAAACATTAAGATGCTCTTAAGACATTTCTGGCACTTTTTAATTATATTGTCTTCTTTTATCTTCAAATACAGTAGATTATTTTTTAAAATATTGACATCATCCAAAAAAAAATCATTCTGATTTTTAGAAAAATTATCCATTTAGAAATACCATGATCTTATAATACCTAAAAACTCATTTTCATTAGTGAGTGAGTGTGGTGATAATATAATCCTCATGGGCGAGTGTTCATACTCACTGGCTCTGTCAGTGAGATGCTAAGCTGATGTCAAGGTTCATAACGAAGAATTTCAGTGATGTAATGTGTCCATGGTAATATGTAGGCTGTAATAATTCTTGGTTGCTTATATTTTTATATGTTTTGAGTCACTGAATTTCTGTTTTATCAATAATTTTTCACATTTTTCATCATTTTTGAAAGTTGTAGTCTTTCTAATTTAGGACAGATTAAAAACACTAGAAATATTATAAATACAGAAAAGAGAGGTCCCAGAAATCTCCTAAACCACTTTTTGTTCCATTACACCACAACCAAACTTATCATTCTAACTCATGTATCTGACTTGTTGGAATATGGCTCCCAGGTGTACCGTCTAAATATAGTAAGAACTTAGAAGCTAATTCTTCACTGGCCCTCTATTTCTTCCTTCTTAGGAATGACTGGAAAAGAACCTGTCACCTCTTCTGCATAGCAATAGACTTTATTATAAGGTATATCTAGTTGCAAAGTCTACATAATTGAATATTTTTTATACTACTTACCTGATTTTCATTGCTTGTGCACCGTGTTCATCCCTTGGGAATACTAGAAATTTGATAACTTTCTATTTGAGTGCTGGGAGATTGAAAGCTGTGCAACTTCTCAAAAACTTTCTGACACATCAGTGCTAATTTGAGGAGAACTTAGCTAGCTCTTGCAATTGATAAAAGCACGGAAAACTGGTTAGCGATGACAGTCTTTTAATCTACTATCTGATTTCTTGTCTAAGTGTCATTGGTGAAATGCAAGGATCTTTGTTCTTTTTTCTGAGTTCAAGCCAAGCGGGCTCCTTTACTTAGTATGTTAAGAAATCTCAACAGTTCCTCATTCCTTGGATTCAAGGGATCAATTATTTCTATATTCAAATCTCTCCCCTTCTTGCCCATTATAAAGTTTGCTGTAGGTAATCTTTGAAGTGGCAGAATTGAGAAACAGACGATCAAGTGTAAGCTTTAAATAATCATAAACTCACACAAACTCCTTATTCCCAGGACTTCTTAGGCAGAATGGGTCCTGTTTGATGAGTAAATAGGTTGTTTTGAAGCTATATTGACAGATGGTCCCCTTGAATAAATTATTTCTTCTTTGACTTGCCATAGTCCCTCAAGTTCCAGTTTGAAAATTCCTTGTATATTGAAGACTTTTTTTATTTCCCCCTGGGAGGCATCAAGATTCCATATTACTTTAAAAACTATTTATTCATATATTTGGCCACCCGGGGTCTTAGTTGAGGCACACACGTTCTTTATCATGGCACCTGGGATCCAGTTGCCTGACCATGGATTGAACCTGAGTCCCCTGAATTGGGAGTGTGGAGTTGTAGCTACTGCCCCACCAGGGAAGTCCTCCCATATTACTTCATAGAGAAAACGTAGGTTGATAAAGCACCAGATAGTTTGTAGATTAGCTAGTTTGGCAATCAAGAGTAGAAATCTGAAAAAATGGGCCAAGAGAGAAGTTAACTTGGACGTGACAGAGAGCATGGAGAGTCCCCGTGCTGAGAAGGGCAAGCCCGCCTTGATGCCACAGAGAAAAACCCGCGTCCAGTCCAGGGACAGTGTAGAGACAGGAGCAGCCGCAGGGCGGGAGACCGACTCAGTTTTGCTTTTAGTCATAACTTGGTCACTTAAACTAGTGAAGGAAGCAAATCAACTGAAAGGATTCCCTGCCCTCTTTTCCCACCATAAATAAAGTGACGCTTTAAGAGGACTCGTCATTCAGTCCCTCCATTTCTGCTGCCTCATCACACTATATTTTTTCCCTCTTCCATTTCCCTCATCCCTACCTCCTCCATCCTTTTATTCATCTCCGTCCACCCATCTTTACCACTGGCTCATACTATATTTCTCAACCTTAAGCACATTAATAAACTGGAAAACTTCGTATGGCAGCCTTTTCATAACATGTAACAAGAACAGCATGTCTTGTCTTATATCACAGTGCTCTAGAAGGCTGCATTTTTTCTTTCTTCTGCAGCAAGGTTATTGAAATTATATTATTCTGTTTATATTTATTATATAACTGCATTTTTACATGCAGAAAAAAGCTATAAAATGCTTCATAAAATTATCTCAAGTAAAGTTTGGTATTTTAAATTCTCTGTAAGTTTTTAATATCTCCCAATTTTTTTTACAGATAGCTGTTTTTTAATCATTATTATTGAGGTAACATTGGTTTATAACATGATACAAGTTTTGGTTGTACAACATCATAGTTTGAATTCTGTATACCCCACAGCAGGCTCATCACCAAAAGTCCAGTGTCTATCCATCAACGTATAGTTTACTCCTCTGTGCATTTCATCCCGCTCATTCCCCTCCTAATAACCACCAGGATCTTCTCTAGATAAGACAGATTTTTTTTTATAAAATGCAAATACTTAGGAATAAATGAAAGACAGTAACTTGACTTATTTTCACTGAATAACTCTTCACAATGCACTTTCCAAGTATATATTTCAATATATATATAAAGCATTTTTATATGTGGTGAGAAGTTATCAAATATTTATTTAACTCACTAATAAAGAAACCTGAAGGGTACTATAGCTGATTCCAAAAATAAAAGATATGAGAAAATACTGTATATGGTCAGTGAAAGAAACAACAGCAAAGTGTTAGGTATGAAATTGCTTCATGTTGTATAAGGCAATGAATCCATAATAGTAATTTCTTTGGATAGAAGTGTATTTGTCCTTGTTCAGTGGCTCAGTTGTCTTCAACCCTTTGCAGTCCTATCAACGGCAGCATGCCAGGCTTCCCTGTTCTTCACTATCTCCTGGAGTTTGCTCAAATTCACGTCCATTGAGAATCTTCTATAAATTAACACCTGTCTTTATAGAATCAGAGTTCTATTAAGTAACCTATAATAAGTTGAATTCTTTAGTGTGATTTAATGTGCTCATTATACTTGTATCTTAATTCAAAACTTTGGATAAGTTTTATTACTATTTTCTACGTAGCCAATAAAAGTACCAAACACACTGGTTAGGTGCAGAATTTTCCAAGAAGGCATAGAGTTGAAAGGCAAACCTACTTTCTTTTTTGAAAATTGAACCCGCATGAAGGAGGATGTTGACCTCTTTGCCCTGCAGCAGTCCCTAGCTAGAATCCACCTTACCATGTGCACCAAACACGCACAGTTCACATTTCTTTGGTTGAGATTAATACAGTGATTTCCTTCCTGTGTTGTACAGGTCGATATGGTTTTAACTCGGGAAATGCTTTCAATAAGGAAGTAGGTAAAATAAGGAAAAACACATAAATGGAAATCTTTTCTTCACCCATGCTTTTTTTTTTTTTTTTCCCCAGAGAATTTCTGCTTTCTTGATAGACAGACTGATAATGTTTTCATACTTGTTCAGTAGCTAAGTCATGTCCGACTCTGTGATCCTATGGACTGTAACACGCCAGGCTCCTTTATCTTCTACTATCTTCCAGAGTTTGCTCAAAATTCCTATCCATTGAGTCAGTGATGCCATCCAGTCACCTCATCCTCTGTTGCCCCCTTCTCCTGCCCTCAGTCTTTCCCAGCATCAGGGTCTTTTTCAGTGAGTAAGCTCTTTGCATCAGGTGGCCAAAGGATTGGAGCTTCAGCTTCAGCATCAGTCCTTTCAATGAATATTCTAACTTGATTTTCCTTTAGGATTGACTGGTTTGATCTCCTTGATGAAAAATGGTTCCATTATGTCTAAAACAGAGGAGATACTTAGAAATTAAAGATCATATACAGCTGCAAATAGTTATCTTGAAAAAATCAACTCTGAACCTGTTAAATAAATAGTTAAGAGTTTGTGAACAAAGGGAAAGTGAAAGTCACTCAGTTGTGTCTAACTCTGCAACCCCACGGACTATACAGTCCCTGGAATTCTCCAGACCAGTACTCAAGTGGATAACCTTTCCCTTCTCCAGGGGATCTTCCCAACCCAGGGATAGAACCCAGGTCTCCCACATTGCTGGCAGATTCTTTACCAGCTGAGCCACAGGGGAAGCCCAAGAATATTGGAGTGGGTAGCCTATCCCTTCTCCAGCAGATCTTCCTGATCCAGGAATCAAACTGGAATCTCCTGCACTGTAGGTGGATTCTTTACCAACTGAGCTATCAGGGAAGCTTAGTGACAAAGCCTGACTTACAAAAATCAAACAAGAATCAGGTGTTTCCTCAGTTTTGATAAACTACAGGCATGGTAGCATATAAGAACTTGCTTGACTCTTTGACCCATAGGAATCGCCTACTTAAAAAATAATTTTGAACCCATGTCTTGAGAATGATACTTCTGATACCTCATAGATAACTTGTGTAATTAACTGAAGATCAGCTGAGTGGTTTTGCTCGTTGTTCAGTTGCTCAGTCATGTCTCACTCTTTGAGACTCCATGGACTGCAGCATACAAGCTTCCCTGTCCTTTACTATCTCCCGAAGTTGGCTCAAATTCACGTCCATTGAGTCAATGATACCATCCAACCATCTCATCCTCACTTGCCCCCTATATTATCTATCTTCCCTTATTACAAATATCTTTTTTTATTTTAAATTTTTACTTTTTATTGGCATATAGTTGATTTACAATGGTGTGGTATTTTCAGGTATACAGCAAAGAGAGTTAATTATACATATACATTTCTATTCCTTTTTCAGATTCTTTTCCCATATAGGTTACTACAGAGTATTGATTAGGGTTCCCTGTGCTATACAGTAGGTCCTAATCCTTATCTGATTATCTGTTTCATATACAGTAATGTGTATGTATATTTAATCTCAGCTACAAATGTCTTTTCACTGAGTAGTATTATATAGGCTCTGCATAATAAAAATGAGATTATTTAAACCAAGGGTAAGCAGACGAATGGATAAGCAAGCTGTGGTACATATACACAATGGAGTATTACTCAGCCATTAAAAAAAATAAATTTGACTCAGTTCTAATGAGATTGATGAAACTGGAGCCGATTATACAGAGTGAAGTAAGCCAGAAAGAAAAACACCAATACAGTATACTGACACATATAT
>SJYF01000483.1:2577358-2589276 GCA_006410515.1 Procapra przewalskii | reverse complement strand
TATACAACTACAACAGAGTGGAGAGTCTCATGATTTTTTAAAGTTGTTTGGCCAACTTGAGAAACAACCTTGATTGACATCAGTTATGGTCAGTCTATTTGCATATATCTATGTGATTTCTACAAATGTACATCGTTTTATCTTGCCTCTTGTATAGCATATTATTTTAACTTCTAAGAGTAAACAGGCTTCTCTGAAAATAGCCTTTGTCCCACTGAGTAGGTATTTAAACTGTGGATCACTGGCCTTCAGTTCAGTTCAGTCGCTCAGTCGTGTCCGACTCTTTGCGACCCGGCCTTAGAGCAAACTAAAAATCTATCTTTAAATAACTTGTCTGTTGCTTCCTTTTTCCTCATCTAAAATAAAATTAACAAATTTATCAGGTAGTTACTATACTCTTAAATTTGATAATGCCATCTGATCAGCTATCTCAGACTGTGTTGATTGAAAAATTTCTTTCAACTGTAGATATTTTTTTAAAACATGGCTTTTACCTATTAGAATATGAAATTCAAAAATGGAAACAAAGGTACATATGAAAAAGAATGAACAACTTGGGGCAATTTACATGGCTGTTGGCACCCAACTCTAAATGTCTCATTAATCCTGTTATCATTTTTTGATTCTTGCTAACAGAAAGTATTTTGACATCAAAGTATTTTTAGCTTAATAAATCTCATAAGAAAACAGAAAACAATAAAAATTGAATGTCTTGCAACTAAAGTAAATTTTGTCTGATGATTTTTGCTTCATTTTATTTTAGTATAAGAGAGGATGATCTGCTAAACTAAAAAAAAGGGGGGTGAAGTTAGACTGTTAGACTCCTGTTACTAATCATTACTATATTTGAAAATGTAATTTTTAAAATTACATGGCTATGTCTTGACAAAACACTGTAATAATTTTATAGTGTAATACTTTAATGAAATCTTTTAAATTCAGAGACAGCTTTGCTTGGTAGAACAAGTAACTTCCAGATACTGTGTGATCATAGCAGGATACTTTTTAATAGCACATTCCATTTGAATTTTATTTGGTTAAAAAGTAGGAATTTCTTCAAAAACTTTAGTTGGATACTTTGATGTGATTATTACCATATTTGGCATTATAGAAGAATAAGATTGAAAGTAGAGGGAAAAAACTGGGAAACAAATAGGAGAGCCTAGACTTTATTTTTTTTGGCTCCAAGATCACTGCAGATGGTGACTGAAGCCATGAAATTAAAAGACACTTACTCCTTGGAAGGAAAGTTATGACCAACCTAGATAGCATATTGTAAAGCAGAGACATTACTTTGCCAGCAAAGGGCTGTCTAGTCAAGGCTATGGTTTTCCCAGTGGTCACGTATGCAAGAGTTGGACTGTGAAGAAGGCTGAGCGCCGAAGAATTGATGCTTTTGAACTGTGGTGTTGGAGAAGACTCTTGAGAGTCCCTTGGACTTCAAGGAGATTCAACCAGTCCATTCTGAAGGGGATCAGCCCTGGGATTTCTTTGGAAGGACTGAGGCTAAAGCTGAAACTCCAGTACTTTGGCCACCTCATGCAAGAGTTGACTCATTGGAAAAGACTCTGATGCTGGGAGGGATTGGGGGCAGGAGGAGAAGGGGATGACAGAGGATGAGATGCCTGGATGGCATCACGGACTCGATGGATGTGAATCTGAGTGAACTCCGGGAGTTGGTGATGGACAGGGAGGCCTGGCAGGCTGTGAAGAGTCAAACACGACTGAGCAACTGAACTGAACTGAAAACCCTGGAATGAAAAATAAATGAATTTAAAGAACAGTAACAGAATTTGATAATGAAAAACATGGTAGAAAGTAAATAGAACCAAACAGTTTAGGAAAAATGGGATATTGGCAAATTAGAATTCTAGATATCTTTTCACCTGATATACTCTAATGACTTGGAAATAATGTTGAGAGATTATAATTATATAGGAATTTTGTAGTCATGTACTAGTCAATGTTTTGATCAGAATCTGATGGCACATTCAAAAAGGTTTACCTAAACAGAATTTAGTGGAGGGACAGTTAAATGTGAAAGTTGCTCAGTTGTGTCCAGCTCTTTGCAACCCCATGGAATTCTCCAGGCCTGAATACTGGAGTGGGTAGCCTTTCCCTTCTCCAGGGGATCTTCCCAAACTAGGAAGCTGGGGCCTTTAACAGTTAAGTGTGACCGGATTTAAAAAGGAGTGCAGAAGGGCTGATGAGAAACTCACAGATTATAAGCCCAGGGAAGCCATTACCATTCTTGGGACTTGCAGACCACATGGAAGAAACATTATCAAGACCAGTGAGAGCTGGGCCCTTGTAAGACAGGCTCCTGAGAGGAGCTGATGCTTTGCTGATGTGACCTAGTAGTGGAACATAATCAGGTACTAGAGAGTAAGACGGTAAGTTCTTCTTGCAATGTGGGAGACCCGGGTTCGATCCCTGGGGTGGGAAGATCTCCTGGAGAAGTAAATGGCAATCCACTTTAGTATTTTTGCTTGGAAAATCCCATGGATGGAAGAGCCTGGAAGGCTACAGTCCATGGGGTTGCAAAGAGTCGGACACGACTGAGGACACACTTGAGGAGAGAGTAAGGGAACCTGTTCAATCCAGTCTGTAAGAGCTAGCCTCACCATTACTCAGGCTCCCAGGAGGTTAGAGAATAAACCCAGGCAGTGGAAGAAATAGACTGACAGCAAGCTATCCTCACAGAATGTAAGGAAAAAGGCAAGAAAGAGGGTGATCTCACTTATGGGAGCGTGAGGAGAACGACAGGATCTTTAATAATCCACAGAGAAACTAGAAATATCTGGGGAAGTTGGAGAAGTGATCTGAGATCAAATGTGCAAAATAGAAATGGCCCTGAAAAGAGCGAAGTTGATTAACTATGATGGATGCTGAAGATAAATTGAAAAAAATAAGAAAAAAATTTACCTGGTCATCATTAGTGATCTTTCCGATTTGTGTTTCAAAAGAAAAGATAGCGATTGACAAATTGATGAAACTTAACCAGATCATAGAGAAAAAGGGACATGCAGAGCCCAGACCATTTAGTTGAGAAATTTTGTAAAGGAAAGGAGCAGAAAGCTCAGACCAGTAAAAATGGAGGGATATAATGTAAAAATACTGTTCTTGTTTTCCCTATAAAAGGTAAGATTCAAGTATTTTGGAAAAAATAGGAACTTCTGTAAACCCAAGAAGTGTTCGTGATTTTGGCTCTTTCACTGTATCTCAAAGAAACATTACCAGGTATTAATCTTGGTATAGAGTATAAGTTCAGAAAGAATAAAGTCATTATTAATGGGCAAACTGAGATACATTTAGTGTCAAAATCGTTAGTATTTCATGGCATGAAGCTATCGAAATGAAGAATTTCACATTTTAAAAAATAATTTTATTTACTTACTTACTTTATTTTTGGCTGTGCAGTTTTCATTGCCGTGTGGACTTTTTCTAGTTGCTGTGAGCTGGGGCTGCTCTAGCTGCGGTTCACGGGCTTCTCACTGTGACGGCTCTTGTGGAGCACGGCTCTAGACATGGACTTCAGGAGTTGCGGTTCCTGGGCTTCAGAGCACAGGGCTCAGTAGTTTTGCACAAGCTTAAGAACGGGCACCCCGCTCCAGTACTCTTGCCTGGAAAATCCCGTGGATGGAGGAGCCTGGTAGGCTGTAGTCCATGGGGTTGCTACTAGTCGGCCACGACTGAGCAACTTCATTTTCACTTTCATGCATTGGAGAAGGAAATAGCAACCCACTCCAGTGTTCTTGCTGGAGAATCCCAGGGACGGGGGAGCCTGGTGGGCTATCGTCTGTGGGGTCGCACAGAGATGGACAAGACTGAAGCGACTTAGCAACAGCAACTGCATCTTGACATGTGGGATCTTCCCAGACCAGGGAATCAAACCCATGTCTCCTGCGTTGGCAGGCGAATTGTTTGCCACTTAGCCACCAGGGGAGAGGCACATTTTGAAGATGGTAACTTACTTTGCTAATACTGACCATCCCCCTAAATAAAACTCGCTTTGTTGATTTTATGCTGATGAATCCATTTTGTTCCACATTTGGAACCAGATGTATTCTGGGTACTGCCATGTATATTCTCAAATGCATAGCCATTGAAACAGCAAATTCTTGAGAAAAACAACGTTCATGAAGGATCAGCTGAAGGCAGGACAATCCATTGATTCCTCTAAATACTCTGAACTGTTTTCTAGATTAAGCCAGCAGAGAACTAAACAACTTGCGTTGGCAGTTTTGATGACCATTGTAAAATTGTGTTTCAGCATTGAGAAACTTTAAGAAGCTCCCTATGAAGGTTGTTGCTATCTTCTTATATAGATGCTGTTGAACACTTTGTTCATTGTGTAGCGTGGTTCCTTTTACATTGGGCTCATTTGAGAAATCTCTTTCTGGGCACAGTCCCAGGAGTCTTCTGTTTTGTCAAGCAGCTGGTTAGATTTTATTTTTACACAGACAAGATGGGTCTCACTACTGAACATGTCTCCGTCTGTGTACTTTGCCATGAATCTTAAAGCCAACGTTTTAGACACAACCCTCCAAAAAAATATGTTTTGTGGTTTGTTTTTATCAAAGTAGTACATAAAGAAACATTTTTAATCAAGTAGTACATGAAGAATTAAATGTAAAAAGCAAAAGTTTCCTTCCCAGTATCTCCCCATCCCTGTCTCCATTCTTCCAATACCTAATATAGCAGGTTGTTCATTTATCAAGTTTGAAATTACTGATTTACTAATTCTTGTCAGATAAACTTGTAGTTAGTTAACCTGTTTTTCCCCATATCTGGCCTGTTTTTACCAATTATATCAACATTTTCTCAAACATTTAAAATTCTTTGGGGGTTAATTTTGTTACATGTAATGATATACTCACAAGTGGGTTTGCCATTCTATCAAATTTTGCTAATATCTTTGACTCTTTACTTTAAAAACATGAATTTTTCATCATATTCTTCCTTCTCCATTCTCTTAAACTTTTCCATCTCCTGACTCCATCAGCTGTGTTGTACTTCAATGCTGTCAAGCTTGGCAGCCTTCCTTTTGTATTTTTTACTTTGTGTATATATTTATTTCAAATGCTGGAGAAAAAGACAGTTGATAGCATTTTCCAATCAGTTTCACCCTTTCTTATAATTTGACATTTAGGATGATGAAAAACATGTAGAGAAGTTTAGAGTGAAGTAGAACATAAATACACAAACTAATGAATTTAAGTTGCAGAGAATATACAGATTTCTCTGAAATTTAAGATATGACCGATGTTATAATCACTATCTGGCATTTTCTTTAAAAATTTTAAAACACTCATCCATTCTCTGGCTCAGAAACTCATCTACTAGGCATTTCCACAAATACTTCAAACAATTTAAAACATCATTGAGTCTGTCAACAGAAAAGGGGATAAACAATGGTGATATAATTATACAATGAAATAGTACTCGCCAATAAAAAGGAATTAGCTAGGGATACATATAAAAGCAGGCTTCCCAGGTAGCATTAGTGGTAAAGAAACCACCTGCCAAGGCAAGAGACATAAGAGACACTCGTTCAATCCTTGGGTCAGGAGGATCCTCTGCAGGAGTCTTAAGAGTTTCTCTAATAAACTAATTTTAAAATCTGTTCATAACTTTGGCATAATGTAAATCACTGAAAATATTTGTCAGGAGCAGAGGTGTCCAGAGAGCACTGTGCTTATACAGCAGAATGTTGCAGCATTTTCTCCCCAATGTCTGCTGTGGTTTAGCAGCTGCACAGAGTAAGCTTTTAGCGGAGTTCAAGTCCATTACCAAAGTGAACATAGATTTGATGGATGGGTTTGTGTGTGTGTTAATTTTCACATTGTTCCTAGCATTTCTCCCTTGATTTTGATATGATTTTTGTATGACCATCTCCTTTTATTTCCCCCATCATCTCTGGAATTCCCAGCCACTTTGCATACTGATAATGACATCCCAACACCTCTGGGAAAACTTTATTTATTAGCCTTGTGTCCTGTTGAATCAGACTAGCAAGCTAATTCCTGTAGGTCATTGTCTAACATATGGCTTATTAACCATAAATAGCTTCTAAACTAGTTTCTGGTATGGCCAGAAATAACAAGAGCTATGAAATGTAAAATTCACATTTTGTTTATTCATTTATGCAGTAAACTGATGCTTACTGAACACCAGACACTGTGCTGGGGCATTGGAAAACAGTGGTGAACCAGAGGCTTGATCACAAGCTTCAGTGCAGACTCACTTCTGAAGCAGTGATGAGGGGTGTAATCACAGGCATAATGAAGTTACTACAATTGAGTGAAGGGAATGAAAAGTGTAGTATATTATGAGCCACCGTGTAGAATGGCGGGTAATTGAGGGTCAGAGGATGTATTGTACTGACTGTCAGAAAGTGCTATGTGAGCTGAGTTCTGCAGAATTGGTTGTACAGCCTGATCAAGATGACCGCAAGAGTGTTCACGTGAAGAGGCCAGAGTGAGGCTGTAACAGATGCAGTACTTTATGAAGGCACTTCTTTTCTTTCTGCTCAGCAAGGAGTGTAACTTAGGCTTTAAGACTCCCATCAAGATTGCAAAGTGGAAGGTCTATTTCTATCTTTTGATATAAATTGATGGCATGGGGACAATAAAGCTCAAAATCCAGCAAGAAATAAAATTCCACTTAAAAGTGATCCTGGTGATCACAGATTTACGACATCAACCTAAGGATTCATCAATGTATGTTTTTATGGCAGCGCAGATATTATTTGTCTTAAGAAAATAACAATATCTCACATTTAGGAAGTATTTATGTATTGTTATTTTTCTCACATAATGTGCCACATATGCGACTTGTTCGTAGTACTAAAAGTTCTTCCTAGGCTTGCTTGCACAAGAGCTGGGTGTTTTAGACACATTTTTCAGTCTTAAGCAAAACCTTTGCACTGAGATGTGTATCTACCTTTTCATTCATTCACTGCAGGAGCCCGTGATCACTTATTTTAGGTTTGTAAAAGGTGAGTTTTTAGTGAGGGCTAAATGTATTTATTCTCTCATAAAATACTTTCTAAGTTACACTTTAAACCCCATAATAAAGAATTTGAAGGCAGCATATTCTAAATCCTCATATATTTCCTTCACTCCGATAAAT
Organism: Procapra przewalskii; assembly: GCA_006410515.1. Taxonomy (NCBI): domain Eukaryota; kingdom Metazoa; phylum Chordata; class Mammalia; order Artiodactyla; family Bovidae; genus Procapra; species Procapra przewalskii. The sequence goes on along the minus strand of SJYF01000483.1, from coordinate 2,582,142 downwards.
TATATGCTTCAAGGATTGACAAAATGCTTTTCTGAAGTTTGTTGGTTTTTAAATGCTAAGTGGCTGAAAAGTCTTCTGATGATTTTAGGTTTGGCTCCCTATCCGAGGGAATATCTGTTAATATGAAAGAGCGTCAGACTAGGGGTTGGCAAACCCTAGCCTCTTGGCTAAGTCTGTTCTATTCCTGTTCTTTTAAAATCAGGGAACTAGCAAGGCTTTTACATTTTTCAAATGTTGTTAAAATAAAACTAAAAAAGAAAAAGAAGGATCTGGGACTGAGAGGTCTGTACCCTGCAAAACGTAAAATATTTACTATTTGGTACTTTAGAGTGAAAAAGGTTGCCTCTACCCTTCTCTTACGTCAATGAAATGATGATATAAACTGGAAGAAATACTTAGTGCCCATGGTGGGAAATCTTCAGTTATTAAAACTTCAGTCATGTTTAGATTATTCTACAATTAGCATCCTGAACAACTCACTACTTTTTAAAAAGTTCTTTGCTGTTGTTCATTGTTCAGTCATAAATTGTGTTTGATTCTCTAAAACCCCATGAATTGCATCATACCATTACTTTGCTGACTAAGGTCCATCTAGTTAAGGCTATGGTTTTTCCTGTGGTCATGTATGGATGTGAGAGTGGTACTGTGAAGAAGGCTGAGTGCCGAAGAATTGATGCTTTTGAACTGTGGTGTTGGAGAAGACTCTTGAGAGTCCTTTGGACTGCAAGGAAATCCAGCCAGTCCATTCTGAAGGAATCAGTCCTGGGATTTCTTTGGAAGGAATGATGCTAAAGCTGAAACTCCAGTACTTTGTCCACCTCATGAGAAGAGTTGACTCATTGGAAAAGACTCTGATGCTGGGAGGGATTGGGGGCAGGAAGAGAAGGGGACAACAGAGGATGAGATGGCTGGATGGCATCAGTGACTCAATGGATGTGAGTCTGAGTGAACTCCAGGAGTTGGTGATGGACAGGGAGGCCTGGCGTGCTGCGATTCATGGGGTCGCAAAGAGTCAGACACGACTGAGCGACTGAACTGAACTGAACTGATGCTTCTATGTGTGACCTAAGAGATCCTAAACTCCCCTCTGCTCTGACCTCAAGTACTACTACTCATTCATTTATACACCACCCCAATAGTAGATTGGTTGGTAAAGCATCTGCCTGCAGTGCAGGAGACCTGAGTTCGATCCCTGGGTCAGTAAGTTCTACTGAAGAAGGAAATGGCAACCACTCTAGTATTCTTTCCTGGAGAATCCCATGGACAGAGGAGCATGGCAGGCTACAGCCCATGGGGTCACAAGAGTCAGACATGACTTAGTGCTGTGTTTGTGTGTCTATGCTTCCCTGTCCTTCACAGTCTCCCAATTTGTTCCAACTCATGTCTGTTGAGTTGGTGGTGTCATCCAATCGTCTCATCCTCTGTCACGTACTTCTCCTGCCTTCAGTCCTTCCCAGTATCAGGATCTTTTCCATGAGTCAGCTCTTTGCATCAGGTGGTCAAAGTACTGGAGGTTCAGTTTCAGCATCAGTTCTTCCAATGAACTTTCAGGGTTTATATCCTTTAGGATTGATGGGCGTAATCTTCTTCCAGTCTAAGGGACACTTCAGGAGTCTTTTCTAGCACTACAGTTGGAAGGCATCAAACTTTTGTCTCTCAGTCTTCTTTATGATCCAAATGTCACATCTGTACATGACTACTAGAAAAACCACTACTGGAAAAACTGTACAGACCTCTGTCGGCAAAGTGATGTCTCTACTTTTTAATACACTGTCTAGGTTTGTCATAGATTTTCTTCCAAGGAGCAAGTGTCTTTTAATACTGTGGCTGTAGATACCATCTGCAGTGATTTTGAAGCACTCCAAGATAAAATTTGTCACTGTTTCCACTTTTCCCCCATCTATTTGTCATGAATTGATGGGGCCAGGTGCCATAATATTAGTTGTTTGAGTTATGAGATTTAAGCCAGCTTTTTCACTCTTGCACATTCATCAAGAGGCTCCTTAGTTCCTCTTTGCTGTCTGCCTTTAGGATGGTGTCATCTGCATATCTGAGACTGTAGATATTTTTCCTGGCAATCTTGATTCCAGTTGTGATTCATCCAGACCAGCATTTTATAGGATGTATTCTGCATAGAAGTTAAATAAGCAGGGTGACAATATACAGCCTTGATGTACTCCTTTCCCAATTAGGAACCAGCCTGTTGTTCCATGTCCAGTTGTCTCTGTTGCTTCTTGAGCTGTATTCAGGTTTCTCAGGAGGCAGGTAAGGTAGTCTGGTATCCCCATCCCTTGAAGAATTTTCCACAGTTTATTGTGATCCACACAGTCAAAAGCCTAGCATAGTCAATGAAGCAGAAGTAGATGTTTTTCTCGAATCCCTTTGCATTTTCAATGATCTGATGGATGTTGGCAATTTGATTTCTGGGTCCTCTGCCTCTTCTAAATCCAGTTTGTACATCTGGAAGTGATCGGTTCATGTCTTTTGAAGCCTGGCTTGAAGGAATTTGAGCATTACTTTGCTGGGATGTCAATGAGTGAAATTGTGTGATACTTTGAGCATTCTTTGGCATTGCCTTTCTTTGGGATTGGAATGAATACTGACCTTTCCCAGTCCTGTGGCCACTGCTGAATTTTCCAAACTTGCTGGCATACTGAGTATAGCACTTTAACAGCACCATCTTTTAGAATTTGAAATAGCTCCGCTGGAATTCCATCACCTCCACTAGCTTTGTTCTAATGATGTTTCCTAAGGCCCACTTGAGAAATCTGTATGCAGGTCAGGAAGCAACAGTTAGAACTGGACATGGAACAAAAGACTGGTTCCAAATAGGAAAAGGAGTACATCAAGGCTGTATATTGTCATCCTGCTTATTTAACTTCTATGCAGAGTACATCATGAAAAACGCTGGACTGGAAGAAGCACAATCTGGAATCAAGATTGCCAGGAGAAATATCAATAACTTCAGATATGCAGATGACACCACCATATGGCAGAGAGTGAAGAGGAACTAAAAAGCCTCTTGATGAAAGTTAAAGAGGAGAGTGAAAACTTGGCTTAAAGCTCAACATTTAGAAAAAGAAGATCATGACATCCAGTCCCATCACTTCATGGCAAATAGATGGGAAAACAGTGTCAGACTTTATTTTTGGGGGCTCCAAAATCACTGCAGATGGTGTCTGCAGCCATGAAATTGAAAGACGCTTACTCCTTGGAAGGAAAGTCATGACAAACCTAGATAGCATATTCAGAAGCAGAGACATTACTTTGCCGACTAAGGTCCATCTAGTCAAGGCTATGGTTTTTGTGTAGTCATGTATGGTTGTGAGAGTTGGGCTGTGAAGAAGACTGAGCGCTGAAGTTTTGATGCTTTTGAACTGTGGTGTTGGAGAAGATTCTTGAGAGTCCCTTGGACTGCAAGGAGATCCAACCAGTGCATCCTGAAGGAGATCAACCCTGGGATTTCTTTGGAAGGAATGATGCTAAAGCTGAAACTCCAGTATTTTGGCCACCTCATGCAAGAGTTGACTCATTTGAAAAGACTCTGATGCTGGGAGGGATTGGGGGCAGGAGGAGAAGGGGACGACCGTGGATGAGATGGCTGGATGGCATCACTGACACAATGGACGTGAGTCTGAGTGAACTCCGGGAGTTAGTGATGGACAGGGAGGCCTGGCGTGCTGCGATTCATGGGGTCGCAAAGGGTCGGACACGACTGAGTGACTGAAATGAACTGAAGGCCCACTTGACTTCACTTTCCAGGATGTTTGCCTCCAGGTTGGCGATCACATAATTGTGGTTTTCTGGGTCATGAGGATCTTTTTTGTACTGTTCTTCTGTGTATTCTTGCCACCTCTTCTTATATTTTCTGCTTCTGTTAGATCCTTGCCATCTCTGTCCTTTATTGAGTCCATCTTTGCATTAACGTTTCCTTGGTATGTCTAATTTTTTTGAATAGATCTCTACTATTTCCCATTCTATCGTTTTCCTCAATTTCTTTGCATTGATCACTGAGAAAGGCTTTCTTACCTCTTCTTTCTGTCCTCTGGAACTTTGCCTTCAGTTGGGTATATCTTTCCCTTTCTCCCTTGCCTTTCACTTCTCTTCTTCTTCCAGCTATTTGTAAGGCATCCTCAGACAACCATTTTGTCTTCTTGCATTTCTTTCCCTTTGGGATGGAGTTGGTCTCTGCCTCCTGTATTTTGTTACAAACCTCCATCCATAATCCATCCATAGTTCTCAGGCACTTGGTCAACCACATCTCTTCCCTTGAATCTATTTGTCACTTGCACTGTATAAACTTAAGGGATTTGATTTAGGTCATAGCTGAATGGTCTAGTGTTTTTCCTTTCTTTCTTCAACTTAAGTCTGAATTTTGAAATAAGGAACTCATAGTCTGAGCCATAGTTAGCTCCCAGCCTTGTTTTTGAAGTGAGAAATAGATTTAAGGGCCTAGATCTGATAGAGTGCCTGATGAACTATGGATGGAGGTTCATGACATTGTACAGGAGACAGGGATCAAGGCCATCCCCATGGAAAAGAAATGCAAAAAAGCAAAGTGGCTGTCTTGGGAGGCCTTACAAATAGCTGTGAAAAGAAGAGAGGTGAAAAGCAAAGGAGAAAAGGAAGGATATAGGCATCTGAATGCCGAGTTTCAAAGAATAGCAAGGAGAGATAAGAAAGCCTTCTTCAGCGATCAATGCAAAGAAATAGAGGGAAAGAACAGAATGGGAAAGACTAGAGATCTCTTCAAGAAAATTAGAGATACCAAGGGAACATTTCAT
>SJYF01000483.1:2558033-2569621 GCA_006410515.1 Procapra przewalskii | reverse complement strand
ATGACATTGTACAGGAGACAGGGATCAAGACCATCCCCATGGAAAAGAAATGCAAAAAAGGAAAATGGCTGTCTGGGGAGGCCTTACAAATAGCTGTGAAAAGAAGAGAAGAGGAAAGCAAAGGAGAAAAGGAAAGATATAAGCATCTGAATGCAGAGTTCCAAAGAATAGCGAGAAGAGATAAGAAAGCCTTCTTCAGCAATCAATGCAAAGAAATAGAGGAAAAGAACAGAATGGGAAAGAATAGAGATCTCTTCAAGAAAATTAGAGATACCAAGGGAACATTTCATGCAAAGATGGGCTTGATAAAGGACAGAAATGGTATGGACCTCACAGAAGCAGAAGTATTAAGAGGTAGCAAGAATACCTGGAAGAAATGTACAAAAAAGATCTTCACGACCAAGATAATCACAATGGTGTGATTACTCACCTAGAGCCAGACATCCTGGAATGTGAAGTCAAGTAGGCCATAGAAAGCATCACTATGAACAAAGCTAGTGGAGGTGATGTAATTCCAGTTGAGCTATTGCAAATCCTGGAAGACAATGCTGTGAAAGTGCTGCACTCAATATGACAGCAAATTTGGAAAACTCAGCAGTGGCCACAGGACTGGAAAAGGTCAGTTTTCATTCCAATCCCAAAGGAAGTCAATGCCAAAGAATGCTCAGACTACTGCACAGTTGCACTCATCCCACACGCTACTAAAGTAATGCTCAACATACTCCAAGCCAGGCTTTGGCAATACGTGACCTGTGAACTCCCTGATGTTCAAGCTGGTTTTAGAAAAGGCAGAGGAAACAGAGATCAAATTGCCAACATCTGGTGGATCATGGAAAAAGGAAGAGAGTTCCAGAAAAACATCTATTTCTGCTTTATTGACTATGCCACAATGTTTGACTGTGTGGATCAAAATAAACTGTGGACAATTCTGAAAGAGATGGGAATACCAGACCACCTGACATGCCTCTTGAGGAATCTGTATGCAGGTCAGCAAGCAACAGTTAGTATTGGACATGGAACAACAGACTGGTTCCAAATAGGAAAAGGAGTACATCAATATTGTCACCCTGCTTATTTAACTTACATGCAGAGTACATCATGAGAAATGCTGGGCTAGAAGAAACACAAGCTGGAATCAAGATTGCCAGGAGAAATATCAATAACCTCAGATTTGCAGATGACACCACCTTTATGGCAGAAAGTGAAGAGGAACTAAAAGCCTCTTGATGAAAGTAAAAGAGGAGAGTGAAAAAGTTGGATTAAAGCTCAGCATTCAGAAAACTAAGATCATGGCATCTGGTCCCATCACTTCATGGGAAATAGAGGGGAAACAGTGTCAGACTTTCATTTTGGGGGCTCCAAAATCATTGTAGATGGTGACTGTAGCCATGAAATTAAAAGATGCTTACTCCTTGGAAGAAAAGTTATGACCAACCTAGATAGCATATTCAAAAGCAGAGACATTACTTTGCCGACCAAGGTGCATCTAGTCAAGGCTATTGTTTTTTCCTGTGGTCATGTATGGTTGTGAGAGTTGGACTGTGAAGAAAGCTGAGTGCCGAAGAATTGATGCTTTTGAACTGTGGTGTTGGAGAAGCCTCCTGAGAGTCCCTTGGACTGCAAGGAGATCCAACCAGTCCATGCAAAAGGAGATCAGTCCTGTGTGTTCTTTGGAAGGACTGGTGCTAAAGCTGAAACTCCAGTACTTTGGCCACCTCACATGAAGAGTTGACTAATTGGAAAAGACTCTGATGCTGGGAGGGATTCGAGGCAGGAGGAGAAGGGGATGACAGAGGATGAGATGTCTGAATGGCATCACCAACTCGATGGACCTGAGTTTGTGTGAACTCCGGGAGATGATGATAGACAGGGAGGCCTGATGTGCTGCAATATGGGGTCACAAAGAGTTGGACATACTGAGCCACTGAACTGAACTGACCTCTGAGAAGGCGAGCATGGCAGGAGATTGATTTCAGTCACCAGTAGCCAATGATTTGATCATCACAAATGGCCACAGTAGCTGCCATAAAAATCAAGAATTTCAGGAGTTTAGAATGCTTGGTGAATAAATAGAGGTGGTAGAAGGGAGGTACACCTGGAGTGGGCCTCCAGCCCTTCTCACCCACCTTGCTCTACGCGTCTCTTCCATCTGTTCCTGAGTTGAATCCTTCAGCATAAACCAGTAATCTATTTTGTAAACTGTTTTCCTGTGTTCTGTGAGCTATTCAGCAAGCAGTTGAACCTAAGGAGGGGGTTGTGGGTACCTCTGGATGTATGGTCTTTCAGAAGCATGGGTGATAGCCTGGGCTGGAGATTGGCATCTTAAGTAGGGGTGCTCTTGAGGACCTCAGCCCTTCACCTGTGGGATCTGAATCTACCTCCAGGTAGACAGTGTTAGAACTGAGTTAAGGGTATGGAACCACAGAGAATGGCCTGGTGCGTGGGAAAACCCATATGTCTGGTGTCAGAAATGAAGTACTGGGAGAAACAGGAGAACACAGAGCAATGATTTTTTTTTCTGTTTTCAGGCTTCATCAGACTAGAAACATCTCAGACACAGATTTCTAAGAAAGTTACTTGCTGTCTGTGTTGTTTTTAATATTCATATACCACTTAGAACCATGTTAAGCATATGTGAGTGTGTTAATCGCTCAGTCGTGTCTGACTCTGCGACCTCATGGACTCTAGCCCGCCAGGTTTCTCTATCTATGGGATTCTCCAGACAAGAATACTGGAGTGGGTTGCCATTCCCTTCTCCAGGGGATCTTCCCAACTCAGGGATCGAACCTGGGTCTCCCACATTGCAGACGGATTCCTTATCATCTGAGCCACCAGGGAAGTTTATAGCTATATATGTTAAGCATATAATTTATCCTTAAGTTAAAATTGTTTGCTGGCTTCTGTTGAATCTTATTTAAGATAGTATTTAGGTTAATCTATATGCACTCAGAGAATTAATTCAGGGGTTCTCACTGGTATTGCTTTTGAAGCCAGGTCAACCAATAGTGATATTAAAATGGAGCCACAGTTTAATAAAATAAATTTGTGGCTTCTGTGTAAAACTAAAAGCTGGCTAGAAAAATACCTACAAAGAAAAAAGAAATCTGTTTTCCTTGATCGCATGATGCAAAGAAGATGTCTATTTATGTGACGAAATTTAAGATGTAAACCTCAAATGGTTTTGTCCAATGAAGAATTGAAGAGGATATGGCTATTTTGAAAGGCAGTGGTAGTAGGTATTGGTATGTCCAAAAAGTTTGGATTTTGTATTTTTTCCATAAGATCTTATGAATGATAAAAAATCTGAATGAACACTTTAACTATGACAGCAGTTTCAGGAAAACCAAGAACACAGTAGGGATTGTTACTGAAGACTATCTGTTTCCAAAGCATATAATTGTATATGTTATAGACTATTAGGACTTCCCTGGTGACTCAGCTGGTAAAGAATCCACCTGTGATGCAGGAGACATAGGTTCCATCCATGGGTCAGGAAGATCCCCTGGAGAAGTAAATGGCAACCCACTGCAGTATTTTTGCCTGGAAAAATCCCATGGACAGAGAAGCCTGGCAGGCCATGTTCCATGGGGTAGCAAATAGTAGGATGCTAGCACATGTGCGTGCACACAAACACACACACAGAGACACAGACTATTACCCATTTTGCAGATTATTGGAGCTGACTGAATGTTCTAAAGAGTAGTTTAAATCTTGAGGAAATATTTCAACATACCTTTTTGCATACGTGTATTTGTGTGCAATTAAACCAGAGCCTTCTGTTTCAAAGCTACTATGTACTCTTTATTGAAAGTATCTTTTTACTTGCTTCATAATAATTTTATGTCTTTTAAAAGCTGTTGTAAAAGATTCATTTAAAAGAGATAAAACTCCTGATTTAATGTAGAAACAAATTCAAAATATCAGTTAAGAATGCAACAGATTAGCCATGTAATATGGTGCTTATGTTGTATCATGTTATGACTTAAAATGTTCAGTGTTCTTTCTAAATTTTTTATTTCAGTGTTTAAGAGGTTGTTTTAAAAATATAAAAGAGGATCTCATGTGGAATATAGCTTTCCAAAAACTCAAGTTATTTAAGATACGGACGGCTAGAATGTGTGTATGAAATTAAGGCAGCTTGTGTTTAAAACTGGAGAAGGAAATGGCCACTCACTCCGGTGTTCTTATTTGGGAGAGCCCATGGACAGTGGAGCCTGGAGGGCTACAGGGCATGAGGTCCCCAACTCAGACACAGCTTAGAAACTAAGCGAGAACAACAAAACGTGTCTTAAATAGGTTACACATGTATTTCTCATTTATTTGACATGTTCTAAAATATTATTGGTCTCTTCAAGTTATAATTTCATATTGATATTTTCCTGTTATTAGATTGCACACTCTTTTTGAGTGTAGCGTCGGTGGCTTTCTTTACTCCTGGGTTTCCCATGACACCTTGTGTTAATGCTTATTATGCAGTCAATGTTTTATAAATGTTTGCTGAGGGATGATGGTCATGACCAAAGAAAATCCTTTCGTTCTCTGGCCCCAAAAATAGACAGTACGACCTTCCAACATAAAAAAGTAATACAAAATCTTCCATGAATAAGGCATATGAGATAAATACGTTCACATGTAGTTATGCTAATAAAATGTAGACGTTCCCTGACCTCTGCACAGTGTATTCAGTTGCTCTTTTTGCCAAACTCAATGTCGAAAAGTTTTTTTCAGATTTCTGATGATGGCATGGGTAGTCATGAGAAGATTTTTAAAAAGCAAGAAATATGGTTGGAATGTCTTTTAAAAAATGTATACTGCATAGTTTAAATGTAAAATAATAGAACACATAATTGTTTACTGGATACCGCAGTGTAAGTCAGAGTGTTTCATTTTTTTAACATGTGTGTGCATTTCCATATGTGAAAGAACCCATGGAAACTTTGTCCTAGCTCTCATTTAAAATTGGCCCTGTTTTTCAAATAAAGAGTACGGAAGCTTTTTTTGATTTGTTTATGGTTTAGAGAATATAAAATGCCTCCATTGCATTTACAGTTTAAGTTTATATTAGCACATGGAGTACATGGTGGTTTCTGAAGTAGCCTCCCCTAATTTTCAAATCTCTTTTTGTTTTGCCAGGCATTTCCGGGGAATGTCAACTCTGATAGTGTTGTCCGGCACGATTTACAGCATCCGGTCATCGCCCGCTACGTCCGCTTTGTGCCTCTGGACTGGAATGGAGAGGGCCGCATTGGGCTCAGGATTGAGGTCTATGGCTGTTCTTACTGTAAGTACCATACTGTGGAAATTGGTGGTGGAGTTTTGCCATCTTCACTTAGTTGATAATCTCATTATTTTGAATTATTTTCGTTGCTTTCTCTGACAGTGAATTGCCATGTATCTTTATATAAAAAACATATAAAGTTCGTCATATGTTTTAAATATACATTTACATTTTTGCACAAACACATGTATAAGCATAAACTAAGAATGCCTCTAGTAGAGGATTTAGGAAATGCTTATTGTTAAGTGTACTAACACAGCAAAGCTTATTAATAAAAGTGCTTGAAGTCTTAAGAAATATCTGAAAAGTAGGGACCTGTGCTTTTCTCCACCTTTCTGACTCTGTGGAATAGATTTTGAAAGTAGTCTTAAGAACTTCCCTCTGGTTCTCTTCAATTTCACCTTTCGTTCTTTTGAAACCAACCACTGAGTTTTGATGTCAATTAGATTTTATATGTCTATAAGTTTTCTTTGTTCCTTTTAAAAACGTACTTGGTTACCCGAAGAGTTTCTTTCCCTTTAGTTGTTTCTTATTATCTTTTTGGTTTTTTTTTTCAGTCGTCGCATCTATGTCTAATGATGTCAGTGTATGGATTTTCGGGGGTTGTCATTCTCCTGTCCGTTTCAGCCAGTTTTGTTAGGCATGCTTCTTTTCTCCTCCTTGTTTATTTTATGTACATATAGGGGTATAGCTGCTTCACAGTGTTATCTTCTGCTGCATAGCACAGCGAATGAGCCATAGGTGCGCACATATCCCCTCTGGAGCTGAATTTCCTTCCCATCTAGGTTGCCACGGAGCATTGAGTGGAGCTCGCTGTGCTGCACTGTAGACCTTCATTTCTTCTTCTTAACAGCCTTGTCTGCCCAGCCTTCTGGTCCTCATCCTTATGCTCACCCATCTTCTTGATGGTGACCTCAGTTTCCTGTAAACATTGTCTGTGGAACTCCTTTCAGGCTCGACGTTGATGGGAGCTGCTTCTGGAAAAGATGGATCTTTGCCTATTTGCTTCTGTGAAGGCACTGCTAACACATAATTACTGTAAAGACTACTTGAAGACTACTTGAGGCTTCTGGAGGCTAGTGGGTGGTACACATTCAGTTGGCAAACACAGGATTTGCAGACACTGGCTTTATTTTTATTGTCGGCTGTGCTGTGTGGCTTGCAGGATCTTAGTTCTCTGACCAAGGACTAAACTCGTGTCCTTGGCAGTAAAAGTGCTGAGTCATAACCAGTGGATCACCAGGGAATTCCTCCAAACACTAGCTTTAGAATATGAATTGTCTGGTAAAATTGTCCTCTCCTCCCAGGAAGCTTTTCTTCCTGTTCTAATTGGCTCAGACAGGGGAGGCTGGATACACACAGTGTAGGAAATTAGATTAGCTTCAAGAAGGAATTTCCTACTAGACTTTCCCCCTCCACTGCCTACAGACCCATAACAACAAAAGCTTAACTGCAATCAGAAAATGCAAATATCCTATTGGAAAACCTTTATTAAAAGTAACCAAACATTTGATAGTTTATAATAAAAACTATATAAAAATTTTTACCACTGTATGAATTTAGTAACTGTAATGATGACCAAATCATATTTTTTGTGTGTGTGTGTTTATTCCTTCAATTCTGTTTGACTCTGCAAGAATATTGGAGTGGGTTGCCATTTCCTCCTCCAGGGGCTCTTCCCAACCAGGGATTGAACCCAGGTCTTCTGCCTTGCAGGGGGATTCTTTACCACTGACCTACCTGGGAAGATTAGGGAAGAACAGAACACTGGGTTCACACTTATTCTAGAGGTCAGCATCAAGATGGGAGGACTAAAATAATATGTGATATTTTTGTCTGCATGACGTATTTTCTAAGAAGCATGTTCAGCTTTCAACAAATGAAAAAGAAGTAATAGTCTCTATGGAGAAATGCTATGTATAATCTATTTTATTAATAATTATTTATTGAGCAGTTTTCATGGATCATGAAACATGCTCAATGTTAGTAGTATCACAGTGAATAAGATAAACAAGGTATGAGAGACAAAAGAAGCAATTGATCCAGTAGTAGTATCTACTGAGATACATCCGGAGAAATGCTGGGCTGGAAGAAGCATAAGCTGGAATCAAGATTGCTGAGAGAAATATCAATAACCTCAGATATGCAGATGACACCACCCTTATGGCAGAAAGTGAAGAAGAAATAAAGAGCCTCTTTATGAAAGTAAAAGAGGAAAGTGAAAAAGTTGGCTTAAAGCTCAACCTTCAGAAAACTAAGATCATGGCATCTGGTCCCATCACTTCATGGCAAATAGATGGCAAAACAGTGACAGACTTTATTTTGGGGGGCTCCAAAATCACAGCAAATGGTGAATGCAACCATGATATTAAAAAACACTTACTGCTTGGAAGGAAAGTTATGAACAACCTAGACTAGCGTATTGGACTTGGCCTACAAAGGTCCATCTAGTCAAGGCTATGGTTTTTCCAGTAGTCATGTATGGCTGTGAGAGTTGGACTATAAGGAAAGCTGAGCACCGAAGAATTGATGCTTTTGAACTGTGGTGTTGGAGAAGACTCTTGAGAGTCCCTTGGACTGCAAGGAGATCCAACCAGTCCATCCTAAAGGAAATCAGTCCTGGGTGTTCATTGAAAGGCCTAATTCTAAAGCTGAAACTCCAATATTTTGGCCACCTAATGCAGAGCTAACTCATTTGAAAAGACCCTGATGCTGGGAAAGACTGAAGGCAGGAATAGACGGGGACGAGAGAGGATGAGATGGCTGGATGGCATCACCGACTCAGTGGACATGAATTTGAGTAAACTCTGGGAGTTGGTGATGCACAGGGAGGCCTGGCATGCTGCAGTCCATGGGATCACAAAGAGTTGGACACAACTGAGTGACTCATCTGGCTGAGTATCTGTTAGGCTACAAACTATGAGGGTTAAATTTTGCCCAAAGATGCAGCCTGAGTGCTCGAGCTGAAAGGGAAACCAGACATCTTGTGGTACAAGAGCTCACTACCACTGCTATTTTCCTATTCCTAAATTCTAACGAAAACTCCATGGGATGTTCACCAGCTCAATAAGCGAATTATATTGACACCCCAGAAGCAGCCATCAAGCCTTCCCTCAGTTCAGTTCAGTTCAGTCGCTCAGACATGTCCGACTTTGCAACCCCATGAATGAACTTCATAACCTTGACTAGATGGACCTTTGTTGGCAAAGTAATGTCTCTGCTTTTCAGTACGCTAGTCTAGGTTGGTTATAACTTTCCTTTCAAGGAGTAAGCATCTTTTAATTTCATGGCTACAGTCACCATCTGCAGTGATTTTGGAGCCCCCAAAAAGAAAGTCTGACACTGTTTCCCCTCTATTTCCCATGAAGTGATGGGACCAGATGCCATGATCTTCGATTTCTGAATGTGGAGCTTTAAATCAACTTTTTCACTCTCCTCTTTCACTTTCATCAAGAGGCTTTTAGTTCCTCTTCACTTTCTGCCATAAGGGTGGTGTCATCTGCATATCTGAGGTTACTGATATTTCTCCCAGCAATCTTGATTCCAGCTTGTGCTTCTTCCAGCCCAGTGTTTCTCTTGCTGTACTCTGCATATAAGTTAAATAAGGAGAGTGACAATATACAGCTTTGACGTACTCCCTTCCTATTTGGAACCAGTCTAAGTTACTACTACTTAAATTCACCTGATTTTTATTCCCATAGATTAAGGTTGCTTTTTTGTTGTTGTTTTTGTCTTTTTTTTTAAATTTTAAATTCTCATACAAATAAAATGATAAAATACACATTACTTCCCTTCTGACTTCTTTAATTCAAAATAATATTTTTGAAAAATTACCCATTTTGTTATCTGAAGTATTTGTTTATTTTCCTGAATAATATCATTTTGTTGTATGCTTATTCTACAATTATGTATTCACTTCCTGTTGATAAACATTGAGTTGTTTCCAGTTTGGGGCTATTTCAATAGAATTGCTATAAACATTTTTCATGGTATAGAGCTGTTGCTGCTGCTGCTGCTGCTAAGTTGCTTCAGTCATGCCCGACTCTGTGTGACCCCGTAGATGGCAGCCCACCAGGCTCCCCCATCCCTGGGATTCTCCAGGCAAGAACACGGGAGCGGGTTGCCATTTCCTTCTCCAATGCATGAAAGTGAAAAGTGAAAGTGAAGTCGCTCAGTTGTGTCCGACTCAGCGACCCCGTGGACTGCAGCCTACCAGGCTCCTCTGTCCATGGGAGTTTCCAGGCAATAGTACTGGAGGGGGGTGCCATTGCCTTCTCCAGCTATAGAGCTAGCAAGGGTTAATACCAAATTAGGATATACAGCATTTTTGTAAAGTGATTGGATCAATGTAGACTCTCAAAACCAAAGTACTGAGTTGCTAGTTATACCACAACTCCACCATTTAGAAAGGAATGTTTGAAAGTTTTAGCTGTTGTGGTGCATGTTCATTACATGAAGGTTAGTTTTAATGAACATTTTTCAAGTTTTTAAAGAGGTTATCCTTACTGGTAGTTTGTATACCCTCTTTTTTGAAGGAATTGTTGAGAACTATGCCCGTATTTCTGTTAAATTGTCTTTTATTCGTCTAATTGAGTAATTTTTAAAACCAACCCTGCCTTGTTTTTGTTTTTTTTTCTTCCTCATTATGCTATATAGACATGCATCCTACTTTTGAGACAGCTTTCTTTGAAAATAGCCATTTTAAAACCAACACCATCGATGAAGGTACTTTCGAATCCACAGTAAATGGCAAAAGCAGTGTGCCAAAGGTCATATAGTCTGTTGGCTCAAATGCCATTTAAAATGTGGCAGCGTGTTCTGTAATTGTTTCAAGTAGCTTTGTAAAAAGTTGAGCGAGTGCTATGATGAGGTTTTCCAGCAAGCCTGGTACTCGGCAATCACAAGATGAGAAGGAAACATACTTGAAGCTAAATAGGAAGCTTGGCTTTCCTAGTATATAAACCTCTCTGGAGGAAAAAATCCTACCCTTTGGGAAACTGGATTAATATTTATGGCAATAGATGCCAGTGGAGTAAATGATAAATTGGCCAAAACTTCATACCAAGTTGTAAATGTTCTATATCTTCTCCAAACACAGCCACTTGTGATTATTGAGCGCTTGAAATGTAGCTAAGAAAATTGAGAACTCAGCTTTGTTTAATTTCCATTGATTTGAATTTGAGACTAACTAGTGTGACCATTGGCTACCATATTGGATGGTACAGATCATAAGAACCTAAGCAACTACTTCTTATTTTCCTCCTGTGTCCTTTTATAATCTAAACAGCTTGTAATATGTATTTCTAATGGCAATCTCTAATTTTTTTCCTAGCTTGGAAAATGATACTTTAATCATCATGGGAACTGTCTCTACTATCAAAACTTTGATGACTAGTCATTCCTCTGTTGCTGTTGCTATATAATTACTCAGTCGTGTCCTACTCTTTTGCAACCCTATGATGGACTGTAGCTCTCCAGGCTCCTCTGTTCATGGGATTTCCAGGAAAGGAAACTGGAGTGGGTTGCCATTTCCTTCTCCAAGTTATTTTTCTAATCAGGTGATTTTTCTAACTGATATCCAGCTCCCATTATTTCTCATACATCTTTGTACAAAGAATGTAAAATATACTTAAGCCTTTTCCAAGAAAAAATACATGTCTGTAATAAGAAAATGATGTGTTAAACATATTTTTTAATGGGAGTGTTTCCAAGGTTACTCTGTTACAAATTTACCTGTATTGGAATTCAGACTAGAGTGGACCATTAGATGGCTTTCTATTTTATTTTATTTTATTTTCATTTATTGGACCAATTGATTTGTCTCAAGGGCTTTGTTTAAGGTTTCAGTGATAAGGGAATTATGGATCTTTGAGAGGGACCCATAATTTCAATCAGAAACACTCATTTTGCCCCTTTATTTTATTTGTTTTAAATTTATTTATTTATTTATTATTATTATTATTATTTCCCTACATTACAATACTGTATTTGTTTTGCCATACATTGACGTGAATTGGCCACAGGTGTACCCGATCTCCCAATGCCGAAGCCCCTTCTCACCTCCCACCCCATATCATCTCCCTGGATCATCCCATGCGCCAGCCCCAAGGATCCTGTATCCTATATTGAACATAGACTGGCGCTTCATTTCTTACATGATAGTCTACATGTTTCAATGCCATTCTCCCAAATCATTCCACCCTCTCCCTCTCCCTCAGAGTCCAGAAGTCCATTCTATACCTCTGTGTCTCTTCTGTTATCTCACATAGAGGGTCATCATTACTATCTTTCTAAATTCCATATATATGTG
>SJYF01000483.1:2522431-2540684 GCA_006410515.1 Procapra przewalskii | reverse complement strand
TCTTTAGATCAGAAAAGGTAAAATGTTATCTTAAACAAAATGATGCCATTTTTCCCACTTTGAACTATAAAATATCAATTTTCAAATTCAATACTTTGTTTTTATCAATCTCCAATCTTGCATAGAGACATGGGTGATTTTGTATTTCATCAACATATTCAGCATTCATTTAAAAATTTTAATTTTCATAGCATCACATTTTAGTTTGAAAACAATATGCACATAATAGGGATTATTTGTGTTAACCATATTTTCAGGGGTAGCATTGTTATTTATGAATGCAGTACAATGCAGGAATACAAGGAAAGAAGATGACTCTGTGGGTTTAAATCTAAAATAAATTTGATGTTTATTTAATGGACGATTTGTGATGGTTGCTTAAGATTCCCATTTCTGCCACTTCAAAATGGGAGTAATCATGCGTATTCCATAGTTTTGTCCTGGGGATTAAGTGAGATAAGTTAAAGGGCTTAACACAATGGCTGGCTTAAGGTAAGCACACATAAACATTAGCTGTTACTATTATCATCATTGCTGTTGTTCATGTTTCCTTGCTCTTGTTGATAGGATTATTTAGGAGCTGTTCATTTACTTCTCATATTCCCAGCTCCCAAGATGAATTTTATTATCCAACATCTGTCTTTAACCTCGTAAAAAATGACTTAAACATTAATTAAGCATCAAAAATGAGGTCTTATAGTGCTCATACAGAATAATAATTGTTTTGGAAAAGGAGCTGCCTTCTTATCAAAATATAATTTCCACTATTTAGAGAAGAGGTCCTGTGAAATGATTGACATTAGGAAAAGTAGAAAATAGGAGTCAGGGAACCAGAAAATGTTTAGAGTAGCAGGTCTCGTGGGGATCCCCTCATCCAGCTCTGAAGTTTGCATTCTGAGCTCCCTCTCCTATTTTTGAGAGAGCGAATCCCTATTTTATCTATTAAATATGTAGAAAGCTTGTAAGAAATACCTAGCATGCCAGAGGATAATTGTGCAGCCATAGAGAGGGGGCACAGCTGGTCTGCTTTTTGAACATGGGAATGCTGTTGACACTTAGTTAAGGATGCTGCTGCTGCTGCTAAGTCACTTCAGTCGTGTCCAACTCTGTGCGACCCCACGCATGGCAGCCCACTGGGCTCCACCATCCCTGGGATTCTCCAGGCAAGAACACTGGAGTGAGTTGCCATTTCCTTCTCCAATGCATGAAAGTGAAAAGTGAAAGTGAAGTCGCTCAGTTGTGTCCGACTCAGCGACCCCATGGACTGCAGCCTACCAGGCTCCTCTGTCCATGGGAGTTTCCAGGCAATAGTACTGGAGTGGGGTGCCATTGCCTTCTCCGAGGCGCCAATAAAAAAAAAATCTAGTTTCTTTGGAAAAATGAAAAGACCTCTTCCAACTCAGTGGAGCTGTGAGGGGTTATATTGAGCCTAGTGAGGTAGAGAATATTCATGCTTAAGCCACCTTTAAAAATAACGAATTAAATCACACAGGGACCAGGAAAGAAAGGCAAAAAAAAAAAAAAAAAGTAATGATTAACAATTACTTGAAAAGAATGCATTAAGTTCAGTAAACCAGTGTCATAAGTCCACTGTGGGAACTACACATAAAAATCGCAGTTTTGATTTCCCAAGATATTTTTATGATCATTTTAACTTAATGGAGTCAGGAAGCGTAAGTAGACTCGGAGTTATAGTAACTGCTGAAAAAGAAAGATGTAAGGAGGGAAAAAAGAGCTAGAATGAAAAAAGAAGGAAACATTAACATTAATACAAAATGTATGTTTATTCATAACACTGTTCTCAATCTTCAGCACATATCCTTCAGTGCTTTGAAATATAACACTTTTGCCTTTTGAAATGACGTTGTTAAAGTACCAGAATTAATATTCTCTATATTAAAATGCTGGCTTAAAATTATTGAAGTGACCATCCACATGCTATTTAATGTGTCACTTTAATTTTTAACTGAGTTATTAGTTAGATGTATTGAGTATTAGCACAGAATTATTAAAATTCCAACGTCAACCAGATTGATATCAGAATTCACATGACAGTTCTATAACACTGTTCTATCCTTTATGAAAAAGGAAAAAGCGTGCACGTGCACGTGCATGCACACACACACGCACACACGCACACGCACACACACGCACACACACGAGTATACTGCTCTGCAGTTTGTATTCTACTGCATAAATTCTCCTCCTTATGTGCTGTTATTAGTCGCTCAGTCGTGTCCGACTCTTTGTGACCCCATGGACTGTAGCCCGCCAGGCCCTCCTATAACAAGAGGCTCTCTGTTGTTGAAAAGGTAGCCTCTCAGCTGCTAACTGATCTGGAAGAATTCTCCGGCTGACCGTGGCATTCTGTATAGGTCTGACATTTCCCTGTGCTTGGTGTGGCCTCTTCACAGAAGATGAGGGGTGTGTGGCTTCTCTTGAATGTACACCTGCCTCCTTTCTCTCCTTTGCTACTTTCTGGCTCATCTCCAACCCACTGTGCTTACAGTATATTTTTCCATAAATGTTACAGAATATGCAGTGTATCATAGGGGAGTTTATTAAATGCCAAAATATCGCCATATAAAGAGGAGTGAGGAAGAAAGGCCTATAGTGAATGGGAACTATTCTCCCCATCTTCAAAATAGCCAAAACAAACCCTGAATTAGAAACTGTTATGATCTTCACATTTGACCGACTTGCTTTAATCTAGAAAACCAAATATTTTAATGACTACTGGTCTTTAGGTTCCACATCAACTCTGCATAATTTCCAGAGCTTAGATTTCTTTAAGCCTATGAGTATGTTTTTAATCTGCCCAAGTAGGAGAAAAAAAAAATCTGGACCTTTGAAAGTCTCTGTAATCAAGTAAATCTGTCCTGTATAATCTTCTTTCTGATTTCTGCTTCCTTAGAAAACCTTGTAGATGAGATTGAATTTAAAGGCAGAAAAGGAAAGGAAACCTGCTGTCACACAGAGTCTTGCCCAAATTCCTGCTGCTCTCTTACTGGCTCTTAAACTTGAACAAGTCATCCTTTGTTTCCAGAATCAATTTTCTTTTTGTAAGGTGAATATGGAAATATTTTTAATATGCTAAGTATTTGTTCAAGAGTTTAATAGAAAATGTCTTATACATAGTCATTTAAAATAAATGATAGCCATTTAAATCTTGACTTAGAGAACATTTTGTGTTCTCAGCTAAGAAATATACTGGTTCAGGATGAGATTACATTGAAGACTAATTTGTGATCTAAGTATGAACCTGTTAGTTCCAACTATTAAGGAATTCTGAGAATGTGTAAATCTTATATGCACTTTAATGTGATCTTGTCCAGCTCTTCCTCAAACACCAGGTAAGTGAAATTCAGAGTGGCTGCAGTTTATTGATTGCGGGCTCCCTGGTTGGTGGCAGTTACGGAATTGAACCTGCGAGTTTGTCATGTGGAAAAATTTCCCCCACTTACATCAGGTGTTTCTTTATTTTGTCCCCTTATCATATAATTTCATGAAGAGTTTATTAGGCTTCCTTAGTAGGTTCTTCAAGTATAGTATCAATTTCTCGAAGGTATGAACCATTTATCAACAGCATTCCTATCTTCAGCAACCCAAAATATACCTCACATCAAGTTGGTACTCATTATCAAGTTGATCTTTTTTTAAGATGGAAATGGTTAGAACTATATTTATGATTTGACTAGAGTTTTGTGGATATTAAAGTCAGGGGTCTTCAAGAAAATGGAGAAGATGATTATAATTTTGACTCCTCATTTTCTGTATGCATAGACTTTTTTGAATTTTAAAGCAAAATTAAAGTGGGAGAAGTTGTTCTGTAAGGAAGTTAGTCAAGTTAATCCAGAAGTCTGAGAGGAAAAACTTGACATCGGTAGCTGGCGCTTGATGTACAAATACTCTAAGGCAGCAAAGGTCACGTTGACCTATTATTATTCAAGTATAGCACAGAAAAAAAGTAGTCTTTTCAATGATCCATAACAGTTCTTTAAACTGAACTAAACATGTCTGTAGACTGTATTTTTTTTTAGCAAATTGTTGTTGCCAGTTCTAAGATATCACATGTACTTCTCCTACCAGTACAGCTAAGAGGTTAAGATCTCACCTCTGTTTGCCAAAATCGAAGCAAGACTAATCCAGGTGACAGCTCAAGTTGTTGCCTTTCATTGCGTATGATCAGCTAAAGCCACCAAATACATGGGCTTCCCTTATTTTAAAACTGAACAGCATATCATGTTGAAATTGTTTTGCCTTGCAGATGTATCTGTAGCAGTTTCTGACTTATTGGATCATACAAATTTTATTTCAACATTATAGGGAAATACTGGGTTTCCTAAAATTCTTGCTGTGATAAGTCCCACTTAAAGACCAGTAAGTACATGAGTTCCTCCAGACTCTATTTTACTGAGAAACTGAAATTAAGTAGAATGCAAACCTCTTAATAGAAGAATAGTCTTGATGAAAAATATTGGTATAAATAATTAAGTAGTTTCAGTCTTCCCAGTATCAACCATGGTGAGTACTTCTTTCTTCTTTAGAAGACCATGTTAGACCAAATCCACTGGAAGCCAAGAACTGTATAATACTATTAGAAAGAAAAGTATTTTATCAGAATTATCTTTTTATTACTGTGCCACAATATTTATAGTGAAAGAGGGACAATCAAAAAACCAGTTTGCCCTACACAATCCATGTGTCCACATAAAATAGATATTCTAAACTCTCTTTTGAATACAAGTCTTAAGTACAATAGGAAATGTATCACCATGGGAAAATTACTTAGTCTTTGCAATTCAGGTTCTTCATCCTTAAAGATGGGGGGAAAAAAAGATTTCTCATTGGTAAAAAAGGAATGTTTGAAATAAGCATTATTTATTATACTGCCTTTTATGTAGCAGCCTAAAGTAACAAACATTTATTTTTTCAGCTTTTAGGTTTAATCAACAAATAAACATTATATATAAGTTTAAGGTGTACAACTTGATGTTTTGATATAAATACATATACATTGTGAAATCACCACAAGCTATTAGTATATATTTTAGATAAGTTGTGAAGTCCTTCCAGCTCAGTGCCAAGCTTATCTAGTTCTCTGGATATATTTTATATTTCTTTTCCCTTTTCATTTCCTATTCTGCTTAAAAAGTGAACCCAAATGTAGCAGCTTAAAGCTCTACACATTCACTGTGTCATTTTTCAACAGATCGAGTATCTGGGTACAGCTAAACTGGATTCTCTGCTTGGGATCTCACAGCACTACAGTAAAGGAGCCAGCCTAGACTGTGGTCTCAGCTGAGGGCTCTCTTCCAAGCTCAAGCACTGTTGGGAGAAGTCATTTCACTGCAGCTATAGAACTTTTGGTGTGCTGCTTCTTCAGGAACAGCGGAAGAGAGACCCTTTTGCCTCACCTCTCAGTTCCAGACTCCCTTCTAACTTAAAAGGTCTCACCTGCTCAGATCAGGCTCACTCAGGAGAGCCCCCTCTTGAATAACACAAAATTGATCAATTAGGGATCTTGGTGGACAGTTTTTCACTTCATTCAGCTGTATTCCCCTGTTGTTCCATCAAGCACTAATATTGGTGTTGCTGAGATTTTTTTTTTTATAAATGTGATTAACCTCCCTATTAAACTCAGTGTAAGGGAAGGAGATTGTCTAAAATAATCTGAGCGGTCTTGACCTAATCAGTTGCAAGAACTTAGAGCAGAACTAAGGTGTTTCTGGGGGAAAAGAGGGATTCTACTTGTGGACAGGGCTTCAGGATGTATAACCTTCTACCCTTCCTGATGGCGTGTCCTACGGATGTTACACTTTCTTAGCCAGAAGCCTTATCACCTAAGACAGTTCCTTGAACTGGGTCTCTTGATTGCTGTATATCTTCCTGGTGTGTCTCCTCTAGCCGCTCCCTCACTGACACAGAACCTTGCTCCCTCTCTGGAATCCCCTCTCTTTGTTGTATAACATCATGCAACCAGAGGTAACCAGAAGCATGCCACAATCACATTCACAGATCCTGCTCACACTCAAGAGAGAGAATTATAATCATTCACAGCTGACACAGTGAATTTTGGGGTCCTGGCAGAATTCTGTCATCCACAGATTCTCTATTTGGTTTTCTCTTTGTCCCCCAGTGAATTCTCTTCAATGGGGAACAAGCAGTAGGACTTCCTCACTGGGAAAGAGATCACAAAAATAATGTAATTATAGTCATGCAGTATGGGTGGTGATGATCGAAAAAGATGTCGCATCCATGTTGATATTTATTGATTCAGTAGCCCAGAACTCTGTAGTTGTAAAAATGAAATGTGTTTGCTTACTCTCATTATTTGAAGCAAGGCTATCCAGTAAAACTTTCTGTGATGGAGGAAATAGTCTATATTTGCACCACCCAATGCAAAAGCCACCAGCCATATGTAGCTATGGAGAACTTAAATGTTACGAGGATGCCTGAAAACTGAATTTTCAATTTTATTTCACTGTAACTAATTTAAATCTAAGCCCCCGTAACTACATGCAGACAGTGGCTGCAGTGTTAGAACAGCTCTAGAGGGATAATCTACTGTCACAGCTGGACTTCCGTAGAAAGCTAGACAAATTTGTTTTCAATAAGAGCTGTGATGTGTCTGCATTTTCAGCATTAGTTTTATTAATGTGAACTCAATCAACAGATTACCTGAAAAACTTCCATCTAACCTGAAATGAAAAAGACTGCTTCAGTACTATGCTCTTTGTATATTACAGTTCCACGTGTTTTATTTCTTTATTTTTTGCTTCAAGTAAAATATGTTGTCCCTGTTTGCAACCAGAGATGGAAACTAAGTATATGACAGTCTCTTTTCCCATGGGAAGTACAGTCTTTTGAGGAGGACTAGATTCATCTGAGAAATCCCTTAAAATGGAAAGAGGCATAAATGCAGAAGCAGAAAAAGCACGCTGCGATCGGCAAGTGGCATCTCTAGTGCCAGGCGATTCGGCCTCTCGGTTCTGCTTTTCATATGTGTGCCTGCACGCTCAGTCGCTCAGTCGTGTCTGACTCTTTGAGACTCCAACGACTGCAGCCCGCCAGGCTCCTCTGTCCATGGGGTTCTCCAGGCAAGAATGCCGGAGTGGGTTGTCATGCCCTCCTCCAGGGGATCTTCCCGACCCAGAGATCAAACCTGCGTCAACAGAGTCTCCTGCATCGGCAGGTGGGTTCTTCAGTACTAGCACCACAGTCGATCTTAAGGTTCCAAGGCCCTGAGCTATGTTGTGATATTAACCACACCTGTCAGCAGCTCACTATTTGGCGAATTCTGAGATTCCCAGTTGGGAGTCTAGACACACACTGGGCCCTCAAGAGCGTGAGGAACTGCTAGACCAGCTGGTCTTATACAGAGATCACCCAAATGCTGGGATGGTTGGCCTTTCATTAGTACAGAGCTTACGTCTGCTTCTCTTCTAAGGCGAACCTTCAAGGAATTTAAAGGGCTTTACATTTGGCATGAAAGTGAGAGTCATATAGTCTTGCCCAGAGGGTGCAATATGAGAATGCAAGGGCAGAGCAGGGTGAATCAGGCTCTGTGCTTTCATTCTCTCCCTAGAGCTGGGAATACAAGTCAGGCCATTTTAAGTAGCCGGTACCGATGTCCCTTGAAAACACTTAAATTGGGGGACTGACAGGTATAAGGAACTGTGAGAGAAGAATTCTTATTTAGGAAAGACTTATGTCAGAACACAAGAATATAAAAGCAAGTAAGGATACCTCTGTTTTCAAAAGAATTCCTGTTTGTGAGTGTATGTCTGTATTCCGTCATGCCCAGGCTACGGTGTGTGGTTCAACCCTCTCTTCTTCCAGAGTCTCGCTGCATCTCCTGACATGCATGTAAAGCAATTCAATCTAGTCTTTAAAAACATAATAATGATAATCTTATCTCCTTGTGTTTGGCCTCACTGGGTTTTTGTCGCTGCACAGGCTTTCCTCTGGTTGTGGTGAGTGCGGGCTGCTCTCCAGGTGTGGTGCGCGGGCCTCTGGTTGTGACGGCGTCTCCAGTTGCACAGCGTGGACTCTAGAGCACGTGAACCTCAGTAGTTGTGGTTCCTGGGCTCCAGAGCGCAGGCTCGGTAGTTGTGGTGCAGTTGCTCCAAGGCATGTGGGATCTTCCCGGCTCAGGGCTCGCTGGAACCCATGTCTCCTGCACTGGCAGGCGGACTCTTTACCACTGAGCCGCTAGGGAACCCCAGTCTAGTCTTCTTACTGATGCTCTGCAAATGGCCCATCAATGTGTTAGTTACGTTTTTTCCATGAAAGATATTTTCAAGCAATATGTTGAAATGGTTGATTTCACCTTTCTAGCAAATTCATTCTAACAGGTACAAAGCAGATTATCCTGAAAAAATAAATGTATACCTTCCTGCATGGAGATGCGTTTGAGTAAGCTCCAGGAGTTGGTGATGGACGGGGAAGCCTGGCGTGCTGCAGTCCGTGGGGTCAGCAAGAGTCCGACACAGCTGAACTGACCTTCCTGCAACCAAGCTCGGCGGGGAAAACAGCTGGGCTCCGCTGTGCATCATTCAACCAGCAGGGGGCGCATCCCTCCGTTGTGCCATTCATATTGCGCTTTAATTACCTCCCCACAGGAGTGCAACCCCCCAACATGTAATTAGCTCCGGATGGCAGAATATATTTCATATCAGTTTGTGTTACTCTAGGCCCTAGTATGCTGCCTGGCACCTAATTACAGCAATCAATAAACACTTAATAAGGCCATCATTCATTTAACAAATATCTGCTGTCCATATATAGGAAAGTAACACTTAAGCTGAGATCTGAAAAATGAGTAAGAATGGGACATTTTTTTTTAAGGGGGCATAGGTGGTTAGGACTGAGATAGAATAAATGAGCTTGTCAGTTGATGAATGACTGAAGAATACTGGAACAAGCAATAGTAAGCAGAGGATTAAAATATTGTGTTTCAGTCATTCTTAGGGGTTGAGCCATTTGTATCAATAACTTTTGTTTGGTCATATAGTATTCATGTATTCAATAAAAAGTGCTTGAACTAACCATGTGCTAGGGATGGAGATATGCCTATTGAATTGCAGTAGGGAGGAAAACCAGTCTCTTCCTTCATGGGGAAGACTGACATGGAAGAAATACACAATGGAGATAGCATGACAGCTGTGCTTTTCCCAAAAAGCAATAGGGCTCTGAGGGTAATATGCTGATGGAGACGTGACTTCGCTGGGAAGCAAAGGGAACATGTCCATTAGGAAGTGGTGGTTGGGTTGAGCTTTGGAGGTGGCTGACGTTTGGAGCAAGGGTGATGTTCCAGGTAGATGAAAGAGCAAATTGAAAATCCCACAGGCAGAAAGAGAAGACTGGTGTTGCGGCAGCACAGAAATTAAAGGGCACCTTGATAGGAAATGAGGCTGGAGAGGTGGGGGAATCTGACACCTGACTGGATAGGCCAGGTTATTGACTTCTTTGGTTTATTACAACCCAAAGAGATGACACTGAATTATCTCAGACAAAAGTGTGTGTGTATCAAGAGTGATGGTAACAGCAGGTCTGTATCTGTTTTGTGGAAGCCTTGCCCTGGCTGCAGCGTGGGGGGCAAGTCTCAGAGCAGCAATAGAAGACTCGAGGCTACAAGTCAGTTTGTGATTTTTTATAATTTAAAAAATTTTTAATCGATTAGAGACTTCTGGATGTTGTTCCTTCTCCCTGTCAATGCATGTTTCATTCATATTACGTGGATGTCAATGGATAATGCACAATACTTAGCCTGTTTATATTTTCTACTTTAAGAGAAGTTCTGGCTTTGTTCCAAAAAACTGAAAGGACTGTAATTTAAGAAAACACAAGAAAAATATCACTGTCAAGGTCAAATTAACTATTGTAGTTTCTTAAATAATACTTCTTTTCTAGTGGCAAATACTGCAAATGTGTAGCAAGAATCCATCAGCTGGTGAATAAGCACCATCTTAGTTTCTTGATTTTCTTTAAAGCACAACTGTGCCTCTTTCTTCCAACTGTACTTCTGGCCTTAGAAATTTTGTTACTTAGAAAACATTTTTTTTTTTCATTCAGCTTCTTAAAACTACTTTCAATTTGAGAAAACAATATTTACTAAAATTTTTCCTGGTTTTCTAATTCAGTCCTATTGTTTATATAGTTCATATTGTAATCACTTTTGTTTTTTAGTGAATCAACCTACTTGTGTTAAAAGGTTAACTTTTATTCTTTGTTTCCTTATAAAAATAATCTTGCATTTGTATCTTTAGCTGCCTTATAACAGGTGGCTTAATTCCTTTCCCTGTGGTATTTGAAGAAAGGGAATGCACTTGTTATTAACAATACATGCATTTTTTTTCCTATTTGCACATTTTGTTTAGTGAAAAGGAAAAATGGGCTTATGATTATTTTCCCCTAACTTCAGAAAGGGAAAGACTCGTAGCAACAGTGGTGGTGGGCAATTTCATTCTCTTAGGTTGAAGCAAAATACCCATGTTCTCTGAAACTTAGTCTAATAGCAAAACATTTTCTGATTCTCCCTCTAATCTCTTTTTTGCCATTACTGTCAGTGGAGACATATCAAACTCACCTCCATCTGTAGTTTGTGATTTGGATATAGAGATAGACACCTATGTTGTGGCTGAGTGGAAAAATCCTTGGAAGCATACAAGTTTCAAAGCCCAGGCCTGCCACTGTGTAGCTGCCTTGGGCAAGTTACTTACCTTCTCTGTCACTTAGTTCTCTCACCTGTAAAATGGGAATAATGATTAATAGTTCCTATATTGCTGGGTTATTATGAGGATGAGAGAAATTAATATTTATAAAAGATTCTGGAACATAAACCAAGTACTATACTATGTAAATGTAAAATACAATTAGAACGTGACTATAATTTAGACAAGCTTTGGATGGGAGACTTTGACCATAAAGAAGGCCAAGCACAGAAGAATTGATGCTTTTGAACTGTGGTGTTGGAGAAGACCCTTAAGGGCCCCTTGGACTGCAAGGAGATCCAACCAGTCAACCCGACAGGAAATCAACCCTGAATATTCATTGAAAGGCCTGATGCTGAAGCTAAAACTCCAACACTTTGGCCGCCTGATGCGAAGAGCTGACTCATTTGAAAAGACCATGATGCTGGGAAGGATTGAAGGCAGGAGGAGAAGGGGATGACAGAGGACAGGATAGTTGGATAGCATCACCAGCTCCATGGGTGTGAGTTTGAACAAGCTCCGCGAAATGGTGAAGGACAGGGAAGCCTGCTGCACTGCAGTCCATGGGGTTGCAAAGAGTTGGACACGACTGAGTGACTGAACAACAGCAACTGACAGAGAAACAGGGACAAACAGAAACATATCATTTTATCTACTCCCCGTATCATCCTCTGACATCCTCAGCTTTCTTGTTACCCACTGGCAGGGAATAGTAAGTCCCTTACTCCCCTCATTGTGACATCTGGCTTACCTTTCTTCCTTTATTCAAGGTGTACTGAGCATTTTAAATAAAACTTGTATTCTTCTCTAGTGTAGTCTGCATAGTTAGGTCAATCAAGACTTACTGTATTATCAGTGCAGTTAATTGCAATGCAGCTAAGATTCCACCTCTGCTGCAAAACATACTCTGAGAGAATGACATTGGTCTGGAGAATAACTCTGCCATTGCCAACGTGATCTGTGAAATCATTGGCAGGTGACTTTATAGGAAAGGGTTAAGTGTGTTGCCCTGTCAAATATTCACTTACTCATTAATTAAAGTACAACAGATCCAATATTCTTTATTCAGCAGATTAAACCCCAACCACCATGTTTGCAATTTATATTCATCCTGTAAACGGCATATGCATTAAACATTTCCATCTGGAGTCCTGATGATTGTTTTTCTCCCATCTCATGCTTGATAAGCTGTTACTGATTAGACAGGGAATTCTGATGCTGTTCAAACACAGATTTTTTTTAAAAATCTCTATCACTTTGGTGTTCTTTACTTCTTAACAGATCTTGCTTGATGACTTCAGGTTGTAGTTTGGCTACAATCCAGGCAGAAACTATAGGCCCCTCGCCCACAATGCTTTAATGCAAACAGCCTTATTCTCCGTCTCTCATTTTTCTTTCATTAAGAAAGGACTCCATTTTCTAGTCTAATTTAGAACATGTCTTCTTTTTCCTTGTCTCGCTTTGCCTGATGCTAAATCTTAATTTATTCTCACCATCCTCTTAATACACAAAACCAGCATATCTGATGCATAGTGTTTTCTCAGCATTGTTCTAAAGACATGATATGCTTTGATTCATTTAATTATCATATGACCAACCTAGATAGCATATTCAAAAGCAGAGACATTGCTTTGCCGACTAAGGTCCATCTAGTCAAGGCTATGGTTTTTCCAGGAGTCATATAAGGATATGACAGTTGGACTGTGAAGAAGGCTAAGTGTTGAAGAACTGATGCTTTTGAACTGTGGTGTTGGAGAAGACTCTTGAGAGTCCCTTGGACTGCAAGGAGATCCAACCGGTCCATTCTGAAGGAATCAGCCCTGGGATTTCTTTGGAAGGAATGATGCTAAAGCTGAAACTCCAGTACTTTGGCCACCTCATGTGAAGAGTTGACTCATTGGAAAAGACTTTGATGCCGGGAGGGATTGTGGGCAGGAGGAGAAGGGGATAACCGAGGATGAGATGGCTGGATGGCATAACGGACTCGATGGATGTGAGTCTGAGTGAACTCCGAAAGTTGGTGATGGACAGGGAGGCCTGGCGTGCTGCGATTCATGGGGTCGCAAACAGTCGGGCATGTCTGAGCGACTGAACTGATGTTGCTGCTGCTGCTGCTGAATTGCTGCAGTCGCGTCTGACTCTGTGTGACCCCATAGACAGGGGCCCACTGTCTCTGGGATTCTCCAGGCAAGAGCACTGGAGTGGGTTGCCATTTTCTTCTTCAAACTATGTTGAGATAGATACTATTCTGATTCACATTTAGTAGATGAGAAAACTGAAGCTACAGGGAAGTTGAATTACCTCCTTAAAATGAAACAGCTCAGTAGAGCTAACCATGAACCCAGACGCTAAATCTAGGGCGCAAGGCATGGGTCGTAGAGAGCTGAGTCATCATCCATCAAATAGAAGGACACGCATGTTGAGAAGTTCAGTGACAGAGCACATATCAGAGTTAGTTGATTTTTTAGCCTGATGATTTGTAAACTCTCTCGTATCTTTGGGGCTTCCCTGGTGGCCCAGATGCAAAGAATCTGCCTGTATTGAGGGAGACTCAGGTTCAGTCCTTGGGTCTGGAAGATCCCCTGGAGAAGGGAATGGCTACCCACTCCAGTATTCTTGCTTGGAGAATTCCATGGATGAAGGAGCCTGGTGGGCTACAATCCATGGGGTCACAAAGAGTCAGGCACGGCTGAATGACTAATACTTTCACTTTTTTTCACTATATATATGCATCTGGTTCCCATTCTCATGTCAAGATGATCACACTCTCTCACTTCTCACACTCATACTCTGCAGTTTTCAGAGACAGACTGTTCTGCCATCTCCTTAGGAACCAAGAAACCTTAGCCATAAGGACCTCTCAGTACCTTGCCCTCATCCACTGTGGCCATAATTAATTCATGTGCGCTTAAAGCATGTAGTTTCAGAGGGAACAGGATCACCGTGCTTGACTTGTCCATTCATGATTGGCTCTGTTGCTGAGACAAGCATCTCCTTCCCTTGAATTATATGGGGAAGATTTGGGCACCACTCTTCATACAACAACAACAAAAGAGAAAACAAATGTTGACTGGGCAACCCAGAGTCTCTGCTATAGTCCCTAATCTAAGTCCCTGATTCCGGAAGAGCAATACCGATGACAAACTAATGTGTGAAATATGGAGAAGACTGTATTTTCTCATGAGTGATTTGGAGCAGTAAACAGTAATATCAACTCCCACTACTACAAGACACTTATTCCTCTATATGTGCTACATTTAAAATTATGTAAATACTATTCTCAGCCTCAAGAGCCTACCTCATTTTATGATTAAAAGTAAAGGTTATTGAATTTCTTTGGTGATTATATGGTTGTGAGCGTGACAAACTATAGCCATGCCATTTAATACTTCACATTTACATTAATGAATAATTAATGACTGAATTTTTTGTTACTCAAAGGGCAGCCCACTCTAGTGTTCTTGCCTGGAGAATCCAGGGATGGGAGAGCCTGGTGGGCTGCCGTCTATGGGGTCGCACAGGGTTGGACACGACTGAAGTGACTTAGCAGTGCAGTAACTTACTTATAAATATAAAATCAAGCTTGTTTTTTCTCAAAATTAAGGAAGCCTCAGTTGAATTCAGTTAAGTCGGTCAGTCGTGTCTGACTCTTTGCGACCCCATGAATTGCAGCACGCCAGGCCTCCCTGTCCATCACAAACTCCCGGAGTTCACTCAGACTCAAGTCCATCGAGTCCGTGATGCCATCCAGCCATCTTATCCGCGGTCGTCCCCTTCTCCTCCTGCCCCCAATCCCTCCCAGCATCAGAGGCTTTTCCAATGAGTCAACTCTTCACATGAGGTGGCCAAAGTACTGGAGTTTCCGCTTCAGCATCATTCCTTCCAAAGAAATCCCAGGACTGATCTCCTTCAGAATGGACGGGCTGGATCTCCTTGCAGTCCAAGGGACTCTCAAGAGTCTTCTCCAACACCACAGTTCAAGAGCATCGATTCTTCAGTGCTTAGCCTTCTTCACAATCCAACTCTCACATCCATAAATGACCACAGGAAAAACCATAGCCTTGACTAGACGGACCTTAGTTGACAAAGTAATGTCTCTGCTTTTGAATATACTGTCTAGGTTGGTCATAACTTTTCTTCCAAGGAGTAAGCACCTTTTAATTTCATGGCTGCAGTCACCATCTGCAGTGATTCTGGAGCCCAGAAAAATAAAGTCTGACACTTTCCACTGTTTCCCATCTATTTCCCATGAAGTGATGGGACCGGATGCCATGATCTTCATTTTCTGAATGTTGAGCTTTAAGCCAACTTTTTCACTCTCCTCTTTAACTTTCATCAAGAGGCTTTTTAGGTCCTCCTCACTTTCTGCCATAAAGGTGGTGTCATCTGCATATCTGAGGTTATTGATATTTCTCCTGGCAATCTTGATTCCAGCTTGTGTTTCTTCTAGTCCAGCGTTTCTCATGATGTACTCTGCATAGAAGTTAAATAAGCAGGGTGACAATATACAGCCTTGACGTACTCCTTTTCCTATTTGGAACCAGTCTGTTGGTCCATGTCTAGTTCTAACTGTTGCTTCTTGACCTGCATACAGATTTCTCAAGAGGC
The DNA here is from genome assembly GCA_006410515.1 of Procapra przewalskii. Taxonomy (NCBI): domain Eukaryota; kingdom Metazoa; phylum Chordata; class Mammalia; order Artiodactyla; family Bovidae; genus Procapra; species Procapra przewalskii. The sequence continues at coordinate 2,525,361 of SJYF01000483.1, read as the reverse complement.
AGGTTAGGTGGTCTGGTATTCCCATCTCTTTCAGAATTTTCCACAATTTATTGTGATCCACACAGTCAAAGGCTTTGGCATAGTCAATAAAGCAGAAATAGATGTTTTTCTGGAACTCTCTTGCTTTTTCCATGATCCACAAGATGTTGGCAGTTTGATCTCTGGTTCCTCTGCCTTTTCTAAAACCATCTTTAACATCAGGGAGTTCATGGTTCACTGACTGAAGTATTGCTGAAGCCTGGCTTTGAGAATTTTGAGCATTCCTTTACTAGCATGTGAGATGAGTGCAATTGTGCAGTAGTTTGAGCATTCTGCAAAAATTTTTGATTTTAGAAAACAAATTGTATAATTTCAAGTTGATGTCTTTTGATTACTAAACAATTTGCTCAAGAAAATTGCACTGAAAAAAATCTTTAATGACTTTGTTACCCATGTCTTAGTATTATCATCTTTGCATACCTTTTGTCAGGTTAGAAAGTGAGTTAGAAAATGATGCATATTATCTCTCCTAAAACTGCATACTTATGTTTGTAAAACCTGGCAATACATAATCTTTCTATAAATATAAAAGTATGTCATCTGGTCAGTCTTTTACAGTGGATGACCTATTTTTAAATTATCTTTATACCTGTTCATTTTTTTATAGGTGTGTTGCTTTCCATCATGATATTCCTCCGATCCAGTGATCTGTAGATATAAATGATTAACAGTGATGAGCAAATCACTTGCATATGCAGTCCAGATGCCCTGCATGTTTCTGTAGTAATTACATAGTCACTCCATACAAGTAAAAGTTCTGTAAGTCAAACAGTAGGCATGTTTCCCAAACTCATTTGCCTTTAACCCTGGAGCCTCATTATAACACAACTTGAGATGACAGGAAATCCAGTGAGGCATGTCACCAGAAGCAGTTTCCTCCTGGAAGTTCCAAGAAAAATCCATTATAATGTTTTCAACTTTAATACTAATCAATGGCACAACTTCTAAGAAAAATTTAAAGGGAGATTATTAAAGAGCATTTTAATGGGAATATAATGAAAACACTGAATCACATTGTTTAAAAAGCCAAAATGGATATGTCTTGGCTTAATGAGTTTTGAAAGAGGAGAGGTTTGGAGAATAAGTATGAGTTTAAAGAAAAGAAACAAGAGTAAGAAACAAGAAAATAGATACAGAGAAGCAAAAAAGAGAAATCAGAGAAGATAAAGTAAAATATTCTTATTCTTAATAATAGAATAACAGCTTTAACTATTAATATCTTCATTTTGATAAATTTATGGAAAATACTTAAGCTCAGACTCTCTCCCTCATGAAACTCTTATCAAATAATTTTCATCAGGGAAACAACTGATTTCACCTTTAATAGGGCAAAATGTCAAAGTAAAGTATAGGCTAAACCTCAGCAAAGTATTCTTCCAAGATTTTAAAAAATAAGTGAAAGTGTTAGTCACTCAGGTGTGTCCAACTCCTTGCAACCCCAAAGACTGTAGCCCACCAGGCTTCTCTGTCCATGGAATTCTCCAAGCAAGAGTACTGGAGTGGATTGCCATTTCCTCCTCCAGGGGACCTTCCCAGGCCAGGGATTGAGCCCAGATCTCCTGCAGGCAGATTCTTTACCATCTGAGCCACCAGGGAAGTGCCCCACTCCCACCAAAAAAAAAAAGAAAAGAAACATGGTTAATTCTTGACTGTTAGCCTTTCATACTGGGGTTGAATTTATTCTCACCTCTGTTGTGACTGGGAGAGCTGTTGTCATGGAGAGAAAGCAAACATCAATGAGTTTAACTGTGTCTGCACTTTCACAAGTGTTCTCATCCTTAGCAGTGCTGTTGGTTGGCATCTGCATATCTTTAAATACTCAAAGAACTCTTCTTCCAGTCAACTCCTCTTTCATTCACTGTTCACAGAGGCTTCAAGGTCCCCCTGTTTCATTTATTTCTTTTGAGTTAAGTGCTGTTCCTTTTAGTCTTTAAAACTTTTAAGGATAGTTACATCAATTTTTTCTAAAAGATTTTTTGATATGGACTATTTTAAAAGTCACAGAGGGTAAGATGGTTGGATGGCATTACCAACTCAATGGACATGAGTTTTAGCGGGCTCTGGGAGTTAGTGATGGACAAGGAAGCCTGGCGTGCTGCAGTCCATGAGGTCACAAAGAGTCGGACATGACTGAGTGACTGAATGGAACTGATTGAGTTTGTTACAATATTGCCTCTGTGTTCTTTTTTTTTTTTTTTTTACTGTTCTTTTTTTTTGGGGGGGGGTGTGGGGAGTGGCACGTGGTTGCATGAGGCATATGGGATCTCAGTTCTAAAAACAGGTATTGAACCCACACCCTTTGCATTTGAAGGTGAAGTCCCAACCACTGGACTGTTAGGGAATTCCCTGAGATATTTATGTTTTTATATGAATCCTTTTATCGAATACTTGGTCCAATGTCTGTTAGCATGCTGAATGGGTACAGGGGGAGTGGGCAGTGACTGAAATAGACGAACATTAAAGAGAAACATCCATTTCCATCATTTTGGTTTTGGAAAATCAGTGGCCAGCTCTAGCAGACACATGTAAGCAGTGTAAGAATGATTTCGGTACATACATGCACATATGTGTTTGAGTGTAGGGAAAGTGGTGAATTTATATATGCTGTATCAGTTCAGTTTAGTCACTCAGTTGTGTCCAACTCTTTGCAACCCCATGAATCGCAGCACGCCAGGCCTCCCTGTCCATCACCAACTCCTGGAGTTCACTCAGACTCGCGTCCATCGAGTCCATGATGCCATCCAGCCATCTTATCCTCTGTCGTCCCCTTCTCCTCCTGCCCTGTCCCCTGCCCCCAATCCCTCCCAGCATCAAAGTCTTTTCCAATGAGTCAACACTTTGCATGAGGTGGCCAAAGTACTGGAGTTTCAGCTTTAGCATCATTCCTTCCA